>VXAY01005028.1:3804-56553 GCA_013399855.1 Oxyruncus cristatus | reverse complement strand
AAAAAAAAAAGATTTGATAGTAGAAATACTAATTTAATATGATATAATGAAGTTGTTCAACCACACACAGGTAATCTTGTAAAATCAGATTGCCTTTGTCTTTGTAACATCTTTATAACAATTCATGGCATTTTCATTATATTTTTCAGATTGACAATTTAAACTATATAATTTGATTTATAACTGTATAATTTATAATATGTGTACATTTAAGGTTGAGATAATATAATATTTCAGTTAATTGAAAGAATCTGAAAAGGTCAAAATATTCCCATATTGAGAGAGTATTGTGTTGAGAGTGTTACTCTTCTTTGCTTTGACATTTTATATTTATTACATTTTCACTTTTCTTTGTGACTTACCACATCAACTTTAACTGGGTGATTCTAATCTATTTTACAAAAACAACAACAGCAAAAAAACCCCTGTTATAAAATAAATGGTTGTTTTTTTCCAATCTAGATCAAAAACTAATGTTAAAAATGTACTGTATTTTGAGGAAAAACAAACAAACAAACCAACCCAAACAAAAACCCCAACAACCAAAAAATCAAACAAACAACCTTTTCTTCCTATGTAAGTTGAGAGAGATCAGTTGGAAGTAGTATGCACAGTACCTTCATAATCAATGCTTTTAGATTAAATAGCATACACTCATTTATATTTTATTTACCAAAAAGGTTTTTTTTTTTTAATCTCAGTTAAAAGATGTTGCCTTCAGAAACTAGAGTTATTATATTACTCAATTCCCCAAAATGTAAAAAACAACAGAGTATAAATCAATTATTTCCTGCAGCACTATTAAAATGTTGTACTTTCAAAGAAAAGAAAGTGAGCATTCCAGAATGAGAATTCAAGTGACAGAGAACTAAAATGATTTTAAAAAACTGGGGTTTTTTGTTGTAGTTGTTTTAGACAAAAAAGTTCAACTGTAAGTCTAAACGAAAGAGCAGCAGTAAATATTGATATATGTCTTTTGGATGGAAACATGGGAAAAGGCATAAATTTCAAGCAGAACAAGCCATTATTTTAAATGTTATTTACAATAAACTGAATTCTGAAGCTGTTGGGAATGCTTTAGTCAGTTCTGTCTCCCGTAAAATGGATCTGGTGTCTGTGAGAGAAAAGAACAGATTTTATGTAAATAATTTTTCATCTACCTTGGAATTATTCATATAGGTAATTTTGAAAGCAAAAGGACATCACATTAAGAAAATGACTTCACAAACCATGGTGATGTAAACCCATATTTTTTCAGACCACTAACCCTACAAATCTGGAATAGCTCCTTAAGTTATAAATTTCACATCCTATGTTGAGTTACCAACACAGATTTCTGTTTAAATCCCATGTAAGTGTGATAGAATGGTATTCAATGTTAGAGGTTAAAAAAGTCACTGAGCCAGCATATGTGATTTCTGGGACACAGTTGAAGTCTATAACACTAGGTTATGTGTGTGGAGATGTTAAGTTGTTAACCTTTCCAACCTTTCCAACCTTTCCTAGAGGTTTTTCTGGTGTGAGCAAGACAGGCCACGGGAAAAATACTGAAAAAAAAAGTTCTAAGTTAACCTTGAAAAGTAGTATTTAAGTACTATTCAGTTATGGAATTATAGACTCATTTATGTTGCAAAAGACCTCTAAGATCCTTGAGTCCAACTATTAATCCGGCACTTCCATGCCCATCTCTAAACCATGTCCCTGAGCACAATATCTACATGATTTTCGACCACTTCCTGGGATGGTGACTCCATCTGTTCTCTGGGCAGTCTCTTCCAATGCTTGACCACCCTATAAAGGAAAAAAAAATTGTCTAATATCCAAGCTAAACCTGCCCTAGTGCAACTTGAGGCCATTTCTTCCTGTGCTGTCACTTGCTACCTGAGAGAAGAGACCAATCCCCACCTGGCTCCAACCTCCTTTCAGGTACTTGTAGAGAGCAATTATGTCCCCCTTAGTCTCATTTCTCCAGGCTAGACACCTCAAGCTCCCTCAGCTGCTCCTCATCAGACTTATGCTCCAGTAGAATTATTATATAATATATAATATTTCATACTTTATTAAAATATCTCAACACAAAAGAGTAGCAATTTAAATGATTCCACAATGCAAACCTCAAAAAAAAAATGATTCTATTAAATATTTCACATCTAACACCAGAATATAAATATTGCTCCTTAGAAACTACTGCTAGATAATGATTCCACAACATCTGGATACCTGTTTTCATTAGGATGTGAAACATCCTTCGATTTTTATAAAATCTATATTCAGGAAATGTTAAGTCTGAAGTTGCCAAAGTGATAGTAGACTGGTAGTCCGAGGGAGCTCAGGGATTTTCAAAGGACAGATTTATTGAAGCCAACTACATATCCAAGGAAAACATACCATATGATTCATAATGAACAATTTATTTGACAAATTTTCCTGTTTCTTTGCAAATTGGCCCTAACAAATGACAGTGTTCTAAAACATCCATTCTCCAAAACTATTTGTGAACACGGTGAGGTAATAATTTCTGGATAGCACATTGTTTAAACCACTTAAACTGTATTATTTTGCCCATAATTAGTGCAGACATTGTATTGTCTGTTTCTTAATGAAACAACCTATATCAATAATCCTTTCTTGCATAAACTTTTAGTTATGCATCTGAATGTTATACTCAAATACAAGCACTACTTCTGCAGACTGAAATTAGTTTTGTTGCAATAATCAATCTCACTTTTTAAGGTTTTCTTGAATATTTGTTCTAGTGAAACTGTGGTACTTTTGAAAAATTCAGAAAAGGAAACAAGGAAAAAAATAAAAGTTCTTGCACATCCAGAATGACTTCACTGAAAATTAGTAGTCCTAAAATATTGATCAGCAACTTTACCACATGTACTACATTTCATATGCAAAATTGGAAGCAGAAAATCTATTCCTCTCAAATTGGGAATCATTATCTGAGAAAGTGCAGCCTGCATCTCAAATAATGAATTTAACACATACATGTTTTTTCCTCCACAGAGTTAAGCAAACATTAACATAAATTATTCCAGAAGTATACTCGTATATTGAAAAATTAAAGTTTAATGAACATAAGAAAGTGATGTCCATATAACTCCCAAGCATCTAAGGGACACATGAAAATATTCTCATTTTTTAAGAATGGAGCAGAGGATTACAAAGAACTTTTTTTACCACTGAGGTATTATTTGCTTTTTATTAAATAATTTTAGGGGGGAAAAAAGTATAAGTTTTGGGAGGTTATAAAAACAAAACTTTATCACACACAGACTAGTTTTTCAGTGCAGTCTTTTTCATATTTTCCCAAAGTTTCTCACCTAATGACTACAACTTTAATGTAGATAAGTGATTTTATTTACAAGTAGTTGTGTTTGGGTTTTTTTATTAAACAACTGCATGGATGGCTGGTATCTTTAACTGTATATAAAAACTGGATGCAGAAACAAACAGAACAGGTACAGAATTGTTTATTATATTTATTTTTCCCTTGCAGATTCTCAAGGACAACCTATATTTCAAAATTACTTTTTTTAGAAGATTAAAATAAAAAATTCTGATACATCAAACACTTAAGCCCATTTCAAGATGGAAACAAATGTTGACTTAACAGAACTTCATGAGAATAACACATTCTGATTTTCAGTCAGGTCATATTGAAAAGATTCTCAGCACAAGGACAGACACTGCATTACAAATATGTGAGAGGACATAGGCCATAGCCAATAAACCCCATTTATAGTTGCTTTGGTTTTGACAAGTTGAACCACAAAAACTGAAAGATTCTAAGCTGATTGTCTGCCTTCAGTCTAACAGTCTGAACAATTTCTGGTTATACATTTACTCATAATGAGGCTAGCAATTATAGTAGAGAGAACAGAACAGGGAAAGACATGCCAGAAAAACATGGTGGTGGAACTAAGCAGAAACACAATGAAAAATGGTAGCAGAGGGGAGAGAGATGTGGGGTGGAATTTAAAAAAAAAATTATAAAAGGTTGGAGAAAGATATTGAGACTGGAGGAGTTATTAGTGAAGTTCTACCTTGTGAAGACCCTAGTGGAGAAAGGATAAAGAAGGAGGACAACTTAATTGCATGCACAGTTTGCAAAGAACCTTTATTTTTAAAAGTAGACACAATTTCTGAGTGTCTACTGTCTAATTTGTCAGCATTTATTCTGCCATAAATAATTGCCTAAATAAAAGATAGGAGTAGAGGATTTTCATTGAAAATTAACTGTTCTGATTGCACAACTCTCAGTCATATTCTCACATATCATTTGGATGGCAGAATCCCATGCTTTAATAGTTCCATCATTCTGTGGAGTGTAGACTCTGCATGAATGTTTTTCTTCAGTAGCAAATGACCAATATATATGACTGAACGCATCACATGCAGGAGTTTGCTGACAAAAGATCTGTATGAGATGAAATAATATCCCCTTTCCTTCCTAAATAGCCATTAAATCACCATCACTACCTGAGCCCTTAAATCTTTGATGATTTTGACCTCGAAGTACAGCAGGATAAATACAGCCTAAAATGGCATTTTCTTCCTCCATGATGTGTCTCTCCTAGAACTGGGAGATGGCTTTGCATTCAGATATTTTCCTATGTTGTTTGTACAGGGTTCTCTAGTCTGCTTCCCCACAAATCAGGAAATGTTTCCTTGACAAAGATTAGGTTCACACTGGATTCATGTTTTATTTCATCTGCATAAGGCAGTGCAGCAAAAAGAACCCCCCACACTGCCAATAGGAAGTCTGTTATCAGTTAAGTGACAATATTGTAGAGTCTTGCAATACCAATGAGCTGCAGCTACCAAAAAAATGTAGAAAAATAGGCATTGCTCTTTCATGCCTGTTTTAGTCTTCTAACATACTGATAGTGTATTTCCTAATGAGTTAACTAATAATCACAAACTAAGCAGGCCCTCCAGGCAGAACTAGTTCATGTAACTGTGAAAGCAAATTGAGATGCTTTGTGATCTGTATATCCTCTGACTTTTATCTTTCAACATTCATCACATCACTATGAACAGCCAAACCAGAAGTTTATACTTGTGGTTTATTTTTTCCAGACAAACACCTCACCTTAGCTACCAGTTCAGTCACAATCAGATCACAGCACAGGTAATCAGGCTTCCTGTTTTCCAAATATGAAAATGTAATCTGCCATTTCAAGTCCAAGTCTTCATAACACTGCTTGTCCTCAGCCTATACTGCATTGTTTTGCTCTGTCATTCCTGAAAACTCTGGGCATTCAGCCCCACAAGCCCAGCTGGCCACTGTTTGGTAGCAGTTACACAAGGAAGAAAATGAGGCCGTTAACTTGAGTGAAGGCTTTTGTTTATTCAATTATTGACTGAACAGGCTGGTATAAATTTTAATAAAGATTGAAGTGATTAAAGTGTAAGAAAATTGGTATTTGCAATTACAAGATCAAATGGCTTATTATGGGTTTCAATAATAAATTAACAAAATTAGCAGCTAACCCTATCAAAGAGCATTTTCTCAACTAACTATAAGAATACTGGCATTTTTCCAGACTGACCTCAAATTAATGTTTAAAGGAGTGAATTTGCATAATACATTACACAGCATATACACAGAGTTACTAACAGCTTGTTGAAACCACCATGTTTTCTCACTTGCGCAGAAGCAGAACAGTAGCTGCTTGCATACTAAGATTCCTGTTTGGTACTCTGTTGCTTGTACGGAACTGATCTGACTTCCTCTAAAAGTCAGAGATAGAGGTAACCTGCAGATTAATTCACTTCATTTCAAGGTGCATTTGTTCATTTGTTTCAGTGAATGTGTATAAGCACAACGACATTCGTGCACTTGATCTATTAGATGATAATCGTACTGTAACATCATTTTATGTTATTACTGTGGTGCAATAGACTATTTTGCTGGTTTTGGCTAGGGTAGAGTTAATTTTCTTCACAGTAGCTGTGTTTGGATTTCTGTTGAATAGTGTTGATGACATAGAGTTATAACATCTTAGTTATTGTTGAGCTGGGCTTGCACCGAGCCAAGGCCTTTTCAGCCTCTTACCTCACCCCATCAGCGAGCAGGCTGGGGATACACAAGGGGTGAGGAGGGGACACAGACAGGAAAGCTGACTCCGACTGACCAAAGGGATATTCCAGATCATTGGTGTCACAGTCAGTATACAAAGCTGAGGAAGAAGAAGGAAGGGGAAGACATATGGCGTGGTGGCATTTGTCTCTCAAGTCACCATTAAGTGTGACGAAGTCCTGCTCTCCTGGAGAGGGTTGAACAGCTGCCTGCCCATGGGAAGGGGTGAATGAATTCTTTGTTTTTCTTTTCTTACGTGTGGGGCTTTTGCTTTACCTTTTAAACTGTCTGTATCTCAACTCATGAATTTTCCGTTTTTTCTCCTTATTTTCTCCCCCATCCCTCTGGAGGGAAGTGTGAGTGAGTGGCTGTGTGGTGCTTCATTGGTGGCTGGAGTTAAACAAAAACAACTGTATTATCCAACATGAAATACAGAAATGCTCTTCATCGGTTCAAAATGTGTAATATATGGGGTTTATACCTTCCTGCTTTACTGTGTTTTCTTCATTTTCCTTGAATACTGTCAGCAATTCCTTCTTTACCCTTGAAATTTGTCCTTCATATATCCATTTGACATGGTATTCAGTGCTGTGGACAGGGTTATGCTGGAGCCAAAGAGTGGCTGTAAGGGCAGCCTCCACAGCTCCATGATTCCCCATGACATAGGGACCTACTACCTCAGAGCCATGCTGAGAATTAAAGAAATGCAAGAGGAAAGCACATTAGATTACACATTTCTGGACAGAGCTAATGCAGTGCTACAATGAATATAAAGTAAGACACAGTTTAAACATATGATCACATACCATTTTTTCATGGGGATTCCAGATTTGTTCACTGCACAGAATAGATGGTACTCAATTCAAAAGCAGCTGTTCATATTTTAATTTTTTTCCTCATTGTTTTCATGGAGTTATAACATTATTCAAGCCCTGCTCTGAAGGCAGAATTTCTAATTTCTCTAAATTTCTGAGC
The DNA here is from genome assembly GCA_013399855.1 of Oxyruncus cristatus. Taxonomy (NCBI): domain Eukaryota; kingdom Metazoa; phylum Chordata; class Aves; order Passeriformes; family Cotingidae; genus Oxyruncus; species Oxyruncus cristatus. The sequence continues at coordinate 49,487 of VXAY01005028.1, read as the reverse complement.
AAGTGATTTTTTTTTTTTCGTGAGACCCTAGTACAATGAAAGATTGGTTAACTCTGTTTAGCAGAAAAACCAGTATCTCAACTCCACACAGGTTTAACTACCCAGACCTGGTGCTGCAATCCCCAACCCCTCACCAATACACTGTCCATCTCAAGACCACCCATTGCTGCCTTCTGGCTACTTCTCTTTCTGGTTCAAGTGTCCACACAGGGATCCTTCCTTATCCCATGTAGATGGTTGTGAAGAATCTGAGCGTAGCAAATCTACAGCAGTTTCTCAACAAAGAGCAGAAAACAAATTACCTTAACCTACTGAAAATATCCTTTCTTCTGGCAGAAAACCTACACAATACCAGAACCATTGCTCTTGGACAAGCTTCTTTTGGGTGTGATAAAGCAAATTTCTCAGAGCTGCAATATTAAGGGAAATTGCTTTGTGGCTACAAGCACTTAAAACTGACTTTCTAAAAACCTGAAAGGTGTGAAGTAACCTATGAAGCAGCTTTTAAAGCATATCAAAATGGCAAAAGAAATGGTCATTTCCAGGCAGGCCTGACACATCCTGGCACTGCAGTATCCAGCATAAGATTTAGACTTTGAGAGTTTTCTTACTGAAGACAGGAAAAGGACTAAACAGGAAATCTGAGTATGCGGTAAGAATTTATTTCCCATCTGTGAAAAAGCAACTGCCCACTCTAAGAAAGCCCACTGCTTTCTTACCTTTAAGCCACAACTAGATCCTCTTCAGCATTCAGAAAGAGGAAGTCAAGTTTCAAATGTCTTTAGGGCATTAGAGATGTCTTATCCTATTACTGCTTTAATTTCTGTCTGGGTAGTGCAGAGAGATGGAATATTCTCAATGGGTATAACCCAGGCAGCATTTCTCTCTTTGGCTTTTTCTACCAGTGTCTCACAGGATCACAGGACTAATCCAACTTAAACAGTGCTCCAGGTCCCATTAGCACAATATATGTAACTAAAGGCTGAATCTCATTTTGTTAATTACTGTTTCTTTTCCTAAAAGGAGACATTTGTAAAACCCATGATAAGCGGCATGTTGAATTCCCCTGTAAGTATCAAAGCACAGTTCCTTAAAAACCTCCATGGCTTGAACTTTATACATGGGAAGTTATCATTAAATAACTAAAGGTAAGGTAGTCACTGTAACATAACTGCCCACTGCACTGGGCAGTTATGGAGTGTTCATACATCGTGGCTTTTGAAATTGAGGCTCCATTAGGATGACATAATTTTGAATTCTACCAGATTCTTGCTGTTCCTCCTGACTCAGCACTGCTCACAAAATTACACTTTCACCTCCATCATGGTAAAAATATTGACTAATACTTCACCCAGCATATTCTCTGGCAGAATCCTAGTTATTACAACCTTTCATTTAGTCTGTGAAACATTAATGATTTTTAGCAAGCCCCTGACCAGTCAGGAAATCCCATCTTTCAAACAACTATCAACCATTTGACCAGATGTTTATGAGAGTCATGGTCTACTTTGCAGCATTCTACTTCATGTACCTCACAATACAATATAATTTTCATCCTTCTAGCAATTGTAAAGAAGTTGTAGGTGTTAGGGAACAGAGAAGTTACATTTGAGTGATGCACAGAGACAACACTAGCCAGAAGTGGTTGTAGTGTGCTATCAGGAGCTAGGCTGTTTCCCAGGGTGGAATTCAATACTGTGGAACAGATTTCCTCTGTTGCAAAATGGTGACTAATCTGCCAGTCTGTCTGGAAAAGTGGACAGCATCAATCTGCAGAAAAAGTCCTGAACAGCTTGTGGCTTTTTATATTCATCCACCTTAAATTCATGCTTTCCTAAAAGCACAGCTGCCAGGATGCTGAATAACTTAATACTGATGCTTACTATAGCATACAGTAATTCCCAAAGTGAATTTTCAAGATAGCAGCATCAGCTTAGGCAAACTAGAGCTGCAGTACCTGGGTGTGCTCAGGTCCATCCAGCAAGTAGGAATGCATGTCCATCCACTCCTCCCTGTTATGTGACTTGTTTTTTCCCCAAATTCACAACACCAGTTATTCTTACATAATTTTTTATGATTTTGTGTGATTAACCTCTAAACAAAAACCAACAATTCTGTCCTGTTAATTGTAATTATGATAATGAATTGATAATGAAGTTTATTTCAGTAAGTTTATTTCCATAGGATTTACTACCACGAAGGAGAACAACTGTACTTAGGTCCTGGGGTTTTTTTTTGTTTTAATTATATCACAAGAGTAACTTAATGGATGATCATGTTGAGTTAAACCTGTAAAAAGAAATTAAAATAGAGATTCCCACAAACACCTCATTCTTACGACTAAAAAGGAGAAAACCAGAAGAGAGAGAGAGAAGAGAGTGTACAGATAGGTATAATGCTTATTAGGTTTGAAAATTTGCAGGGTCAGTGGCTTCAGAGCAGCCTGTATAGTGTGGCTGTCTCAAACTGATGCTGGAAACCTTGGAAGTCAGCCAACAAAAAAAGTGATCTTACTGGGTTTGTCTCTATTAGTAAAAAGATGAAAGTTGCTTTCCATTCATTAGAAATTACAAGAAAAATATAGGAGTATAAAGTAGGTATGACTCCAACAATGAGTAGTTTGCCTGAGTTTAAGACACATAATAACTTTTAATGCAAAATCAAAAGCACAAATAAATTATGTAGGATTTATTTCATTTTGTTTTTCCACTAGAGAGCTGGATATTTTTTTATTCCAGAATTCTGAAAGAGTTAGGAAATGAAACCACATATCAAGTAGTGAGAATTTACAATGAATCTTTCATCCAGAGAAAGGTACCATCAATCTGAAAACCAGAACATGTTTCAATAGAATATTAATATAAGTTCAGAAAAGAAGCATTATAAGGGAAATTAGAAGGGAAATTAATTGGGAAAACAACTCATTTAGGTAAAAGTTCAGTCTCTGTAATAGTTAGAGGTCAAATTATTCTTTACTTTAAAAAAATGTGGATAAGTTGAAAATGGTCTAGGCACGCAACACAGTTAGAATGGCATGTTGTCTCATCAAGCATTTTTCACAGATAAATATAAATATTATTCTGGACAAGGAAAATGCTCCAGGTCTCTTATATTTGGGATTCAGTGGATATTTGACAAAATGCTATGTAGTAAGTTAGTATTTCGAGTGAAAAAGGTGGGAATTAGTACAAGAATAAAGGGATGAGGGTTCACCTACAGGGAAGCTAACAAATCCAAAAAATATCCCATAAGGATGTGGTTACTGAACTCCACAGAAATTTTAGAAGCCAACATGGAGTGAGTATTTTTGCTGACAATATGCTGTTGTGTCCTTCTGAAGCAAAGTTCAGGGACACTCAAAGTACAGAAAGGTAATCAAACATGTCTCAAAACCTGAGTATAATTGTCTTCTGTTACTGTACAACTGCCCACAGTATTCCAAACTCTCTTAAAGTTATTGCTGAACTTGCCAAGAATTTGCATAGATCTAACCAGTTGGGGTGGTGGGGAAGGAGTGACAGGATTGTCAGAAAGACTAAAAAAGTGTATTTCAGAACACTATATTTAAAAAAAAAAAAAAAAAGTTAAATCCTAAATCAGGCATAGTAGGTACTACTGTTCATTTTTAAAAACAAAGATCAGCTGTATGATTTTTCTGCAGATTCTAGTGCCAACTCAAAGTTAGTCCCTGAGGGACAAGAAATGAGCATGCCAGAAACATGAACCAATCTAATTTCTTCACATCCACCACTGGAGGTATTTGTACACCTCAGGCTAGAATGACAGAATGATAAGCAGCATGACTCTGCAACTCTGATCTGGGTAATAAGTATTTGGAATCATGTAAAATTAGGAGGATTTTTGTTTCCTTCCCCCCCCGTCACTGTAAATGCACTTGTTTAGGTTTGAAACACATTCTTGTTTACTTCTGTGTATGGAGAAGCAAAGCAGAGAGGTCTTTTTTTGGTTCTAAAAAAGATGTAAAGAAAGAAGGTTATGATTTGATGATCTTGGGTTACATAACTTCCTTTACAAATGTTGTCTTCTGCAATTCAGCTAGAATTTAAGTGTACATACACATACACATACACAAACACTCTCACATTTCCAGGGTGAAAACGTCCAGAGTAGATCTGTAACTCTTGATGTGGTCATGCCTGAAAACACTAGGTTGCATGCAGGAGTCATCTGACACCCCATTGCAGTGGTGTTATTATGTTCTATTTGTTAAGTTGAATCATAGAAAAGGTTGAAAAATCTGCAGCTAAGAGTTTTGAGATAGAACTTCAACCATATTATAGCTCAGACTACAGAAATATTCTAGAAAATACAAAATTAAATTTAGGAAAAAAAAATCCCCTTACTATTGTTTGCCCAGCACACAATGTTACATAGAATTCATTAATATTGGTGTTTATAATTCCGCTGCTTCTTCTCTCATGTTAAAAATTCATAGTGAATTATTTTTGTTTGAAAATAAAATTATTCAAATTACCTAAAAATAAATATACAAGGAAACATGTATTGGTAATTTCGGAGGTTAATAATGCTCCAGGAGAAAAATTCATTTGAAAAATGTGATCTGTCCCTTAATTGTTTCACATGAAGTGTCATAATTTTCATTACCTTTCAGCAAGTACAAAGAGTCTACTCAGGAAACCTACAAGAACTCCTTTCAGACTACCTAAATCTGGAGATGCAGGGAGTTTGTAGGGTCCCTGGCAGAAGAGCAATGTGTACAGAGTTGATGGTTGCAAAAAGTGAAGTATACTGTGAAGATACTCGTTCTCTTGTTCTCTTTCATGGTTTTTTTTTGGTTTTGGTTTTTGTTTTTGGTTTTTTTCATTTTTGGTTCTAGTAAGCAGAGCAAAATCCAGGGTGCTTGTAGTTCACTGGAAATTAAAGGAAAATATTTTATGTTTCTTTTGTTGTAGGGAAACACACAAGCTGTAACCACCACACAATCTAAAGGTCTTACTGCCATAATTGATACCTTTGGTTTAGTCTGTGGCTGCTGCTGTTATAATTTCAAGGAGGTGGATTTGAATATATTAGACTAAAATCATATTCAATTACCCAACATAAAGATTCAAAAGTGCACATGAACAAGACATATGGGAACAATTAGGTACTTAATACATTAGATGAAGTTTTTAAGATATTTAACAATTACAAGTAGGCCATGCTACCAGATTATGTTCTGGTGGACAGGTGAGAAATGCCTCTAAGCAAAATAGTCATTCTTCAGTAGAGGATAAAAAAATCGATCTTGGATGCTGTATTTCTTTTTGAAAAAACAACTAGCTAATACTAAATTCCTATCAACAAGAGTTGAACAGTGCTTTTCTGCTGTGGTCTCTGTCACAGAAGACCTTCCACATCTCTGTACTTTTTTCCTCTGTTGGAAATTCCTTTCTCTATTTTTCTTTTCTTCGTCATTTCTTCTCCCCCCAGCTTGTACTCTCAGATATTCTTTAACTGGAATGTCAATTTTCTTCCAGCTCATACTTTCAGATTCAGGGCACAAGTTTTAGTCCTGTGGGCCTCTGTTCACACAATTGCATTTCTTGATATATCATTTTTTTCCTTTGATAAGCCCTTTTGACAATGGCATATCTATACTGTTTAGTGTATCAGTTGTATTTAAAACACAAATCCATAAACACTACTACCAAACTACCAAGCAGACCTGTACTCTAACAATACAATCATGTCTGCCAGTATAGTTTGCACATGTAACATGACAGTTCAATGAACACTGAGAGCTGTAAGAGATAAACATGAAACGACTGCACAGTCCTGTCCTAAGTAGTAATAAAACTCTGCCATAAACAGGCAGTCAGAAACCTGCTCATTGTAAGGAAAGTATCTACCACTTAGCTTGCATTCACAGTATTATTTAGTATGCATTTAACCTACTACAAAGTAGAAAAGAAATGTCCCAGAATTTCTGAGCATACCTGAAAGATCATCTGTGAGAGAACACTAGGTAAAATGTCAAACATGAAGAAAGGAGATATTCTTCTCCTCACTTTGTTCTCTGCCACAGCAAACATCCTGTTTTTGATCCACAATTTGTAAAGCTCCTTTGACATCTTGGTTGTGAATACTAGCTGTGAACATCACAGCTGCACTCAAGACTCAAATTAACACCCTCAAGGTCAGGCAGTTCTGGGGACAATCCATACACTATCATTACATACCTGCAGAGTAGCCCTCTTGAAAATCTTTGTTCTGTAGATAATGTGTGTAAGCATGTCATTTTAATTTCTTTTCCAATCTAACATTTCTAATGCTACTTGCTATGTTACACTTCAGTCTAAAACTGCCTCATTCAGTGAAGGATTTTTCAGTCACTCTGGCCATGCTTTGAACAAGGTCCCCAGGCTGAACAGCTGCAGAACTTAATCTTGCTTCTCACTAATGAATTCATTCACCTCATTCATATGCAAGTCATGCATAAGTACCACAACTTTAAAGTAAGACCAAAACCAATCTTTTTAAATCAAGTGAATGTACAGTAGACCTAAACTGAAGAAGCTGGCACAGAATTCACAAAGGATTTGCTGTGTTAGTGAATAAGCTGCACACATTGCAGTTAGGAAAAATTCCTTTCAGTGTTGCCACATAATTCTCTTTCTCGCCTACAAAATTATATAAGTCATCGCTGCCCTTTGGGCAGGGGGATGGGCAGCTGACATCCAGTAGTGCCCCTTAAGCTGGGGCCCTTTTAGGAGGCCTGTAGTGCAGCCATAGGTATAAGAACGCCTTGCTTCTAGCTTGCCTGCTTTCCTCTAACTTAGACGTGAAAGTGGCCAAGTCCCTTTTTGGGAGTCTCCCAAACAGTTACCAGTGCCTCCCAGCAACATCTGTCCAGCATAGTGCAGTCCAGCTGAATAAACTGTCTTGTGGGTGACCTGGGTCTATTGTAGCACAGCCAATATTACCAGGAGGATCTCTGCACAGGCATGCTCTATGGCGCCCCTGGAGTGCCATCAAGCCTAGAGTTGTCCTATTTTTTATTGGCAGGGAAGAGAAATTTTAAGAAAAATTTGTTGGAAATAGGTAGGAAAATGATGCCAGTGGGTAGTCCAGTGCTGGCATTACACATTTTATATTTGGCCTTTCTGACAGGGGTCATTTTGCTATAATCATGTGCCAGAAGTTGTTCTGTAATGGTCAGATCAATCAAGAGCATGATAAAAAGAACTTTGGTAAATATAGTCCTCCAATGCCATTCTGCTCTGCACTAGAAATATAGCTGAATATATCTGCTTGAAATGCATCTTTGGTCTTGTTATTGCTGTCAGTGGTTTAGATTAAAAATAACTCAGATTGAAAAATTAATTACATGAGTCCTGTATCGTTCCTTTGTACCTCTCATAGAGCCATAGTATGCTGAGTGGCACTCCACTGTTTTGCTGTGTATTTGTATTGGACTACTTATGACTATTCTTAAAGCATGTATAAAAGCTTCAAGAGGAAAATTCAGGAGTCTGAATGCTTTTGTCTCTGTAGATGTTAATGCATTAGGCAAGAACAGTGTTTTACTTTAAATGTCATTTTTTGAAGAGTGGTAACTTCTTGACCACGTAAGAATTTCATTTCGCAAATTTTATTTTATGTTGAAGACACTCTTCTCCAGTTTTTATTTCACAGCCAAAGCTATCTACTTGAAGAAAAACTGAATTGAGGTCACCACCAAGGCATTTGAAAAATGTTGCTTGTTTAGTCCATTCCACATGTGCAAGTCTTGCTCTGCTGTATGTTCCAAAAATCCTCTAATATATTTCTCAGCAACATATATTTTTTATCTCAACAATAGTTTCTCACATACTTAAACAACTGTTTGAACAAATACTGGAATGGAAAGTCTTTGTCATTCTGATGGGATCCTGCAATGTCTGTGTGGTTTTTGTTTGTCAGAAGTGCCACTGTTGCCAGGAGACTCTGAGGGAAGATGTCAAAAGACAACAAACTGAAAGGACAGACTATCTGGACTATCCCAAAACCTGCCCCTTGCATGCTGACAAATTTAGGCAGTGTTCCTTTTGTCACTGACTTCAACAAGAACAAAATTGGTCTGCTAGTTTCACTTAGAGACAAGAGGGAAAGGATCCCATGAGGCATTGTTAAATTTCCGACTCCAAAGAGGCAGTCAGGCTATCTCTGCTTCCAACAGCTTTTACACTTTCTTTGGATATAGCTAAATCACCCTTGCAAGAAGCTTACAAAGACTGCTTGCCTTTTGAATAGATTTGGCTGTATGGTGTTTTCCTGAAGCCAGATCTCTAGAAAGTGTAGCTATAACACCTTCTTAAATTGTGCAGGTACTGATTAGGTTTGGTTAGCACAGAATACAGTTTAGGTCCTGATGCTGTGCCCTTACTTTCATGGGAAGGCACACCAGTCTCTCAAAGGCACAGTGGCTTAAAAAGGAAATTATCCAGATTAGAAACATGACAGAAATTCAACTGATAGCAGTGTAACTCTTACTACAACTTTCATAATAGGTACATGTGGAAGCCCCTCTGGCCAAAAGAGGACCACTGGATTTCTTTAGCAAAGTGACACTCAGAGCTCAGAGGCATTTTGCCACTGATGTTGGTGAATCAAGTACAAATCCATGCTCCAGGTGGCCTTTCTTGCAGCTGGCAGTCAGCAGGGACACAGAGAGGATGTGCCCAGCTGTGCTGTCACACCCAGTGATTTGTATTCAACTGTCTATACTGTGCATCCTCTTTCATTTTCTCTTTACCTACGATTCACTTCCTCCATGCTGTTAAATTGCTATGCCTTCATGTGCTGCTCTCACACACACCCACGCAAATAACCCCCTTGCAAGCCACTCAGCAGAATTCCCCCTGCCCAAATCCTGACTGCAGAGCTCACACCTAGACCTGCCCCAGCTCCATGCCCAGTCCCACGATCTGGTCCTTACGGGGTCCGTGGCCACTGCACTTCCCTTCTGCACTGCCACTGTCACATTTCACACATTTCACTGCTAAATATGAAACATTCGCATTGCTCCTTTCCCTCCCAGAAAGGAAGCTTCTCATTGCAGGTGCTGCTGCATATGCTCTCCCTGCTCCCTAATGAAGGCAGCTGTTAGCAATCGAGAGCTCTGTGTGCAGCGGGTCATTTCTTGACAAGTTGACTGCCCCTGCAGTCAACCAGTAGTTACAGTCCTGATTCACACCTCACTCCTGTGTGCCTGCATTACAGAGCAGCCATCAGGGATAACCTTGACATTTGTGCACCTCTGTTACAGGCTGCAGGCTGAGAGAGTATGTGGCAAGCATACTGTGCCAGCCACAGGCTTCCAAGCACTCAAGTGTTCTTCTGCAGCTCTTTTGTGAGAAGTGAGGGATGGACATCACTCAGTGTTGTCAATGTCATCAAAACAGATTTCAGAAATAGAATACAGATGTTACTAGATGATGCCCTCGAGATTGCACTGTTTGTTTGCTAGGAAAGCATCCTTCACTCTTTTGATAATAAGAATTTTTTTTTTTTTTTTTCAGAGAGAATCCACAGGTTTCTTCACCTTCTGTGGAGAAAATACAGTCTGAGGTACTAGAGTTTATCACAGAGTAAAAATGTTTAAGAGCACATGAAGTAAGCAAAAAAACCAAAACAAGAATAATTCTGGGGCTACCAAGTTTTTATTCTCTGTTTCCTATGGTTGGTATAATAAAACAGATCTATTTATTTGAATGAGAGAGGGAAAAAGAATCAGTTGCTAAAGGTAACAAAATATAGCGCTCTATTTAAGTACAGCACTAGCAGTCAAGAGGATGATTCATTGCTATGTATCTCTCATTCTTCATGAAGAATAAACAATTGCAGCTTCAAAACATACTGTTGTCATAAAGCTTCATCTAAACCTCATTGAAAACTGTAGAAAGATTCATTCTGCTTAGTGACCTTTGTGTCAGACTCTTTGCAATAATAAAGTCTTTTTAGACTTTCTACTGTGTGCTATTCAAGTCTTCTTATACAGCCTATTCAATATAAAAAAATTACAGTCAAAATGTAACAAAACATCACAGTGTTCATAATGGTACCGTTAATTAACATTTTTAATAATTCATTTTCTACATAAACAGTGTAAGATTTGGTATTACTTAATATGTGGGTTTGAGATATTCAGAATAGGTATGAAATACTGTAAAGTACATTAAAAGATCCACTTTTTCCTCAATCTTCATTAAAAATATAGTTCAGAGAAACACAGAAGTATGTGTGTAAAACATAGATTGGAAGCTGTATAGTGAATATAGCTGTTTAGGTGTATTTGAAACTAAAATTGTAAGATCCCTTCAGGATGATTTTTAAGCTACCATTAAATTAAACAACCATGCTATCCAGAGTCTTAAGTCAGTACTTGAAATTAATATTCTGTATACTCTTGTTGTTTGTATGTAATGTCTGTGCAAAAAAGGGACTTCACTTCTTCACTTGCTGTGTCAACGATTTCAGTTTCTTCATACAAAAGCCCAAGGCTCCAGGCTGCTTATAAGTTGCAATTCGTTGCAATGGTAAAAATTTGAATATTAGTGTAAGACAGGACCAATATTTCATAACATACTTTGGGGACCTGCCTCATTATCTGAAAAATATCTAAAGCCGAAAACGCATGCAAAATTTAACTTACGAAATGTCAGTGTAACTTCCTATAAAAGTTGAAGCAGAACTAGGCACTGGGCATCTGGAGTTTAAGATCCTGTCTTTTACGGGGTCAGTTATTGTGACTTCTAGATGGTTACTAGCCCCTTGTAAACGTGAACATTTTAAGAACAGTGATTGCATGTGGCAAGATTTATTAATATCAGAGGCCAAATAACAAAGATAACTGAGGAAAGAAGAGCTTTGCCTTTCAGTTTCAAATTGCTCCAAGTTTACAAAAATAAATACATCATAGTCCAGCCACCACCCTAGAGGAGTTTTTGTGCCTTGTTTCTTGCAGTCCCAACTACTACATTTAGAAATTAAATACAGAAGAAAAACATTTTGTCTGTGTAGACCTAAGGGTATGCCAGTATCATAGTAAGCAGCATGTCACAGAAACTCTTGGGCAAAGGTAGTATAAACTAACTTCAGAAAAAACTTGTGTAGTCCCTTCAGATCAGGACTGTGCCAAAGGTCATGAACATTCTGCTGTGCTGTGTTGGCCACTCCATCAGGCTCTGAGCTGGCGGCTGGTGCCCTGTGCTCTGTACTACTGTCCTTCATAGTCACACCCAAAAGGCACCCACTGCCTTAAAGAATCTACTGGTGAAGATATAAAATCTGACTTTTACAATACCGTCATTCTGCCAGTGCTTTCAAACCTGAAGAGTATTATTACCATGCTCAACTTACAGTACATTTATTGCACAGTCCATTAGTTACAACGACTCATTGCAAAATTGGCGTACAAGGTAAGATGGACATAATTAACAGAAAACTTATGTGGCCTCACATCTTAATTATTTTATTTTACTGTAGCCATTTACAGTGTGATGTCAGTATAATAATTCTGAATGTGGTGTACAGGACAGCCAATTCCGGTCTCCTTTATGTCAGGAATGATGAATTTTATGCACCATGAGAAAAACAGAGGGAAAAAAAGGGAAAACAATTCAGAATAAAGAAAAATAGATCTTCTTAATTTAAACCCACATCTTGAAACTAAATCTTAAAGCAGATGTTTATACAGGGTTCTAGAAAAATTTAATGTACAAAAAAGTATTTAACTTTTTTTTTCCTGGATGAAGTGCAAGTTGCTATCAGATACCCTGCTGTAATGATTATCTTTCCCTGAGTCCCCAACGATATACATTAGTTTTCTAAATTAACTATTAAAAATACATCATAAAACCAGATCTCTAGAAACAAGCATTAAGAAGAAAATGAGAAACTTAAGTTTTTATTTTGTTTATAGTGTGTTATAGAACTTTGGATCCTTAAAATCCAGATCAAGAAGAAATTTTACATTGCATCATGTGAGAAGCTAACCCTGAGAAAGATTAAGAAGCAATAAAAGAGTACTGTCATACTGGAAGGAGAGAGATGATTTTAGCAGCATGGAACAAGGCATAAGCTGCCTGAATGAGGATAGGAGAAGAATGTTAAGCTTCCACAGATGCTGACTGTATAGCATTTTTTAAATACTTCTCAGAGGGTTATTTAAATATTCTCTGCATTTCACCCATGTTTCTCACCAGTCTCTTATCATTTGCTTCATTTTTTTCTTTCATTTTTGATCATTGCTGCTTTCAAAGCTCACAGTTCCTTTTCTCCCCTGCATTCCAGTTTCCCTTTTCAGACACTAACAGGTTCTAGACACCACCTGCATACCTTCCCATGCCTCTTCCTCATTGTCTGGGGTGGTACTGTTCCAAAACTGAATTTATTCCACCTGTACTTGTTACCACCATATCCCTTCTCCATGCAGTTGACTTCATTTTCTTCATCCCCACATTTTGTCCAGTACACTACTCTCCAAGTTTCTGGACTGCATGCTCCATTTCTAACATGATTCTGATTGCGGTTTCTGAAGAACTGAGACATTCATGACCTTTCAGTTTGCTGCTCTTTGCAACTCATTCCTGGATCACTGTGCTGCATATACTGACATGGAGGTGACCTCAATTTTTCTCATACCAAGAATAGTTCAGCCACTGGGTGTCTTCATCTCTTTCCCCACCTTGTCACCTTTGGCTTGAAAACTTCTCCCTCTTTGGAGCAGCAGCCTCAAAACCACTTTTCTCCCTTTGTTCTCTTATCAAATGTACCTAGACATTGACCTGTTTTCTGGAGCTAAGTTCTTCAGTTTTCTGAACTTTTGACTTTTCTGATAGCCTGTTGAATTCATCTGTGATAGTGCCAGCCTTCAAGTCAATGATAAGTTGGGTCTGCTGGTCTGCACTTTATCCTCTTATTTTAAAATGATCAGGAGTATTGTTTCTAAACCCACCCAAAAAGCTATTATGTAATTACAGTCTTCATAAGACTAACTTATTTGTCTTTTGCTGCAGTTTTTCTTTATAATAATACTCCAGTCTTTAACAAATCTTTGACTTTCTGTCATATACCATTCATGACTTTTCTGCTTTCAGCCCATACTACTTTTTTTTAAGCTCTTCATTATGAGGACTGGGTCTCTCAGTGTTTCCTGTTTCTCGTCTCTACCCATTGGAAGACACTACTGGTCACCACCCAACAGGCCCTTCTTGTGCTCTGTTCTTGCCCTTGCTCTGGAAATCCTTCAACCAATGTAGCCTCCTCTAGGTCTGCTTCATTTTTCTCCCTGATTTCTCCTTATCCTTCTCTTTCTGGATGATGGACAAGCTTCCTGAGCAATGTGGTAATACATATCATGCATATAGAATAGAATAGTATTTCTGCAAAATTATTGTATGAGGTTGTCGGGGATCGAAAGATTTCACCACAAACCTGGGAGAACTGGAAGAAGGCAGTGTACACTAAACAAAACATCTAACGCGGAGAAGAAGTATCAATGGACAGTTCTGTTTACATTACTATTTAGACAAAAAATGTTAGTGCATGTTTGACCCATTGTACCCCAGTTATATTATATTTTTTCCCTCAGTTTTATTTCAAGTTTATTGCTAATTTCCTATTGGTTGTAATTTGGTGCATTGCACCATTCCCCATTTATGGCTGGTTGCCACCCCTTATTGTAATATCTCCTCCTATAATTTCCTTGTTTGTACCTAGCCCAACCTACCCTATTCCACATTTGTTAAACCCAACCCAAGTTCCAGAACCTTCCCTACCGAACCCTATATAAGTCCCTGTTGTACTCCTCCCTGGGGATTTGCTCCTTACCCTTGGGTTCTGCACCTTCACCTGCTAATAAAGCACAGAGAGCTGTCTCACCCCGAGTCAGCGATCTGTTGAGGAACCCTGACACGAGTCCGATTCCTTTTTCCTCGGATCGGTTTGCGTTATGAGGTGCACATAAGTCAATATAACAAAGCATTTTCACAATCAATATTGGTCAGTAATATTACTTCCTCTTCAAGACATATCTGATAATTTTTTTTAAAACTTTATATTTTTTTAAAAAACCTTGCTTTTGTTTTCCTGTGCAGGACACAGAAACAAATATTACAAACAGTTAATAAACTTGTTGGATATGGGCAAGGCTCACTAGTAGTTGATTTCATATTATTTCCATTTGCACCTAAATCTTGAAACAAGTATGTTGTGAGATTTAAGTATCCCCAGAGACAGTACAGGTCATTTTTCTTTCATTAACAATGGAGCTGAAATAGCACTGTTTTTATTTATATGCACATTTCTGGGCCTAAAAGCTTGTCTCTTTAGAATCACTACTATTAAATTCTGATCAGCCTTTGATGAAGAAAGAATTATGGGTCTACAGCAACCCTGGTAACATTTGTGTGCAATGCATATTAAAAAGAAACCTAAAAGTCTAAGAAGGTTTTGCAAGGCTTATCAGCTTTGCCTTTAGAAGTAAGATGAGATGAACTGCACTGTTCTTTTTAACCACAGAGTGTAAGTCAGCAAAGAGGAAGACTGGATTATGCTTTGCAACATTTGGAGTCCCCTTATGTATTGGCAAGTGCAGCTGTCCTCCCTAGAACACTGAACTTTTGCAACACAATGCATGATAGGAACCTCTGCCATGTACACCACTAACTCTGGACCTGTATTTTACAAGTTTGCATACCTGCTTCAATGCTTAATGCACACTGCTTGCCCAAGCATTTTCCACAAAGTTAGCATGGTTTGAACTCAAAAGCTGAGACTCTAAACATTACAGTAACAGAGAAGGGTAACTAGATACAGTTCCACAATTTGGTCAGATCACAACACTGTGTGAACTTACCTAATGATAAGAATTTAACTGGGAATTGTGACCATACTATTTTTATGTCGTCTAGCAAATACCATGGAACAAACAGGACAGAAAACATGGGTGGTGTGAAATGTTTTCAAGACTCTTCACCGTGAGTTAAGGATTTTACAAGATAATTGTCTCGGTGCATTTACTGGAAAGAACCTAAAGGAACTTAGGTACAGGAGGACCTCAATTCTGCATTATCACAGGCTGCAGAATCTTTCAAAAACCTTGTTTAGAATGACCGATGGCTCATTCATTGATAGACAAGGCAAATGGTTGTAATTCTCTAGGAAGGACTGAAGAAAACAAAAGCACTTCATTTTGCCTGCTTCTGGTTCTCAAGTACTGTTATAACAGAAATGGTGCATGAATCTTCTGTTCAGTCTCCATGCATGAGAGCAAGCATGACAATGACTTTTGAGCCAGAATTTTTGTAATTTTCTGTGAACCAGAGGCATAACAAATAATTCAGATGGAAAACATGAAAATGCTGAATGATCTGGCAAGTCTGTAGAATGTCTGTGACCAGGTGGAAGGATCAAGTTGAACATCATAAACAGGGTCTGTTCTGCTGAAGATAATTATAAAGGATGTTATTTCTGTCCTTTCCATAAGTACCATTTTGTGAATCAGCTCAATTTTTTAGAGGAGATGGATGTTCCTATGCACCTAAAACAATAGGGGGTTTTTTTAGACACATGGGACATTGATTCCAGTCACTGACTGGACTTGAGTAATTGCTCATAAGAACAGATGTTCCAACACCAGTCAGGTGATTATCTTTAAGTGTCTTATTTTGACACTGTTAGCAGAGGCATATGACTTCTCCATATGTGGCTTGTGATATTTGTCCTTGTAACTTTAAGTGAATGTTGTGTTTCTGAGATCTAATCAAGGATCAGTTGGTGGCAAACTTACTCTGGGTTCCCATTCAAGGGGGACTTTGGGAGTCCAGGTCTGTAGCTGCTTTAGGCCCTGTCTCTCAATGAGTCTTTTGCGACTAGAGCTAAGGCTCTGTCTTTGTCACTCTGCTGAATTTATTTAAGCTGCTTGTTAAAGCTTTGTAAAGCTTGCCAAGACAAGCAGAGTTAAAGCTCAGTTAAAAATTATACATGCATTAAGGCTTTTGGCACCATATAATGACTCTTGACAGACAGAATCTTAGCAATTACATTTTTAACAGGAAGAATGCTGGATTTTATTTGGTATCTTCTTTGTAAATTATAACAGTGTCACCTGCTAGGTAACTTGCAGCCATCAAGTTTATTAATTTCCATTACTTTTCCTGGAAGCTGGGTTCTTCTCTCATCTCAGAGAGGCAATAATTTTGTATTTCATTGCAAATTTAATATGCGTCTTGAAATGACTTCTGAAAATGTTTTATAACAACATTTACTTTTTGCATACAAAATGTTTTCAACTGATGTGTCTCAAAACACCCATAATCACTAATTAACTTAATGTGAACTTTTTGTTTTATAGAGAGAGCAATATAAAGAGAAGTTTGGTGACTTCTGAGAGATTTCACAAAAATCCTAAAGCCGATCGCTTTAGGAAGGAACACGCCTGTGGGTTCTTGGCTAATTTTGCTGAGTCTTTATTGCATCAATGAAAAGGAGCAGAGACCAGCAAGAACAAGAACCTCGAGGGGAAGCAGGCAAATTGCCCGAGAGGAGAGAGTACGAGGGTTTATATAAGGTAGGGTACAGAAGGTGCTAGAACTTGGGTGGAGTTACACAAATATGGAAAGGGAAGGTTGGGTTGCTTTAACTATAACAGTCCAAGAACAAGTAGAAGCTTGGTAACAGTGAGGTGTCTCTTCTTTATGTATTCTGCTTCTCGTATAATGCTTTTCTCCATCGGTTCCACTTTTCCTGAGGTATCTTGACGTCCCCGACAAAATCCGAAATTCAGTTCTCAGTCCCATTTTTACTTTGCTTTAACCATTCCCACCTATTCTGATCACTGTTATTTCACAGGCTATTCACTCCTTTGAAGATATTTTAATTCTTGTCCTTCTGAAATATTGTATTACTAGCAGAAAGAAAGATACATTAGTATGTTGCTTAATATTGCTCAGTTCCTAGGAAGTCAAACCCTTAAAAGTTGATGTCTGAGAACAAAGAACATAGAGAAAGAACGAGATATTAGAAATTCTCTTGAGACAACTAAGAAGTCATTGTCATCATCATCAACCATCATCACTATCATTTTAAATAGATAAGCCACTCTTTTGGTTCCTCATACTCTTCTGCAAGAAATAGCTTCTTTACAGAATACGCTGTTCTCATAGTTCTTCATTAACTCTGAAAAGGTTCCCAAACCATGACTCATTACACCAGAAAAGACAGTATGTACCTTAACTGATCTCTGTAAAAACTTTGTGGTGCCTAACTTTGCAATGCTATGCTGTCAAGGGTGCAAACATACAGTGTTTGATAGAAAAGTGTTGTCTCACATGGACTAAGTCCCGTCTCAGTTCAGTATGAAAAGCACAAATTTCCACGTTCATAAAAGATTTGAAGTTGATAAGATACCAAATAAATTGTGGTAGGAGGTTTATACAGCACTAGACCATTGGAGTTGTTCAGCTTATCAGCTTTCCTTCCCTCCTGAATTAAAACAAAAGACCAAAATGCTACAGATGATGGTACCATTTCATTTTTTCAGTAGTAGAATAGACCATGCTTCCATATCGTGTACATGCAGTAAAGCTTTTTCACACAAGAAAAGTCAGTTTCTGGTTGAATTAGTGATTAACACTATGTCTGAAAAGAAGAGGAAGAGTTTTATACGCACTTTCCAAATTTGAAGTGCCATCCATGAAATGCACATGTCCCTTGTGATAATTAGTTTACACCCTAAAGCAAGAAACTTGATTACCGTACATAATTAAGTTAACTATGATACAAATGTAATTAATGGACCGAATATTTTCCTTCCTGGAGGGAGAGTGGGGGAACAAGAGGCAACATTGTAAGCCAGTGATCTCGCCAGACTGATTACAGTGTATATAACATAGAATGATAGGATCATAGAATCATTTAAGTTAGAAAAGGCCTTTAAGATCAAGTTGCAGTCATTAACCTAACACTGCCAAGTCCACCACTAAACTGTGGCCCAGTGGGCCACATCTTTGGGTCTTTTGAATACCTCCAGGAATGATGACTCCACCTCTTCCCTGGATAGCCTGTTCTCCAGTCTTTGGCCACCTCCATGAAGAAATTTTACCTATCCAATCTATGTCCCCTCGTACAACTTGAGACCATGTGCTCTTGTCTTGTGACTTGGGAGAAAAGACTGACTCCCACCTTGCTACAACCTCTTTTTGGGTAGTTGTAGAGTGATAAGGTCCCCCTGTGACTCCTTTTCTCCAGGCTGAACAACCCCAGCTCTTCAGCTGCTCCTTACAAGATTTGTGCTCCAGACCCTTTAACAGCTTTGCTGCTCTTCTTCGGACACATAACAGATTTTACTCAAACTCTGCTGCCATTTAACATCAGCAAGTGGTCACCAAACCACTGACACCCAGCCACTCCCTCAGTAGCTTTCCCCTGCCAACATTCCCCTTCTGTATCTGTGGTGGGATGAATAATGTTTAATAACTTCATTGATGACATAGACAGTGGGATTGAATGCACCCTCAGCAAGGTCACAGATTGCAAGAAGTTGAGTGCTGCAGTTGATGTGCTTAAGGAAAGAGATGTCATTCAGAGAGGCCTTGACAGATTTGAGGACTGGTTCCTTGTGGACTTCATGAAGTCCAAAAAGGCCAAGTGCAAGATGCTGCTCCTGGGTAGGGTAAATCCTGGCTGGAGGATGAACTGGTTGAGAGCAGTCCTGTGGGGGAGGACTTGGGTATGCTGGTGGGTAAAAAGTAGGACATGAGCTGGCAATATGCACAAGAAAGTCAATTGTATCTCAGGTTGCATAGAAGGAATCATGGCCAGCAGGGTGAGGGAGGAGATTTTACTTCTCTACTCTGGTTTCAGGAAACCCCACCTGGAGTACTGCTCCCATTTCAATACTTTAAGGGGGCTTATAAAACAGACATAAAGAGGCTTTTTATCAACACCTATAGTGACACGACAAGGGGTAAAGGTTTAAATGGAAAGAGAATAGATTTAGGTAAAAGGAAGAACTGTTTTCTGAGGAGGGTAGTGAGAAACTGGAACAGGTTGCCCAGAGAAGCTGTCGATGCCATTCACTGGAAATGTTCAAAGTCAAGTCAGACATGCTTTTGAGCAACCTGATCTACCAAAAGATCATTCTGCTCATGGTGTGTAGGCTGGAACTAGGTCCTTTTAAATGTCTTTTCCAACCAAGTCATTCTATGATTCTGTGGTATGTTACCTTTTTCCTCTTGTGAAGCCCAATTCAAGACACAGCTTCAAAACAAGGCTAGTGAATCATATTATGAAAATTAACTGGCAAGAGATAATATTTTTCTTGGTTGCCTGTACTACATCCAATACCTCAGTATCTGGGCAAGAAAATTAATATTGTGATAAGAATGACTGAAACGACACTTTATTTTAAGACAACAAATCATCAAATCCCTTTTAGAGGAACTGCAAGTCATTTAATTCAAACAAGTAAATACCATGCTGTTTCGGAGGTTATTGAGGTTATATTGGTCAAAAAGGATTTGCTGAAATTATTTTAAATTATCTAGCCCTGGATATTGATCAGCTACAGGAGTCTTCCATAGACTGCTGAAAATGTGTGGCATTGCCATAAGTAGGTGTTATGGCAGAGGGATAAGCTAATGTACAGACATTTTAAGCTGGAGGGAAACCTTGATTATTTTGTGTGGCCAGCTACGAATACAAATTGCAGTACTGTGATGGCTGCTATGGGGAAAATTCAGTCCACCTTGGCCAGACCCAGTACACTTGGCATCAGAAGAGTAGTTATCCACCAACTTGGCATTTCAAATTGACTTGTCCCTTCTTCTTCTAAAATTTTATCTGATCTAAATTTATTAGTGATAACTCACTTTGATACTATATTTTCATGGAAGGACATGAAGAAGCCAAACCTTCCAAGTATTTAGAAAAATAAGATCCAGTTAGGACTGTTCTAAAATCACAAGAGAAATTGTTGGATTTTGAAGCTTTCTTCAAAAAGGCAGGAATAGTGTACTGACCATATATGCAGCTGCTTGGTTCTCGTTTTCTAACCTGATTTTAGTCTTCAAAGGAAGCAAAAAAACCCGAAGAGTAGGTAAGCTGCCTGCTTCAGTTTAGCAAGGCTTTTCCTCATCAAAGTTTGGTTTAATTCATCAGTCTTGATACTGCATAAAAACACAATCGATGTCATTAAAAATATTCCATTTCTAAAAAAAAAAAAAACTATCTCCCCTTTCCTTCAGGGAGCAGAACTGAATATCTGTTCCTTTGTAAAGAAAGTATTTGTAATCTTTGATTTCAAATTACTGGAAAGAGTCCTCTGACTCATTCTCTTACAGACATCATTCTTTCTGAAATATCATAATACAACCAAAGTACCCTCCACAATGCAAATAGAAGGTTACACTACCCTAATATTGGTGGCAATTTACTTCAATGAGCAATTGTATAGTGTGGAATGTAACTTGTTTTTTCTACAGAAATATCCCGAGTAAATATCCTTAGACCTAGACTAAATAATATTGAACAGATCTTTATGGTTATGGTTAAGTGCTTATCCTGGAAAATTAAATTAAACATCTGTCATATGATGAAAACTTTGTTTCATCTAATTGAGCATCTAATGAGTATGGATGGATTTAAGCCACTCACAGAAATTTTGTTTTTCAAAGCCTTACTCTTTAACATCCATTCAAATGTTAAAAGAAACACACTGAAATTATGTATACATAAGCTTTTGAAAGAAAGGTTAAATATAGGATTCTGATCTCTTCAAAAGGTTTCACTTCAAACTGTTGTGTTATGTATTGATAACTGTAATTATTGCCAAAATACCCTGGCCCACTCTTGATTCATACAACTGCTTCTTATTTCTCTGGCTTTTTCTCTACAATATTGTGTACATTACTCTGATCAAACCAGCATGTAGTTTTTTTCCCTCTAAAATACGCAACTGGAAACTAGATGTTGCTTTTTGCCATTAAAATGTCAAGCAACCAGGGGAAGGGGTGGATAAAATTTTGGACTCTTTTGGGATTACTGAAAGCTTTAAACCCTTGTCCTTTCTCCATTTGATAGTATTCCTCTATGAATTCTTCATTTTAACAGTGTTGCAAAAGCCTCAGATGGGCACTTTATTCTTTTATACTCATTACACACCAATAAAGTTCTGGACCCATCTTGTCTTTTGGGTTAGGATAAAGGAAGACATTCTTGTAAAGTAAAAAGTCAAATATTTTTGTCCTAGAGATCTCATTTTGTGGAAACCCACAGGCTTCTAGACAAAGGATTTTGAATGACGAGATTGTGTCCAAAGGAAGTTTCCAGCCAGTTTTTCACACCACAGAGCTTGGTCACAGTCCCGTTACTAAGAGCTCATGCGGTTATCTATACTTGTTTCCTTCAATTCCACATTAAAAAAAAAAAAAAAAAAAAAAAAGCGCCCCTCTCTAAGCTCTCCAGTAACAGAATATCCATTTACATGNCGCCCCCTTGTACAACAAAACCCTGATATGACCATGTCTTTTTGAAGTTTGCACTAGCTTTTTTCCTTCAAAACATTTTGTTCTGCATTCCCCTTCCTTTTAAATCACTACACTCTGTGATCCTGCCTACATCCAGACCCTAACCCTTTTTGCATCACCTTACTGCCTTTATTTGTTCAGGTTTTTCTTACTATTTCCTTTGTCTTGAACCAGGTGTTTTCATTTAATGCTTTTATACCATTATCCATTTATCCTATGCCCACACTGAATGTGAAGATGTGATTGAAGGACATGGAGGCATGCTCATACAAGCCCTAATCTACCTGGTTATGAGGTGTTATGAGGTTTTTCCCTTCAGTGTAAACATTTCAGTGATTTGAGTGACATGCTCAAGATGTGACTCTCTTCACCCTGAAATCTATGAGTCTACTTCTCCCCTATATTGCTTCCAAAATTGTCCGGTTTAGTGCTAGCACAGATATATATATAGATATATAGATATATAGATATACCCAAAAGTGTGTCAGTCACCCTAATTCTGGCTGCACAGATTCATGTACAGTGTGTTTTTAGTCCAGACTAATATGTGCCTTATTGCATTGGAATAGAAAATAAGAATGGAAAAAAAGAATTTGACTCTGTGTCCTGCTTCCACATGATTCCAGACTATGGTTTCATAGGCTGAGATTCCTTTAGTTCTTATAAACACTTCTGAAAGTAATTTGCTGACAAAATAAGCTTTTTTTCTGTTCTCAGAAGAAATCAAATATTACACTCTGGTCACTGATGTCTGTTGTTTCTGAGTTTCAAAATATTTGGTAGCTGGAGTAAGATATAGATGTGAACTCAACCACTGCTGGGCTGAAAAAATGGATCTTTGATGTGATGAGTTGCGCAGACAGTGAGTCGTGCTTCATTTTCTCCCATTAACTGCTATCATCTCAGGCATGGGAGTATTTTCACTCAGAAATGTGAAACACTAAATCTAAATAAATTTATATTTGCTTTACTCTAGAAGACAATTTCTTTCCTCTGGCACTAATGTGGACTTTCAGTTGACTTGGATTGTTTAGTTATAACAAAGTTCAAAAAACTCAACACTGTTGACCTAAGGCTCAAATAAAACAATCTTAGAGTTTCTCAGAATTTACCA
Organism: Oxyruncus cristatus; assembly: GCA_013399855.1. Taxonomy (NCBI): domain Eukaryota; kingdom Metazoa; phylum Chordata; class Aves; order Passeriformes; family Cotingidae; genus Oxyruncus; species Oxyruncus cristatus. Next base: position 26,840 of record VXAY01005028.1, on the reverse strand, counting down.
TCTCTGAGGACCTCCATTTATCCTTTTCCACAAATTATTCCATGACACTTACTGAATCTTTGTCCTTTTATCAAAATGAAATAATAGGAAAAAAATTAAACATATAATCTTCTTCTCTTCAGCTTGTAACATAGCCCAGGAATACCCTTTCACAGCATCCCAGTGCTAAAAGGTATAATGCTTTCGTTGTGGTCTCTCCCATAGCAGAACTTTAGTCTTTGAGACTTCAATCCTATGCTTCTGTTTGATGTTTACTAAATAAGTCAACCAGTATTATATTTGGACTTTTCTTCACCATATTACTCTTACATGCAAGAAGGGCTGCAGCTGCTCTCAGGTGTATTGTACCCTTTCTTATATTTTAAATTGTAATATTTACAATAAATGACACACCACATAATAGGAAGAATTTTCAGAGATGGAAATGGGCTTTAAATGAAGTGATTGGAAACCACTTATGCATTGAATGTTATTGTACTTATTGATTTTAAGAATCTTTGTCAGCCTATAAAGATGGAAAAACAAACAATAACAAATCCTTTCTGTTTTCTCTAGAGGAAGGAACAGAGAACTGTGAGAGTGCCAGTCTCCAAGTCCCCTGCTGGCAATAATAGTTTCAGATTTTTGATCCATTTGGGGAATGCTTACCTCCCAGATAGACTTAAAGCCTCATGTGTTCAGAGAGTTCCTCTGCATTTAAGATGCTTCATTTCTGTTGTTTACCTCACACACAGACAAATGGTCTGCAGTTTTGAGCTGTAGTTTTCACACTCCTGAAAAGAGGATTATGCTAATACTCCCTTTGGAGTAATCTGTGGACAACCAAAATTGTTCTTCCTGGCATTGTTCCTGACCACTACTGCTTCCTCAGCTAACTTCTTCTGCTTCTTTTATTTTGTGTTAAGGTTTTCATTTAATGTTCACAGTCCAGAGTAGCATTCTCAGATTACTGTGCTGAGTAGCTAGATTAGGCACACATCTTATGAAGCATATTAGTCCAAGGGATATTTGCTGGAGGAAAAGCACTACTGATGGCAACAACTGTACTCTGTGCTACTCCTAGGCTTTCTTCTTTTGGAGGGATTTTTGTCCCTAGATATGCTTGCTTTTATAAAATTAGCTGCACAACATCCATGCCTGTTTTCGTTGTTAATACTAATAAGTATCACTTCCGGCAGCACACTCTTTGGTACATCAGTGTCAAGTCTAAAAATCATTTGATAATCTATTTCCTTTCATGCTCTTATAGACAATTTGATTGTGGTGCTATTGGCACTTTGTCAATTTTGTGACACTGAAGTTTTTACAAACTCCTGCAACATTATGTAATTGTATTTCCTACAAAATTTAGATACATGCTGATCCTTGTCTTGGCTCCAATATCCTCCTGAGCAGTTGTTAGAGCTCTCCAGTCCTGAGCTCTGTCTTTTTAAATTAGTTTGATTTGCATGAGATATTTCATAATTATTTATTTATTTAAATCATTCTTTTTGCTTTGAAGTTTTGCCCGCGTGCTCTGGTCTGGACTGTTTCTAATGCCTGCCCAATCTCTTTGCTTTTTCTTGCACTCCCTTTCTCTTCCCCCAGTTCTTTTGTTCCAGACTGAATCAAAGTCTGGTCCTCTTTCTAGGTTACTGATCATTTTATCATTTCTTAAAAAAAATCACTAGTTTTCTGTAGTTTCATTATTTTTAAATACAACATCCTCAAAGACTTCGCTGTTACATAAAACTAAAAGATAGTCCTTAAACTTTTTCTGTGGCTTCAGCTAGCTTCCTGTTTAACTGCTGTGCCCATCGAGTGTGTCAAAGTTAGCCATTTGGTAAAGGTATGGTTAATAACCAAAATATCTTTTGATTCTTGCAGATACAGAGTGCCTCACCAGTAAAAGCTTTCCACCCTCCCTCGCTCCATACATTTTTTGGTTATTGTCCACTTCAGCCTTTCATTCTGGCAGCTTTCTTAGCTCCACTAATTCACTGTCCTGTGGGATTAAGCAGCACACAGTATTTCTAGGATTTTATCCTCTGTGGACTAAGCTCCCTGTCTAAAACAAGGATGAAAATTTCTGTACGCAAACTGCCCAGTTGTGGATGCAGCCAGTCCCTTTGCTGTGGTAGAAACCCTGTAACTTCGAAATGGGTAGTGAAGAACAAGCTGCCGTCTTCAGGCAGTGATTTCAGCTGGTGCTGCAGTTTTAGTGCTTTGCACTAAAAGGTTTCAGAAATTTCCCAGACTTCGTCCCTGCAGGGTGCAGCATCAAAGTATCTCCCTTGGGACATCAGCAGCCCATGTCAGTACATTCATGAAGAGACAATACTTTAGGGAAAAGACTGTGGCAGTGCCCTGGTCTTGCCTTTGATGGCTGTTGCCTCCGCATCTGTTTCTCTATATTGAGTGCTGTCCTCAATGATTTATACTCATTGTCACTGGGATCCCAGTGATGACCCTTAGTTCCATGTGCAGGGCCGTTGCATGGCCCTCAGAGTAGGAAAGCAGCGACAGCAGAGCCAGCTTTCTTCCTTGCAGCTGAGTGAGTGCAAGCTTAGGAGGGAGGGGTGAACTGCTTGTAAGACTGGAAGAGACACAACAGAGCCAAAGCTTCAGACAAACCCACAGTACTGCTGGGTTTGTCTGGGTTTGACAGTACAGCACTGCTCACTGACTCCCTGCACAGGCATAACTTTCTGTCTTGTCTTTCCATCACCTTCAGCACTACCAGTCATTACATTAACCTCCTCCCAGCCACCAGCACTGGTTTTCAAGCCATGTGTGGCCTGCAAATACTGTAATGAGCAACTGCATTTCTAAGAGTTCCCTCAGGTGGAGTAGGGAAGGTTTGCACAGCATCACTGTGCTCAGTAGGTTCAGTCTTTTCAGCTGGCTAATTCCCTTCTCCAAAGCAATGTAAGACTGGAAGAGTTAGTCTCCTTAACCTTTGTTAGAAAGACTTCACAGAAATAATATTTGATCACTTCAGAATTATGCATTGCATCAAGCTGGAGCTTTATCTCTATCAGTAGATTGTCTTGTATCTCTTCATGTCTTCCAACATATTTCTCTGCAGAGCATGGTCTCTTTGGTCTCTTGTTCTTTGGTTTCGGAAACATAATAAAAAAATGCCAGCTTTTAAAAAACAACCATGATTAAAAAAAAATAAATACAAATTATCTGCTTCTTTCCAGACTAGAACCTGATAGGTAGGAAAAGAATTATATATTATCTAGATTGCTGAATCTGCATGAAGAAATATTCTTCCTCAAGAATTTCTTCATTGCATTTCTGTATTTCAAACATTTGTAGAAATAAGAAGATAGAATGAGTCATTTCATTAACAGAGATCCAGGGAAGATTATCTCCTTTGTAAGTTATGAGACTACTAAATGAGATTAGCTCAGTTGGTAAGAGCATAGTGTTCATAACACCAAAGTCGTGGGTTCAATCGCTGTATGGGGCATTCATGCAAGAGTTGAACTCTGTGTTCTTTGTGGATCCCTTTCAACTCATAATAGCCCATGATATCTGTGAAGCTTGGCTGTAGATTCCAAATTATTGCTTAAATGTCAAGATAAAAACAGCGAAATATGGTTGAGTATATCATGGTATCTTTTTAAATTACACTTATTTTGGGGATTAGAAAGCCACTGACTCTCTCTGCTAACAGAACTCCTTTACACAAAATACATAAAATTAGGTTCACATATCTTTATCAGGCAATATATCTGATCTTATAAAATAGTCCATGAGAAATAGTTAGGTTTTTTTCATCAAGTTTCTCTGTAAAATTTTTTTTTTTTTTTTTTTTTTTTTTTTTTTTTTGTGCTAGCACATTATTTAATGTAAAACATCTCTGCTTTTAAAATAGTTTTTTTGCCTTCCTGCAGAAAGTATTGGTAAACTTTTAGAGTTAGGATTCCCATTTTAAAATTAGATTGTATGAATTGGAGCAGAATATAAACTGCTTTTCTTTTCAAACCTTAGAATAAATACAGTTTGTCTAACTCTTAAGAAAAAATGATCACTCCTTCGGTAAGTTAAGATGCAACCAGCCTCCTACACATTCCTCCTACAAAACATTCAGTTTAGATTTTTCTAATCTTGCACACTGATTTGAAGACTTCCCTCCATGTAAAGAAGAACCCCCCATTTTCAAGGTATTGTTTTCAGCACAAACTCCACAACCATCAGCCAAAGCTGCGAAGGTTCTGAGATGGTGTTGCTTAGAACTACATCTCTGTGTATTTATACAATTGTGCACAGAAAATGGTATTTTTTGTGTTTAGTGTTTAACATAAAGTCATCCATTATTCCATGGATTTCAGACTGGGACTTGTAGTTCTTTATTAAATTAATGACAAAAATTTGAATTATATTGAACAGAAACATTAATATAAAGACTAATCTGTTTCCTTTTTTTGTATGACTTTCATTTACAAGGTCTCCCCTTCTCGAATTAGTCTCCATGAATTGATTGTTTAATGGATAACCAGTCTTGAACTTGTTCTTTTCTTGTTATGGGAAAATTAAAGTTAATTTTGTTGAAGTCATGGTGTTGATGTTGCATATTTATCAAATGGTGATATTTTCAAAACCCGTATCGCAGCTGTTCTGCTTCTCCTCAGCAGCACACAGAAGTTAGTTTTATTTATAAACATGCAGACCTCTACTCCTGTGAATAAAAATACCCGAAAAAACATCTTCATTAATACAAATTTTTTCCTTTCTGCTTGTAGGAATTGTGTTCCCTTTGCTGCATTACAGTAACTTAAAACATACCAGTTAGGTTGGAAGCTCTGAGCCTTTGGCAAAAGGGGAAAGAAAACCAACAACAAAGGATTATTTCTCTGTAGAAGGCACACAAAAAGAACAGATGTAAAGGCCTCTGATCTGTTTATTTGCTATAGGATTTATATTTTAACCAAGTAACGCAATACCTGTGCCATACAATTACTTGAAATGTATCTGAACTTTACCTCCAGGCCTTTTGGGTGGTATGTAGTGAAATTCACCCTTTGTCAATGCCCTAGTTCAAGATTTACATTTTTTCAAGGGAATTTTACTCTGTAAAGCACAGGTCAGAACTATATACTTAATCAGAACATAGTTGAAGCTTTGGCATTTACCTTCTGGACATTTTCAACAAATCTTTAGTAAAAGGGTTATCAAACACAAAAATCATATTAAGTCTTCTGGGACTGGAAATCAAAATGAATGGATAAATGTGCAAGGAATCATATAAACAGTACCAAATGTTTATTAAAAATCAACTGCACAGAGTCTGCAGATTCTCGTCTACAGTCCAAACACAGACCGCTGATCAGTTGCAGAGCTATAACACAGCTACTAAGACAGTAACTAAGAAATAGCATAAATTCAGACCTATTTTACTAATTTTGAAAGGATCTTTTCCCAAGATCTGTACTATCCAAATGCCTTCAAGCCTTCTAGGATCAATTCAGTCATTCGTACCATTTTTTTTTATTCTCAGGTGCCATGGGTTTGTTTCACTGAACGAAGTGGAATTTCACTGGAATCCACCTCTCTTTCCTGTGCCAGCTTTGTTTTGTGCCCCAAGACACAGCAGAGCATCATGTGCAAGCAAGAGGATGGAAGAGATTCAATTCTGTTCACTCAAGTTTACCCACAGAATTATTCAAATGTTCTGAGCATTGAGCTTTCGATTTCCCAGTCCCTAATCTTGACTACATTTTGGCAAGCAGACAACTTCATTAACTATAATGAACTATATTATGTGAATTTCCTTTAATTTAAATAGTGGGGGGGTAACATTTTCTTTTTTTTCCTATTTTTTACTTGACTTGTTACATTTTCTTAGCTATTACTAACAGGTCATATTAAGTTTAGTTAAATCCCTTGACATGTGTGCTTAGGCATCATAAGAATCTTGCAGTCTAACATACAAGAAAGAGCTTTTCTCATCATTTGGAGACAAAAAAAAATAAGTATAGGTGTATAAGCATATATGATTGATGAAATCAAACGGCCTGAAAGTACACAATCTTAGTGACCATGGGGAATTAATAAATGAAACTTAAAAAACTTATTGAGGAACTGCATGAAAGGGAATGGTAAGGAGCTTTTTCTGGAGAAAGCCAAATAGGGAATTTTCCAAATATTGGTTTTAAAATGGATGGTATTTAAATATTTTCATCAATGACCTTGGCAAACAGAGTAGGAGTATGCTCTTGCAATGTGCCAGTATCATGTATTCCTGTTTTATCAGGTCATGGCTACATTCCAGCTAAAGTATATAAAAGACCGTATGGATTTCTTTTCATTACATGATAATCTGCTGCTGCTGAAACAGTTTGGCTTTTGGCCCACTCTACGCCACTGTTCTTCCCAAGCAACCACAGGGGGAAAGAGAGCAGAATACAAACCTGATGACTGTTTTAGGAAGGCTCATGAATATCCTGGGAAGGCTGTAGTCTCTTCCATAGCATTTGCTTTCTCAAGGATCTCTTGCTGTCCTCATCTTAAGATGACCAGATATCTTTATCATGTGAATAAATTCAGTTACTTGGTCATTCCTGTTTACACACCAGGCACAACAGTTAAAGAGTGGGAGCATGCATGGATTTCAGGCCATAGGGGAATAAAAAGCATGGGTGTCCTGGCTTATGACCCACAGACATGCTAAGGGAAGACATTCATGCCAAGGCAAAGAACGGGAGAAATCCTGTGTTAAAGTCTAAACTGCCTCTGCTGCCAAGTTAACATAAGTTAAGCTACCTATTATGACTTTAGGGGATCTCTGAGGACACAAGAAAAATATTTTCTAGTTTCTCAGATGATAGGTTCCAAGTTTCCAAGTTTAAAATTACGAATAATCAGAAACAGGAGTGGGAAAAAAAAAAAAGAGTCACCACTTCTTTCCTTTCAAGTTTTAAAAATAACCACAAATCTTTTTTCTCAGTATTTTTCAGATATTTTATTTTCTTTACAACAAAGATTCAGACGTACTCAGACTCAGATGTCTGATCTGGAAACTATTCTGTGCACTTATTCCAAATTAGAGTGGGCAATTAATTGGGTGAGGTTGACTGACGTGATACACAAGTTTTCTTAAGTTTTTGCTAATAGAGTGAGAGGGTGGTGAGGCACCGGAAAAGGTTGCCCAGAGAACTTGTAGATGCCCTGGAAGGGTTCGAGGTCAGGTTGTACGGTCCTCTGAGCAACCTGATGTAATGGATGGTGTCCTTGCTCATAGCAGGAGGGTTGGAACTTGATGGTCACTTAGAGTCCCTTCCAACTCAGACCATTCTATTATTCTGTGATTATATTATACCATATCATGCATGTTAAGAACACCTGTAACTCTCTATTCCTAAGTTACAAAAAAGGTTTTTTAGTGATTTATCTATCGACTCATTAGAATGTATTTTAGTAGTGATGCAGAGAGACCACATGCACTCTTTCTTTTTACATAAAAGGGACATTATGCTTGTTTATAAATTTTTATGTATGTATCTGAATTGCACCTACAATCATCATTTCTCTTGCCTGAGAATTATTCTGCATAATTCTGCATGAATTGGTGCTATTGATAAGAATAGTCATACAGTGGTCTAGGAAGAGGAATACATGTTTTATGTCTTGTGTAAACAATTTTGCATAATAATTTATCAGATTGGTCAAATTTGGAGTGTATGTAGTGTAACAAACAGCGGTCAATATATTATTTTTAAGAAGAGCACTACTACAGGACCTTACAAAAAGATCCTTAACCAGCTTTACTCCCCTGACTTTCAACAATAAATGGCTTAGGGATTTCCAGAACTTTGTGAAATGACTTCATCATTTTCTATTCTGTGTTGAGGAATCCCAGCTTTTTACTCTTTCCTCACATGGAAGCCACCCTAATAATCCCTGTTAGGCGTCCATTAGTTTTAGTAGTTCTACTGTATCCTTTTAAAGATGAAATAATTAGAACTTAAGACGACATTCAAGACAGAAACTTACTAGGTTTTTTGTGGAAATTCTCAACAGTGTTTTCTGATATGTCTGGAGTGTTGTTTTTTTTTTCTTTTTCTTGTCTCTCCTTCTAATGATAAAGTTCAAAGCTGTGATTTTATTCCTGCCTGCTGCTGAGCACTGGAGCTGACATTTTCAGAGAACTGCCAGCAATTTTCTCAGTAATAGCTAATTTAGAGCCCATAATTTTGTGCATATATATATATATAACTTTCCATATTCTGAAATTCATTACCCAGTCCATTTGTCCTGTCTCTGGTATATTTATTGAAATGACTAATCCTGAATAGTATGTTTGATGCCAAAAGAATGCAAACCCATAAAAATATAGAAAAAACTTCAGTAGATATATATGTCCAAAATAAAAGACAAGTTTCTGACTAACGGTATTTGCCTGCCAGTAGAGAAGATAATTTTAAGGGAAGTGTCAGGTTTTAAGGGGAGTATGAATTAAGGCTGAAGTATCAGGTCTACTAACATTGTTGATAGGTTATTTAAAATCTGGAAAAAATGTCATATCAAACACCAGAATTATTTCACACAATAGACTCCATTCTCAAAACACCCAAAGAATATGGAAATATTCACAGGATTTTAATCTTCCTGAAGGCCTGAAGCTACTGAAAACAGAGAACAGTCAAGTCAGAAAGATTTGATACCACAGGAATAACACCAAATCAGAAAAATTATGGAAGGGTGTTTTGCCCTTCAAGACAATCCAGAGAACCTTATACCACAAAACCTAGTTGAAATGAAAATCTTTTAAACATTACAATCAGAAGAGATCAATTGAATTAAACTTTAATCTGCATACAGAGAAGTAAGTGTACCATCATAGCAACCATTAGTTTTGCAGTCTCTATCTTCATCATGTGATGCAAATATTGACATGAATTATGCAATAAGTCTTTGGAAAAACTAATTAATGTTTCATACCACAGATAATGTATTGCCCTCTCTTTTCTTTCAAATCTTTTCCTAGGACTAATTACTAGCTAGGTGCCTACAAAAACATTAGCAGATACATTTTGCTAGGTTACAGATCAGTCATAGAGAAGTACTATTGCTTATTTATGAGTCTAAAAAGATGAACTCAGAAATAACCAGTCACGAATCTAACAGAAATAGAACTGCCCTGGAATAATTTCTGAATATGATTAACTTGGTACTTGGGTGCTTTCTTTTTAAACATACAGGTTTAGTCTAATGACAAATAGACACAGAGCTTGAAAGAAGTAGAGAAAAAAGAAAAGGAAAAAAACCAAAATAACTTCTTCACATCTCATTAGAAATAAAGAACTAACAGAGAATCCTATGAAAGGACAAGGGTGGTGATATAATAGAATAGAAAGACTACTGAAATACTTTTTTGTTTTTTAAAGGAGGAGAGGTTGGCTGCTGTGGTAGCTCTTAGACAAATGCACAAACACCTGTTGGAAGAACTGAAGATGGTAAGACTTCCAGGGAATAGGAGGATACTTGTAAATATAACAATCTCTCTTTTAAAATCTTTGTGCTTTGTTTCTACCTTTAAAATATACCATACCTTGTGTTTGTATCCATTTCTATACTTTTGTGCTGTGGGTACAAGTGTGCTGATATTGTTGAGCAGAGACTTTTACACTCTCATCCTGGAGCAACTATGACTTACTGGTTTTAAACCACATTTGTTAGGAGTTATGCATTGCTCTCAGTCTCCTAAAAAATGTTCAGATGGAGAGTTTTTGTGGCAAAAAGAATAGGCACCTGATGATGTTACTTAACATCTCCTCAATAGCTTGATCATATTATTGATCTGATCTGAGAGGCTGGTGCCAAGTATAAAACCATGGAAAAAGAAAGCCAAGAATAGCAGTTAAGAATGAGGAAAACCTGAAGAATTAAAAAAAAAAAAAAGCATGGTATCAGCTGTAATACTGATGACAGAGAGAGTTCCAAACAAATATTTAAAGAGAACTGAAGGATGTCACCCTGCAAGGGGACAATTTTAAATTATGCATACTCTGCAGAATGAAGCAGATCAGCCATCTAGGCAGCTGAAACCAGGCTGATATGTAGCAGCTCACTTTCAGATGTTAGTCATGCCCCCAAAAGTCAGGATCAACTGTGTTTGGTAGCAACATAAGAGAATTTCACTTGAATGAGTCATCCACCTTTTAGTGAAATAGAGAATTAGCTTTTTTCACCTCAACTCAAGCAGACTGTCAAAGTGAACAACAACGCTAAGTGATGAGCCCTAAGCCTTTCTGGGTGGGCTCCCTTTAGCACCAGAGTTTAGCCATATTTTATCATTTTTACCTATGGTGGAAGAACCCAACTCACCAGCCCAACAGAAGATAACTGAGAATTACCCATTATATATCTTAATATCCCGTCATCAGTTTCTGTCATCATCCCAGATGTAGACATTCAGTAACCTATAAGAAACATTCTACACAAATTGGATTGTTGGTGAACAAGTGCAAATTTCAGGAATCCATGACATATCACCTAAAATTAGAGTATAGATGATAGCCAAGGCGTGCTTGTGCTGCTGAAGAGCAGAGTCTCATGGTAAATTCATGCAAGTATAATACAAATATAAATTTATTTTAGCTTATATTCATTTTCTAATACATGTGCTACTTATTATACTGCTCCATCACCACCCTGCTGGCCAACACAAATTGTCACAGAACAGAGTTTTCAGTAATATCTCAATATTGAATTAAAACCTTCCAGAGAGCCATACAACAGGCTGCTATTTCCAACCCAGCTCACACAATTTTTCACGTTCCATTGTTTTCAACAGCCATGAGACAAAATGAAGTGGGGACACCCAGGTATTTTTATACATTTTTAAATTTTACATATTTTGAAACTTCAATCCCAGGAAAGTATGCATGAGGCAAGTATCTCCATTGAATATTCACCTAGATATAGGAAAATTTGCAAATTTGGATCTCTAACCTAGCCATTTGAGCCATAATGCCTCCCACAGTTATGCTACATATGCACCTTTGTTTGTTATATTATCCCTTTTCCGCTGCAACCCTAAAGCACCCCTGTGTATTCCCAGCTAAAGAAGAGATGTGGTTTGTGGTCTACAATAGGCAATATTCCAACTTGCACTGACAAAAAAAAAAATTAAGCTGCGCTCTCTAACAGCTTAATATTAATAGATATTATTTACAAAGGCAATAAAAAATACCAGGTTTGCAATACATGCCAATACACATGTGATTCTGCTGAGTTATAAGATATTCTGCTCTTAAAAGGTGGGATACTTTAAGAAAGAGAAGAATAAATTGAATCTGCAAAATCATCAGAGCTTTCCAAGTTCTGTATAGTTGGCTTTCTGGTACCAGACAGGCTGATAAAGAAGTAAGAGCTTTGTATACTGAAATACATGTGGCATTTTATTGACGTGTACAGGAGGAACCTTTCTTAAAATTCACAGTCTAGCATCCTTTCTTCTAACACTAGTGGCTCAGTAGAAACCAGCTTCCCCTAAGTGTGGCATTTCTGTTACCTTGTTTATCTATAAATTAATAATCATGTAAGAATATTTGTTAGATAACTATACTAATTGTATTAAACATTACTTCCACATATGATCTTGAAATATAGCCTGAATCTAATGATAACAGAATGATTTGATGGAAAAAATACTAGTTTCTGACTAAAAAGTGTTCCTTTGGAAAACCCTATATCCATTTTATACTAGAATTTCTTTTAGCATTCATAAAGGAGATCAGCAGAATTAAACTCACTGTGAAGCACACAGAAAAACAGCATGAATAGTGAGAATTCAGTTTATGAGGTGGCTAAAATGAATTGTAGGGGTTTGCAGTTTACTTACCCTACACCCCTGAAGTTAAGAGTAGTCACATCTGAATCCCTAGAAATTCCAGCAGGCATCTGGAATTACAAGACTACATATCTCTTTCAAGGCCAGTTCAGACCATCTTGTCAATCTTCAGCTAGAGAATCCTAAAATCACAAAGCTCTGACTGAAATAGGTGAACATTTACAACATACACTTACAACTGACTGATATGAATATCAAATTGAAAGAGCCCTCTGAAAAGTGATCTGAGGCTTCTCACAGAAAACTCCCACAATCTAAGCCTTTTAGGACAAGGAAAAGCAGTCTTATTCTCTATAGGCCACTTGCATAATGACCTGCAATCTCCAGCACAGCTGACAATGTCAGCACATAAGCAGTTTTACACTCCATGCAGCAAAGTCAGCAAAGCAGGCTGCATCATCTTGAAAGAATGGGAGCTGTGAGAGGTAACAAATATGGCCTAAACTTAGAAGAAGCCAAGAAAACCTTCATGCTAAAGAACAACACTGTCAGCATCTCATTTATTTGAGGGGCAGCATGTTCCCATTCCACAGTTTGAAATAGATTACATCAGACTTAATTTGGAGAGAAAAATATAACTAGCCATCCCAACACACCATTTTTCCAACATAGAAAATGACAGAGATATTTGCAGCACACTGAACGGATGTGTCAAACGCTCCCAACTTCCTTCGAACCAGAATTAACTTGTTATAGTGCAAGTGGCTATGATCACAACACATAAGGCCTTTCTGGCTTTATTATTGCAAACTATGGCTTTTAGCTGCATTTTCCTATCTAGGCAGTCAGATACAGCAATCTTAAAGTGATTTGGAAGCTAGATTCTTCTATTTTTTCTGGATGTGAACAGAAGGTTAATGGTGTTGCTTTTATACTGCATACCCTCTTTGTGAATCCAACAACATCTCGCTGTGATAGCTGCAAGCACTGATTATTATTCTTAAACTCTCAATTTCTAGGATGCATCTAAATTAGATGAAAATTTTTTATATAGGCGGTTTGACCTGTGCAGCTTTCTCAGGAAAGTTTTGCCAAGTGATAATAAAAAGTTGGAAAACCAGGCATGCAAATACTAGTAACATAACTGGTAACAAGCAAGATGTGTGTGTGGTCCACCTCTGCAAGAATTCCTGTTACTTGCTACTGAAATGGCTGTAATACTTTACTGAATGTACTGAATGCTACTATTGAGAAGAGTCAGAGATTTTTGCCAGTGAAACATTACACTACTTGCTACAAGTTGGAGGACACCGAGTCAGAGTCTTAACACAACGAAGTAGAAATGGTGACACTTTCTGTCCAAAACTCACGATTGCATTTACAACCCTGGAGCAAATATCAGGGGAATAATTCAAGACATAGTTTTTCAGATGCAGTGATGATGCCACTGCTCTAGAATATTGCTTGCGTGGTTGAACACAAAGGTTTAAACAGGGAACAATGCAGAAAATGAACTGGAATAGCAAATCTTTCTACTGTCTGAAGTGTCAACATGAGGACACTGACTTTAGAGCTTCAGGAATGTAAATGACACTTTATTTTGTACTGCTGGCTTCCTTACATCATCCCCTGAACTATATTGGTTTTTTTGCAAAAACAGAGATGTTTGTTTTTTGCAAAAACAGAGATGTAGTCATACAAGTTTGGCCATATGAAGGCATATGTTTAAAGAAATCCTGCATTCATAAGTTTTTCTCAACTGTATTTGAAGGCATACTTACAATCACACAAGTCTTCTTATCTTGTTCGCTGCTAGTCTTCTATTAGCCTTATCTTATCTTTCTTCATGTAAAGAATTTGGAGCAAGCTGAGCATCAGGCTTGGAGAAAGAAAGCAACCCATTCCAAGCACAGAACAGGGACCAAAGCCATTGTCATGGCAACAGGAATCAGATGTGAATGCTCCTGTTTTCTGTATTCTAGTATGTATGTGAAAATAATAGAAGTCCAAACTGGAGATGCAATATTCCTTGATTCAATGCCTAAATTATGGATTAATTCAGATAAATTGAAAGAAAAAATATTTAAACTGATTTGTGCACAAATTAATGTAGAGATACTATAACTTTTAAGAATGTGGAACAGTGTACAGGCACTATATAAAAATCAAATCTTTCAATTTTTTGTTTTCAAATAATCATCCATTACAAAGAATTGTCTCTATTTTACGGTGAGAAAATACCCAATTTTCCAAATAGTATGTGCTAAATAAAATTATTACCTGCAATACAAAATCCCAAACAAAAATCTATGTCCCTGCACGCTATAGTATACAAAACCATAAACTGAAAACAGGTCACTGTAATCACTTCACTGAATACTCTAATAGTCACATGATTTTTAACTGTGTTCTTTCCCTTTCTTATTTTAAAAGAGGATTACATACATTCGAAAAAGCTTTTGGAAGAGCTTAGATGCAATGATCCTGTACTGCAATCAATATTTGCAGAACACTTTCAAACACATTAAATACTTTCAAACACTATATTCTGAATATATAAGACATTAAATACTCAGTATTAGAAAGTCTGAAAGTGTTTTAATTTAAAAGCTGGAGCTCTTGAGTTGTTTCTCTTTCTACTCTACTCGCCATTCTCAGCGATAATCAGTGAAATGTTCCCATGCTTTAATTAAACCAAGTATTGAATGAAAAACTGTGATTCTGTTCTGCTGCAAGATGAACGCTGTGTTCACAGAGAGAGAAAAAGTCATTGCAATAACTTTCAGTCACAGGTCATCCTTGTGTACAACATACATACAACTAGTCAATACAGACTATATTGTAGCACTGGTCTTACAGTTCTCACTGACACTAAATTGCTATATCACAGCCTCCAAAAATACATCTTTTTGACTTTTGTCTTTATATCCTGTTATATCCTTTTGTTCATTTTTTTTTACATTTTTTTAGATGATCTTTTGACTCTAAGACTGCTGTGTCTAACCTGTTTGATCTCTTGATGTGAGATAATATTCCAACAGACAAAGCTGAGCCCCAAGATTAATTAATCTCCCCATGAACAAGACATATAAATATAAGAAAAGGCTGTGCAAGGAATGTTTCAGTGCACCTAAGAGCAGAATTCTCTGAGTCGCTCTGAAGAAGAGCTATTTATTCTCCTTGAAAGCAGAAAACCAAGAGAGAAACTGGCCTTCTTTGGCTAGAGTTTGCCTTCCCACTCTGGTATGTGTGGTAGCTGCAATGGAATATGCTCCTGCATGAGACTACTGAATATTTTTAATACTTCTGCTTTTTGGCACAGTCTGCCACAAACACATCAAAACACATCCTCTGCCTTATGCAGTAGTCCCTCGTAGCATAGAGAGACATGTTCTAGGTCTCACTTCTAATTTTCAAAATTCCAGTGACTTCAAACAACATACCTAACTAAATTATTTCCATGAGAATTTGATGGTAAAAACAAACTTATAATTTCAATCAAGATGAAACATTCAAATACCTGATGGAGATTGGACTAAGCTCTTTCTGGTTTCCACCACCAGTGTAAGCCATCATCCAAAGTAAAACTGAGGAAGACTGTGTTTTTTGAAATCTGTTTATTATGTCTTTTCTGTTTGAGTTCACAGGTACAATTTTTTGTAGCATTTCCTCAGATTTCATCAGCATTGCCCTTATATTAGAAAACTTCTTAATCAGACTTCAATGAAGACATTTAGATAAAACCTTGAGATCTACATGCAATTTAGACACTGTTTTGATACAGGGATCAGAATAGCTATAGGTTTTTATCTTCCTTTTTCAGACAGGGGCTTGTAATGGTTGTTCTTCTCGGAGTGAAACAAATCAAATAACCCCTTTTTGTAAAGTACTTCTCCATTTGGCTTGTGAAAAGTTATAGTCACATGTTCTCTACTCATACTGAAACAATTATCACTGTGAGCTGGATCCAAACACTGTTCAAATGACAGAAATCCATTTGTGCTTTCCAAGATCTCCAAACAAGAGTTTTTAGGGTTGTCTGCTGCCGCACAGCTCTGAAAAATGTTGCTGTTTGCCTACCAGATTGATGCTGGCTGTTGTTAGGCAACCAGATGCTGTATCCCAATCTCATCTTTATACCATTAGCTTACGAAAGTTATCATGCCAATCCCCACAGTCCCCTCCACATCTGTAGAAGACTGAATGTTTCCTAAAATAGTATGAATTTTTAGATTTCAAATATCTCATCTTGCCAAGGAACTACAGGTTCACATTTCTCCCCTGGTCTGTAGCAGATGCAAAAATGTGCATTTTCTTTATATTTGCTAAGTTTCAATCCTCTCATACAATTCAAAGTCACAGATACATTAACAGCAATGCACTTTGTTGCTCTCCCAGTTAGTTGGTCTTGGCTAAATGCTTAACTGGACACATTATCTGCATGTTTTCCACTGCCAAATTTCTCTTTTTTCAGGTTTACTTCAGTCCGACCTTGACTGAAGTTTTTAGAAGTGCAGAATGTCCAACAATTTAAAATAATGACACAATCTTACAACCTTCCTCTTCCTTTCATGAGCAGTGGAGCCATGCTCTGATCATCTGGTGTTCCTCTCTCTCCAGTCAAATACTTAACCTTTGACATTCAAGCACTCTCTCAGTGATCAGGAACAAATTATCATGGATTTGAAGGCGAACTGCATTTCTAGGGTAGATTTCCACCTGTTGATTTTCCAGTTTCATAAATCTACTTAACTCTTTATCTGAAAAAAGTCAGCTGCCTTTGAGTGTAAGACATCCTATACCTTTTTCCCATCAGTAGAAATTCAACTATTTATACTTCTCCCATCATTAGAGCATAGACATAAATCTCATCTTCCAGAGCAAAGCAAACCTCTTTCACAGGAATTATATTGCTATTTTCCAGAGGGGGAGTTACTCAACAAAGACTGAATTCAAAACAAAAACAGCAGAATTTCAGATTTGCTGATTAGTAAGTGATTACTTGTTCATTAGATTAGACCAAAGATCTCTGAAGTAACTGCAGACTTTCTCCCATAGTAACAGCAATACAAACAGTAGGGAAAATATCTATGTACTTGATTCTCTCAATAAGTTCTTAGCTTATTTTATTATTATTATTATTATGATGATGATGATGATGATGATGATGATGATGATGTAATATGGACATCAGCTTTGAAAAACTTCTGTGTTTCCAAACCTATGTCCAGTGTGGAAGACAAAATAGGTAGATGAATGTACGAACAGCCACCATAATTTTCGCCACTTTGACCACTAGATTTTTCCAATTTGACCACATTGCTTTTTCTTCTCTAATCCATAAAAGCTTTCTGGAAAACTGGCAAATCCATAAGCAGATGATATGTAATAGTGCAAGGTCCAATAAAACTCCTTTTATTTATGGCCATCTGGGAAATTATCCAGTTTTGAGCTTTCTCACTTATCTTTCTGTCCATGGAAATTTCTCTTTGTCAATTACACGGCTAAAAGAAATTTTTTTTTTAAATCATTCACATTTCTTCACATTTGTTCATATTGACAACTTGGTGTATTCACAAGTCAGTTGAAACTTTATTCTTGTTCAGAGACTGCAACATGTACCAACATATCATCTTTTAGCAAACAAGCAATAGGCTTCAAACCTAGGGTTTGAAGCATTATTTAATACAAGAGAAATCACTTTGTATTATAACAGCTCTGGTATTACCACGAAAATTTTTCCCCCTTTTCCCCTTGGATTACCTTCTATTTGCCAGTACCTATTTTTAAAGCCAAGAGTAAAATACAAAATTAAACATATTCCAATTGATAAAAATTCTTTTAATCTCTGTTTCCAACTTAGTCCAAATGCAAGGTGGAATTGAATTAGTGACTGCTTTCGTTTTGAGAGGAGCTGTAAACTCCTACCCTGACCACCCACAGTTCCACACCTCCCATCACAACATAACCAGCACCTTTTCAACCCCATTACTCTGTGACCTGCATATCCAAACTGCAGCCTGTCACCACAGTCACAAGGCTTTGGGCATCTAATGACTTAGGCAGTGCCAATGTGAAAACAGTGTGACTTGAAAGCCAAATAAACTCATGTTTTGATCACAGTTTGCAACATAAAAGAGAACGGGAATTCTATAGACCTTATATTGTCAAATTTTAGAAACCATGACATTCTCAGAGTCTGGATGAAATATATGTGTGTTGGGGATGGCAAGGAAGGCCTTTGTTTGGTGCTTTTAATTGAAATACAGGAAGATGACAAGGACGTCTGTAGTATTTCATATAGATTTTGACAAAGACCTGAGGAGTGAGATATCAATGCTTCTTCTTTTCTTTGGCTATTGATGTTTACTTACGTGGTGCCTGCTTCACACTTACACCTCTACCACACCCTTGTTAGGTCAGTGAACCATAAACATTTATTTTTTTTCTTTCATTTAGAAGAATGATCTTGAACCATAGCTTGGAAGAGTTCTTTTGTTCTCCCCCCTTAAATGTATGTCATCACCAATTAATTTTTTTTAAGCATCAAGGAGGGAATGCTTTTCCCTTTTGACTAGCACTTAACTTGATCCACTGTTTCACATTTTATATATATAAAAAAAAATACCCCACCACCTGGGTACTAGTTGTCAAAAATATTCAGAAAATGAACATAGATCCATTTCTGATCCATATCTGCATGAGCTTTAATGGCTAAAATCTTCCAAACTACAGGTTTTACATTTCAGTTATGCTTCACATATTCTCTCTGGAAAGCTACCAACAGCCTGCAAATCATGAGTTTCCCACAGACCATATCTTTAAAAATTAGCTTCCACAAACTCAAATTGTAAGGTACCTTTCGTAGCAGCAATTACACATTTATTAGCTATATTAAAACACAGCTCAATGTAATTATTAGCATCTTGGCTTATCTGTTAAAAGCCCAATATTTGATAAATGGAAATTCACAACTCATTTTGTCTATTTGGAAATCAGGTAAATAGGGTGTGGATTCTTGCATCAAAATCATTTGAGTAAGTTTGCCTTACAGTTACATTTGAGCTTCCACAGTTTCTTTCCCACGTCTACTAGGCAACCAGTAGTTTAGCCTTACCAAGATACAAGAAAGAGCAGTGGGACTGATTTTGTCACCATCAAAACAGATGAATGTTTTGGTGTGCAAACCTTAATTCTTTATCTGGGTGAAGGACTTTTACCAGAATGCTCCATTAAGAATGTTTGCAACAGCTGTGTTCAATTTTTTGACACAACCACTGTCCGTCTGAATCGCTTCCATCAAACTCATATTGTTTAATTTATTTTAGCTTGGAATGGGTTGCTGTTTTAAATAATTCAAAATATAGAGAACACAGATAATACTTCCTTTCACTGTCATTATTAAAGTGTTTTGTGAACAAACGTCACCTTCTGTTTGCAGAGCTGTGCATCTACTTTGCTGCAAGTGATTCAGAGAGGATGGCTTACTTAGAGTCTATTTTGTCTCCACTAGGCATTTTAAACTGAAAGACCAAATTAGTCTTTAAACTTGCCAATTTCTGCTTTTTTCTTTTCCTGGAAATCTTCAGTGCTGCACAGACATCCACTGTGTCAGAAAGAGCACTGTCTGAAAATCCCAATAGCTCTCCATTGACCATGAGTTTATTCTAGACAGTATATTATTTTGATATATTCTCTCTTTTAGAAGACAAAATTAATACCTTTGGCTAATTTTTTAAATTCACAGTATTATGACAGAGTAGTTATCCTAAACCAAAAAGGACAACAAACTGAATCTGGTTTATGTTTCATCATATAAATATATATGTATGTATTTAACTCATCACAAATCAGTTAACCTATTAAATCTGAGCAATAGTGTCACTATCAGTAAAGATGTGCAGAGAGATTTAGGATCTGTTTTTTCAAAACATGATGGACAGGCATACATCAGATATAGTTAATATAATTTCAAAAACTAAAAGAATACATCATGGTTACTTAAATTAGTGGAATATGTTCTGTCCACATGGTCATGTTGATATTAATCAACTTCAAAATAGGATGACCATAAAATGGTTCTTTAAATTGGATTCAGATCCTTTTTTTTGCCTGTTACACTTACATGTTATACACTTTCATCTTGAAACATCAGCTTTAAAATTACAGGGATTTACATAGTCTGTGTATATGTATACTTTCATATTTACAGTTAAGACCATCCAGTCTAATACCAAATAGCTTCAGGCACTGACTACAATTCCACTTTATTGTCTTTGCAAGTCATTATGCTCAAGCTCCATCAGCACTTTGGGAAGCAAACCTGTGAAGCATCTATGCCTGTTCAACCTGCCATATGCAATTACAGTATATTAGCATTATGCTATGTATTTTAAAGTGTTCAGTCTCATTACAGTTGAACTGTTATTTTGACTTGTTATCCTCTAACGGTGTTAATTTACAAGAATAGCTTCCATTCCATTACTCCCAACTGTTTCAAATATAAACACTAATTCACGTAAAAAAAGGAAAATTCTAGAATTGTACAGCTTCTACTATTTTCTGGCAAGTCAGTGCAAGATTTCTTTTGCAAAAGAGTTACCCATTTCCTTTGCACACTGTGCAGTGTCACTTGTTTATATCCCTGAAGCTAGCATCTATCTTCTTTTCTTTGGTGGCTGTGGAATAGATCACGTCTTTCATCAGGAGTTCATCCCACTACAGATAACTGTCATTCCCAAAAGCTATTGATACATGAGCCTTCTCAAATGAGGTGGGTTTGTTTCTCTCTCCTTTTTTTTTTTTTTTAATTTTTTAAATCAAAATCTGCTACAGCCAAGGCATAAATGACACTGGCCACATCTCACAATAACATTACCTTTTATTAGAGATCTCATTTTACATATCCCCATAAGATATAAAACCTTCCAAGAGAAAGTATCAAAAACCTTCAGCTGAAATCAGTTTGCTTCAGACAATATGAGCAAGTAAAAGACAATTATGATAATGGACTGTAAAAAAAAAAAAGAAAATGAGTACAGGTACAGCGCTGGTAGGAAAGTAATTACAAGGTTTTAAACCATTTCTTAAACAGCATTGTCTTTAAACCATACTGAAAGGTAAGGATGCTTGGCTCTCTTAACCAGTAGTTACAAACCCAGCAGGTATAAAAACAAAAATAACCCCCAAGATAATACAAATGAATTACATGGCCAATTCACAAAAATACAGCATAACATTTCATTAAGACTTGTTGGGGGGGGGAGGGAACACACAAAAAAAACCCTAACAAAACCCCAAACCAACACCCTAACTCCCATCCTCACTGACAGCCACATTCTGAGCAAATTAAAGCAAAATTTATAGTGAGACTTTGTCTGGAGTTCTGAACTGAAAGCTATTATTACACAAAAATTGCAAAACAAAGGAACAAAGATTAAATCTGCTGGTTAAGGAAGATTCAGAACTTTATTGCATCAAAACTTTACTTTTCCGCCTAACAAAACTGAAACAGCATTTTGAATGTTTTCTTCCACAGAACACATGAAAGTCCCTTCAACATTTTAATTCTGAAGATGCAACAAAATAAATGTTACGAGACATTTCTGCTGGAAAGTCTACCAAGCTTTGAGTTCCAACAAAAAAATAGTATTTTCAAATACTATATCTACGAAAAGTTACAGTACATGTTTATTGCATGAAAACATCCATTTATTGGATCCATTTGATTCTTCTATTTGTGGTTAGTGGTTCTTATATTCTTGATGTAACTTGCACCAGATCCTACTAAGTATTCCCATTATTACAAAACACACAGTAGATTGAATTAAGTAGGAAAATCTATACAATCTCAACAGAGATCCAACCTGTGACAATGCATGATATAGAAGTATGACTTTCATTTTCTTTTAAGATAGCCTGTAGCTACATGATATAATTTGATAGACTTTGATATTTGATATAATTGTGGAACAACAGTGATGAAATTAAGTACAGGAGGCAATATTAGAGCTAGCACATCTTTTTACCAGTGATGATGACTTTTCATGCATTAGTATTGAAGATAAGCAATGATGTATGGAAAAGTAAAGCAAAACCGAGGGATAGAAAAATGAGCTATGAAAATAAATGAAGACTAGAAAATGGGAACTTACTCAAGTGACTGTTTATATATATTAACTGTAAATGGCAGCTCTACTTAGGGAAATGTTTTTCACACTTGCATGTCTTAAGTACTAAATGTGAATTAATATGAAACAAAGCAAAATTAAGTCTCCATTCTTCAGTAACATGAACACTGGCAATGTAACTGAGGTTGCAAGTTTGAAAAATGTTGTTTAAAATATAGGCACATGATTCTGAATTAACAGGTCACCACAGTCTGTGACATGCAAGCACATGTTTTGATGGGTTTGCAAACTATGTCTTGCTTACTATCAACTCTCTGCATCAAGTTGCAATTTTCTTGAAAGTAGCTGAATTTAGCTTCTATGGTAATTCTTTTTTGTCTGTGTTTCAGGTTATGACATCATATTAATACATTCAAATAGTCAAAATGTTCAGAATAAGATAGCACAAACTTGGTGCAGGAGTACATAGATCAGAGTGTGGCCAGCATTGTCAAACAGGAGATACACAGCTTAAGTATTATATAAACTACTTTTTCCCCAAAAACATTAACACAGACACCAAAATTGTAACAAGACATATCAAAAAATAAGGCACATTTATTTTGATATGGTAATCTTGAAATAGAAAACTCATTTCAGAGAATATCAGTATCTAAATGAGTTTTATAAAAAATCTTGTATTCATGGTAATTATGGACATTTCTCATCATGGTAATGGAATAATTGCACATATCCCAGTGTGTCAAGTAACAAAATGGGAGTTTTATTAAACATTACCATTGCAAAATTACTTTGTAGGTTCGTGTTTATCTATTTACATAACTCAGGTGAACGGTAGAAGTATTAAAATCTACCATCACTTATCACAAGTACTGCAGGCTTTCATTTTACCACAATTAATAATCCCCTTTGTGTTGAATAAATTGAAATTAATTGTGGAATAAATTGAGATTATTGTCATTTATATAAATGATTGTAAATATTTGGACATTAGCTACTACACAAGAACATTTTACCCTATTTTATTTCCAAGCTGCATCAGGACTTTCTATGCTGAGTTATTTGTACATAAATTCATCAAGAATCAGCAAAAGAAGGCTGTTTAAAATCCAATCCCCTCT
>VXAY01005027.1:327261-356592 GCA_013399855.1 Oxyruncus cristatus | reverse complement strand
TGCACCTGGCATTAATACTGCACGGCTGGAGCTGAGATAAAAATAGTGAGCCTTGGCCTGGAACATGGGCTTCACAGCTGGGGTGGAAAACTCAGACCTCTAACGAAAGATGCATGGGGCAGAAAGTGGAGGAGCTTTACCAGGCGGTGAGAGGGCAGAGCTGGCAGTGAAATGAAGCTTGTGAGTCTAGAGCTGCAATCACTGAGGTGCTGGGACAGCGATGGGGTTTGGGCTGGGGACTGTAACACTTGGACAGTAACGGTTGTGTCCCTGAGACAGTGACTGTGGCCCCATCGCTGAAAGCAGTGTGGCTGGACTAGGGAGTGGAAGGTGGATGGGGAGGGCAGGGCAGGGCTGAGACTGCTACTTAGAAGTTGGGATAGGGCTTATGGGGCTGGAGAAGTAACTGCGGGACTGGGCTTGGGAGTGTGGGCTTGGAGCTGGAAAGCCACAGAGCTGGAGCCCAAGTGAAGATCCTGCGGTGAGCACCTGGAGCAGCTTGTTATGGCGGGGGTNGTGAGCACCTGGAGCGGCAATGGAAAGATGCAGGGCTGCTGCTGAGAGAGCAGAGCTGACAGTGAAATAAAGCTTGTGGGTCTAGAGCTGCAATCACTGAGGGGCTGGGACAGGGATGGGGTTGGGGTTGGGCAAACACTTGGGCAGTAAGGGTTGTGGTACTGTGGCACCATTGCTGAAATCACTGTGTGGCTGGAATAGAGATTGTGGGGAGGGGAGGTGGACTGGACAGGGCTGAAATCAGTAGAGGGCTGTGTTTGCATCTCTGGAGATCTGGTAGGGAGCATGGCAGCATCGCTGAAATCATTGTGTGGCTGTGGAATAGGGAATGTGTGGGGGGAAGGTGGATTGTGTAGGTACAGCTGGCAGGAGTGAGTAGAGACAGCTGTTCACTGGGGAAGGCCAGGTGTCAACAATTAGATGGAGGAAGGGCTGTGGCTGGGGCCTGGGCCCCTCGGCTGTTATTTGGACTCAGGAGCTGGAGCAGTGCTTCGTGGATGGTGACTCAGGTGAGTCTCTTCTAATTTTACCTTCCCAGTCCCCTCCCATTGTCCCCAGTCCCTCCTCAGTCTATCTCAGTTTCTCCCAAGTGCCCCAAACCCTGTCCCAGTGTAGCCTGTCCCATCCCTGTTTCTTCCCCTGTGGCTCCAGTCGTTCCCAATTGCCCCCACTAGTCCCCCAGTCCCATCCCACTCTGTCCCCAGTCCCCTCAGTCCCATTCCAGGCCCCTCGCAGTCCATCCCTAATACCATCAGTCCCAACCCAGTGGCCCGTGCAGTTCCCTCCAGAACCTCCACAGTGCTCCCAGTCCTTCCCAATTTCCCTGAAACCTATTGCAGTCCATCCCCAGTGCCCCCAGTGCAATCCCAGTCCCTCCCCAGTGCCCCAGTCCCTCCCATTTCTCTCCCCAGTGCCTCCAGTACAATGCCCATCCCTCCTCATGGCCCTCAGTCCCTCTACAGTGCATGTCTTTCCTTTTCCCTGGTGCATACCAGTCCCATTCCAGGCCAACTCCGCAGTCCCGTCACAGTCCCCTTGCAGACTCTCCTTGATCCTTCCACAGGCCTCCCCAGACATATCCCAGTCCCTGCAGTCCCTCCCCAGTGCCCCCAGTGCAATCCCAGTCCCTCCCATTTCTCTCCCCAGTGCCTTCAGTCAGATGCCCGTCCCTCCTCACTGCCCTCAGTCCATCCCCAGTGCATCTCTTTCCTTTTCCCCAGTGCATCCCAATCCCCTTCCAGGAGAACTCCACAGTCCCGTCACAGTCCCTTCACAGACCCTCCTCGGCCCTTCCATAGGCCTCGGCAGACCTATCCCAGTCCCTGCAGTCCCTTTCCCGGTGCCCCCAGTCCCATCTCAGTTCCGTCCCCAGTGACCTCAATCCCATCTTGGTGCCCACCCAGTGCATCCCACTCCGTCCCAAGTGTGCCCCCACAGCGCAACCCAGACCTTCCCCAGTTGCCCCAGTCCCATCCCAGTCCCTCCCAAATGCTCCCACTCGCATCCCAGGTCCCTCGCCAACGATGCCAGTCCCATCCCAGTGCTCGGCCAAGATATTCCAGTCCCTCCCCAGTTCCACCGCAGTGCATCCCTGTCCTTCCCTACTGACCCCAGTGCCATCCCAGNCGGCTCGCACAGCCCCGGCCCCCCGTGCCAGCCCAGCCAATCCCGGCCCCAGGCGGCGCCCTGGCCGTCCCCGAGAACGCCGCTATCCTCAGGTCCCGCTCCCGAGGCCNCCAGACCCACTCCCCAGTCCCCTCACAGCCCCCTGGCAGTCCCTCCCTGGTCCTTCCGCTGGCCTCCCCAGACCTATCCCGATCCATACAGTCCCTTTCCCGGTGCCTCNCTATATATATCTCTATCTCTATATAGATATATATAGCCCGCGGCTCGCACAGCCCCGGCCCCCCGTGCCAGCCCAGCCAATCCCGGCCCCAGGCGGCGCCCTGGCCGTCCCCGAGAACGCCGCTATCCTCAGGTCCCGCTCCCGAGGCCGCTCCTGCCCGCTCCCCGCCTCCCTCCCCTTCTCCCGGGAGAGTTCCCGGACGGGACGTGACCGCGGAGCTCCCACCGTCCTTCTGTGGCCGCAGCACCGCCTGAAGGGAACGGGGAGGCGGCGCCGCGCGGAGGCGTTGCGCCGCGGCTGAGTGGGCAGAGGTTGCGGAATCGCTGCCGGATTGAAAGGGCGGGCTGTGATTGGACGGCGCCGAGAAAGGCTGGCCAGGATTGGCGGACCGGGCACTGCCTCAGGCCGGGATTGGCGGGGCTTGGAGCCCGCGGGACCGTGGCCGCGCCAGGTGCACGGGCGACAGGGACGAAAGCAGTGTCGAGGATCATAGAATCATAGAATCATAGAATCAGACGGGTTGGAAAGGACCTCAGAGATCATCAAGTCCAACCCTTGATCCAACCCCACTATGGTTACTAGACTATGGCATTAAGTGCCACGTCCAGCCTCGTCTTGAAAACCTCCAGGGATGGAGAATCCACCACTTCCCTGGGCAGCCCATTCCAATGGCTGATTACTCTCTCTGTAAAGAATTTCTTTCTGATATCTAACCTAAACCTCCCCTGGCACAGCTTAAGGCCATGCCCTCTTGTCTTACGGCTGGTTGCCTGGGAGAAGAGACCAACCCCCACCTGGCTACAACCTCCTTTCAGATAGACAACCTCCTTTCAGATAGATCCTTCCAGCGGGTCCGCGGACGTCCCGGGTCCCGTTCCCGGGACCCCCATCCCCTGCCCGGACCCTCGAGGACAAAACCCTGTTCAGTGAGCTGGTGAACTGCAGCTTGCTCAGCCTGAAAAAGATTTCTTACGCTATCGGCTGGCTTGTACCTCTGTCGGAAGGCTGCTGTTTGCAGAACTTACTCCAGGCTCCTCTGCAGCGAGAGACTAATTCGTGCTAGAGCTTAGCGACTAAAGTAAAGGAGGCCTTAATGTGAATTTTCTTTCACCTTTATCTACGGAAATGTAAATGGTAGATAAGGAAGCATAAGTAAAAAATTTAACTACAGGATATTCTGTTACAAAATATAATGAAATGTCTCAAGAAAAAGTCAGAAAGGGTGCCTGTAGGATGTGGAGGCAAATTAGAAGACTCCAGATTCCATGAACAGGACTGGATGAACTGTGCCATCAGGGTATCAAGTGACCTATAAAGGCCATAAAATCCAGTGACAATCAACAGGCAGGGAGGTTCCCTCTTCAGAGGCTCCCAGCTTGAGCTGGAACTACAATGACGTATTATACCTAGTAGAAGAAACCCCATTTTATTCTTTTATTTAAGCAGAACCTAAGGACAAGCTCTTTGAGGTGGTATCCATGTAATTCCTACCACAGTGTTAATGGCAACTGTATAATTCCTACAACACGTCTGGGCATTTAAGCTCTAGCTCTGAACAGTACAGGAGAGGAGCCAGACCTCTCCAGTGGTAAGGATTTCTCACTTATTCGGGATGGAAATGGCTGAAGGTGGAATTCAGTGAAGAAATGAATTCACGTAAGAAAGATCTAAAGAGCAACGGTTCTCACCTTTGTGAAGTCCCATTAAAAATGGTGTTTGCCCCTACACATGTGCGTCTATGTGTGTGTCTGTGTGTGCATTCACAAGTGAGCAGAAATCCAAGCACTCAGATCATTATCAGGGCAGAAAGAAACCAATACCTGCCTTTGTTAAGAGGCATAAGGCTAGTGCAAGAGATACAAAGAAACAAAGTATTTATTGTTAAAAGCTTTTCTATGAATCACTCAGCATCATACAATGAAGACATGGTGGCCACAGAGTAGAGGGAGTCTCTCTTTTCCCCTCATCCTTTACACACTGTCACAAACCCACTGTTTTATTTTTTAAATGGAGTTCCTTTCTTCAATGAGATTGGAAAAGATCATACAGGATCTGGCAGAACAGATACATCCTATTAAACAACAGAGCAGTTACAGAAAGGAGACCTCTTTCTTTGGGAAAAAAAGAGCTTTCTTTTCCTCCTCATCCCTTTGCACTGCCATAAAAGGGTTCTCCACACAAAATCAGGCCAACAAACCCCAAATACCTGATTAGCATTTTCTCAAAATTAGGAGCCCTCGGATATGCACCAATATTGATATATGCACTAATATTTTCACTTGGCTTCCACAGGATAAATTCTAAACAATGTGGTCTAAAAACCTGCCAGCTGAGACAATGCCTGCACTACAACTACCAACCTGCTACGTTGAACAACTGAATCCCTGCTGATAATAGTGGAAAATGTTCTGACCGTGTGTCTCAAAGTTATTTGCAGAACTTTTGGTTCTGTCCTGCACACCCATTTCCAGGCTACACACCAGCTGAGCCTGTCTCTCCCACGTGTTCTCTCCCTGTACACACACACACGCACACGCACACGCACACGCACACAGAACACACCGAGTCACATGGACTGTGCTATTTCCACCAGTACTCTGCACATTATCTTGTGCTATGTCTTACTGGCACTTCAGTGGCACCCTGCTCCATTTTTTCATTGCCTTTCCCACTGTTGTATTTTTCTCTTTATTCCATAATTAAACATTTGTTTCCCCTTTAATCGCTATGAAACACTCTCATTGATCTGAGTCCTGACTCATTGCCAACAGCACAAAAGACTAAACAGACTGTTTCTAACCTGCCATGTCAACCAACACTTCTGCTCCAAGATGTTTTCCCTTTCTACTGGTACTCCAGAATTCTGTTGAACCCTTTCCTAGTTTGATGCTCTATTTTCTAACAATCTATATTATCATCTATACATGAACTACTTCTATGCACAGAATGGTTTAAGTATGCAGAGATTTGTATTGTACTGTGGCAATAAGAGCCCAAAACATCCTATCATCTTTTATACACACAAAGAAACAACCATCCTGAACTTCAAATGAATTTCTCATTCACAGTCTGTCACAATCACCTGTCTGTTCAGTGCCACTACCTTTCATTTTTGTACTCCCAAGCAGCACTTGGTCTAGTTCCTTGCAGTTCCTTCTTCCATCATTTCTCTTCAAATAAAATTTCTCTTTGTTTTGCAAAAAAGCAAGCTCCCAACTGCACTCCTGGAACAGAGGACAAAATTTCTCACTGTGCCTCTTCACTAGAAGACCTGAACTGCTCCTGAACACAGGAAAAAGGCATCAAAATATCAAAACCCAGTTTAGCCAAAGGAAAGACTCCTGACAGCTATTCCTAAGACTCACTGTTGGTGACCAGTCTTTTTATAGACAGTGGGATGTAAGAATTTAGATTCAGGATTGCCATCTGCAGTGGCTGATTCATGCACGCGCACACACACACACACACACACACATACTTCAGTATAGCTTTGCTGCTTAACACAGATTCAGCTTTCAGTGATGCAGTTGTGAACACGGGACAGCAAGACCACATTGGTTTTGTTAATTTGCTCTGAAAGAGACTTGGAACCAGATCCATCTAATTAATTCTACAGAGAGGACCTAAAAGCAGGCTGAACTCCTGCATGTTGCCAGCTGTGGCACATGACTGAAATTTCTCTGTACAATATTTGCCACCTTCAGTGGGAAGGCTCTCAAATCCCAGAATTCCCTGGCAGAAATTCTGCAGGCATCTATCTCAGTCTCGTTTCCTTCTCACATCCTTGCATATCTTTCTCTGCATTTCCTATTCCTGCAGACTGAACACAACTCCTGAACGTACCTGCTCTGTTTGCCACAGACAGAAAAGAGTTTTATACACTGGGCAGTGTGCACACAACTGACACAGCAATGGAACAAATATGGAAGCACAGTAGCAGATGACACCCACTGTTTTCCCTCATAATGCTTTCTTGTAGTCCAAGCAGTGGAATCCTAAATTAAGCAAGATTTCAAGTCAATCACTGTCTGGCAGCCTCACAGCCCCTTACTATAACCCGTTTAAGGCTGCAGGATTTCACATTTTACTGTGAAAAGAGGTTTTAACACACAAAAAAGAGTTCCAAATGAAGCCATCCCCAGTAAAAGGCCTCAGGAAAAGAGGTAAAGCCATACTTTTTCTCACACCAACATTTTTTGTGACAGTACTGCCCTCACATCACTACAATCAAAAGTAAATATTCCAAGACATCTCTGAACACAGTGGACAGAGTAAAAGCTATGGCACTATTAATGTGAAAGCAAAGATATTAAATAAAGGGGTAGAAGACTATCTCTTCTGTGACTGGACAGAATAAACTTTTAAGTTAAATTAAGAAAGAAATTGGCAAAGATAGCAGAAGAGAAAAGGCAATACTACAGGAAAATGCATTATTCAGAAGAGCTGCCTTCCTTCCATACGACATGTGAATTTGATTTTCTTTCCGAGGATGTTACAGAAAGAAGGTGAAAAGAAGTAACCTGTAAGAGGATTTTGAGTGCCACATCAAATGGACAGTTACATTTTGGCAGCTGGTTTTTGGACTAGAATTCATGTTGGGCTATTAACTACAACTGATCTGTGCACTACAAAAAATGAAGAGGGAAGGATTTAAGGAAGATGTCCCTGCTTCCAAGTAAATGTGCTATAAATTCCCATAGTCTGAATTTGTCGTACATTTACAAGGAAGACGATTTCCATGGGATATGTTCTTTGCGCTATTCAAGGCTGATAGTGCTTTATAACTCAAGAGCATCCCACTTAACCAGCACATATCATGTATGGGGGAAGTAAACAATTCACAGTAAGAGGCAGTTCACCTATGATCAAAATGTGAGACCAATCCAGGGACTCTGTTAACATCTTGAAGGAAAAACTACCATGTTACATGAAATTAAGCTTCTTGGATTCTGCACCAACAATTAGGAAGTTCTTTTCAGTGATGAATCCCACAGGCACACACAGAGAAACACTTAAGAAATCTGATATACGCTCATTATTAACATCTGCTGTGTTCAAGCAAAGCACCTTTATGTTATTTTCATTTTCTCAGAATGCCTCATTTGTTGCTATTACCATTGATCTTAAGGATGCCTAAGAAGCTCTTATTCCAGGGATGATCCTCTTGGTAAAGGACATTGATCATACGCATCTAGTGATACATGATACAGTCTACCTTTCACTGCCAAGACAAGGGGAAGAGGAAGGAATCGCATCTGCAGAAGAGATGTCCCGACTGTACGTCTTTCTTTGAGAGGGGCTCCACATTCCACAATGAAAATCCTCCTAGTTTGTTCTTTCAGATGGTGAGATAGCTTGTTTCACTGGTCCAGCTGGAATAAAAACTCTCTTCAGGAGTATAAAACATTCCACAGCTATAAGAAAGACTATCTTGTTTAATTCCAGATGAGTTGCTATTTGAGACTCTTGGGTACCGCAGAATGAGAACTGCATTTATTTCTCTAAATCTGTAATCTCCTAGAACACCTATCTCAATCTCCCCCATCAGTGCCACCCATGAGTCTAAGCTTAGCCCATTAGGATTTGCTGCGTAGTGTCTGAACTTTCCACTAAAACGTAACCATGCACGTTGATGAATGAACCTTTAGTCTTCTTTCACACTGACACTTGTATGGTGCTGCCTCTGGCCTGGGATGGTTTGAGACACCCGCCGTGGGCAAGATTTTCAAGGGTCACTCTAAAGCTGGTGTTCTGACTGGTGTGTTGATGGTACATTCACATCCAGTCAGGAAGCAGGTCCATGTGTAACAGTGAGCTAGTAACACTGAAAAATCCACTGGTTTGGTGGTCATGATGCCAATGGGATCTTGTGAGCAGGACTTATGTGTTACGCACTCCAAGAGATTGTTCCAATTCCTGTCGGCGCTGCTGGATCTGAAAGAAAATGTACAGTTCAGTAGATTCAATTGTTCAGAGGCAGAAGATGCATTTATAAGCCAGGAGTGTGGATATTTCTTCCATACCTTGCAGTAGAAATATCTGCTCACAGCCTCTTGAGACCATGGCTCATGATAAAATTCGGCTCTGCGTTCTTCCTCTGGGTTTCCAACAACATCAGTCATCACCTGTGACAAAACGTTTTTTACTACAGCTCTTCTACCACATAGACAAACTTTCAGATTTAGGTAGAGTCAAAATTTATCTACATTACTACATAAAAAATGTTCTCAAAGCCCAAAGCAAATGGACAGTGTGTGCTTACTACGAAAACAAGATCACAGAATCATCAAATGGTTTGTGTTGGAAAAGGGACCTAAAAACTCATCTCGTTACACCCCCTGCCGTGGGCAGACACCTTCCACCAGACCAGGTTGCTCCAAGCCCTGTACAACCTCCGGGGATGGGTCAGTAGGGGGTTGGAACCATTCTATGATTCTATAAAAAAATAGAATTCTGATGACTAGGTCTCCAGCACCACAGAATCACAGGTAAATATGAAGTTATTAGCATATTTTGCAGAGCAGTATTGTACAATCACAACTCTGATGCCAGCAGGACAGAACATCATGGAGAAGGCTCTTACAGGACTGGTTATTGGTCAGGGAAAACTCTGAACAACTATTCTATGCATGTAGCTAAAGAAGTCCCACAACCCTTTTGTTTGAAAGCTCCTCAAGCCAAAGGCTGCTTTATTTAAACATTCTTTCAGATGCTATCCCCTTCTGAATACAATATAAATAATAATAATAATCATAATCTCAACAGTAGATTTTTGTAAGACTATTGACTAACAAATGAGGCATTTACATATGAAAGACACAATGATTTTAATGAAATAATTTCATGGATTCATTAATATGACTGATTTCAAGGCATCTCAGTTAAAGACAGAAAATGTGAAACTTTATGAAGAACAAATTACTCGTTTTTGCTGTCAAACAACTGAACTTCTTTACATTCCATTTCTTGCACATCTCAAAGATAAGCTCAAAGGCAGCTGACATTTAACCTGCCTATTTCTTAAAAAAGATTAAATTATGAATTAACAAAACACCCCAAAATTGTGTTCTTGTACTATAGGATGCTCCTGCTGAGTCTTATATAGCTTTGATTTTACAGAGTATACCAACCCAGCCCTGCACTTCAATCTTAGCGTCTGGCCACAAATCCACCTACCACCCCCACTAGGCACTGTTGTTTCACTGGAAGTGGAATACAACCTAAACTGTTTTTCCTGCATACTGTCTGCTCTGGGATTGCAGTATGCCACTAGTTGTCTGTCTTCCACCAATTATCCATCCTGGATGTTTGGCTATACACTCTGTATACATTTAGATAAAATTCTTCCATTCTGGTTCCACTATTCATTCTTTTTCAAACATCAGCTCACCTTAAGATCCCTACTTTGGGACCGGAGAAGGTCTTGGATGTATCCTTTGGGATCTTTGGAGAAACTCAGCATGAAATCACGTTGTATTTTTAGCTGATTTATGGACTCAATTGTCTCATGAATCTGAAAGTAAAAAAATCAAAATATGTTACTTAATTTCTACCATTCTCCAGTGATCCTCAGGTCAGCTCTCTTAGCGTCTTTGTATTTCTGGTAATGTACAAAGGTGACAATTCTACACCACAGTCTTGTGCAGCCTTTTTCACTTCAAAGAGCAGCAACTTAACTGCAATCCTGCCACGACATTTTGGTTTCACTTGTACTTCTGCAATACAAGTATGTACAGGATTCTCCTTCACTTCCTGCACTGAAGTGCTGCATGACCCTAAGTCGTGTCACCATACAAAGTAATAATTTCCCGTGTAGAATCACTCTTTCTGCCTAGTCTGGGATCTCTGGGGAAAGGTGCTATATAAATACATCTTTAAACAGTGCCCAATGCAAGAAAGCAGTTATTCCCCTGGTTATCATCATCACCATATCTTCCATATCCTACTGTAATCCTTAAAATTTCTAGCAA
Organism: Oxyruncus cristatus; assembly: GCA_013399855.1. Lineage (NCBI taxonomy): Eukaryota > Metazoa > Chordata > Aves > Passeriformes > Cotingidae > Oxyruncus > Oxyruncus cristatus. Next base: position 346,260 of record VXAY01005027.1, on the reverse strand, counting down.
CTTCTTGATCAGTCCATGTTAAATGAATGGCCATGACTTTTAAACTTTTTCTCAAGAGAAAGCCTAATAAAGTCACGCTGGCTGCAAAAAGATGTAGAGTGTGAACAGTGAGAAATCGGGAATATGGAAGGTTTATAGAAAATGAATCATATATTCAGAAGTATTATGAAGGAAATGAGCATTAACTAGCAGGGAAGAATGAAGAATGAAGAGAAGTCAGGGTCCTACAATGTTCCTGGATATCAACATCAAGTATGATCAGTAGGAAGACAGTTAATGAATCATCTGCACATACACACACACAGAAGCAACCTTTTGCTACCCTGTTCTTCTAACATTCTAGTTTGAGATAGTAAACCTATCTTGTTTAGTTTCATGTATTCATCTTTTTTGTCAAAGCAGCTAAGGGGGCCAAGCACATGGGACAAAATAATCCTCCCCTGACTATGCCATCAAGGCCACTATGTAGGCACTACATGGTAAGTTAACAAAAGTGAGCTGCTGTCAACTTAAAATCATTTCTTCTTCGGGAAAATGCTACAGCTGTGTGGAGTGAACTCCACCAGCATGCACCGAGTTCCCAGGAGAGGATCTGTGTCAGCACAGTAATGCAAGGCACAGAGGGATAACAGAAGCAGCCCGTGCCCATCCACTCAGCAGTGATTTTAACTTGTCTTATCACAGCTTGCCCTGTGCTGTAGCAAATGATCAAAAAAGAAGTGAGACGACACAGGAAAAGGTCAGCTGGGCTGGAAACAATATCACCATGCATGCTGCTTGCAGGCTTATATAGGCTGGGAACCAACTGACTGAGAAGCTGCCTTGCTGAAAAGGACCTTCCTCAAGAGCCATAAACGAAAAGATGCTGCAACAGTTACCAGAATCCACTGGATTGCTGGTGTCCAGACCCCCTTTAAAATTGCATGAAACCAGAGTTTAACACATTTGTTTGTATTAGAGGTAAACAAACAGAATCTGGGCCTTGCTCTGAGAAGCCACTTTTGTTTATCCCTTACCAAGCCAAATCAGCCATTGACACATGGCAGAAGCTGGCCAACAGTGACATGAACCCCTAATACAACCTGCAGAGCCCAACACTGCCCTAAGACAGATACTATTATTTGAAGTGCACATGATCCTCTTTCAATAACACTTAAAAGCACTGAACTGCTCCAAGTCATTTTTCTGCCATGCATGTTCCATATTTGCACCTACTGAAGAGAGCTGTTCTGCAGTCAGGGATACAAACCCCACACCCGAATATGAGATTCTGCCAGCTTTGCCTTAGCAATTTAGCAAGACATCATGACCCCTAAATAAAAATTTACAGTCATACAGTTCAGGTGGTTCTCGAATGTCAGGGGACTCATTACACTACCTGTGAAACTCTACTTCTATCATCTTGATAACCATGTCAGGCCCTGGATCAAATCCTGAGTGGGAACACCACTCACTCCTGTGTATTCTCACTGCATGTGGCTGATTCATCCCTTGAAAGCACATCCCCTTGAGAAGTCCCTGTCTCAAGACATTACTGTCTTTGATACGTGACATCAAACCCACAATGAGTACCTGTATCATGGGATACTTTACTATTGGGCCAGTACCTTGTTGTCCAATGCTGTAATCTCCTGTTGGTTAGCTGTTGACAGAAGAAAACTACTCATCTGTCCTTTTAATGGGTCTTCAACTTCTACATCTATGTCATAACACGCTGTCTTCTTCTGGTCGTTGGGATCAACACTATGGAGAGTACAACACAAGATCATGAGAACAGCCAAAATGAGCCAGAATAAATATCCATCCAGCCCAGAATACACTCTTTTACAAAGCCTGTTGCAGATGGTGGGAGAAGAGCGTAAGAACAGGGTATCGTTATATATAAGTATATTCTAGTATATTCTCTCCTCTTTCATCCATCAGATTTCACAGATTCTTAAGCCACACCCAAATCTTCATTCGCAAAGCCTAGCCATGATTAAGCCAGAGCTTTTGTCCAGACCACCAAATTTAAAAGCCACTGATAGACACAGTCTTCATTAAATTGCCTAATGTCCTCCTGATACCTATTAATAAGCTAAATACCAGTCTCTTTCTTTGGCTTGTCCTGTCCTAAATTTGTATTTAATTTGTTGGCATTTAGACTTAACATTTACTTTATCTTTAAAGTTTCTTAACAAGCAAACAGTTTTCAATCCCGTAGTTGGTAAACCAGACTTCAGTCACTGTCACACATAACCACCACTTCCTTGTCATTTTTCTCTAAGCAATGACTACATTATCTCGGAAGACCTCAGCTTTTTTGTGGTCCATCAGAGAGGCCACTGGGTTGTGACTGATGACAGTATGTACACAGTTAAAAATCTGCACAGCAGCCAAGCTGCTTCTTAATTACTCTGTTTGATATATTGAAATGAATCAAAAAGAAAATTTTATTTTCATAGCCTATGTAATATTTAAACTTCCTATCACGTTACAAATTTAAAATAAAGGATCAAATTTTAAGCATATTCAGAAATTTGTTGTCAATATTCTGCAGGCAATCAAATCACTGCATTCAAGTAACAATAATGTTTAAACACCCAGAATCAGAATTTTGACCAAGACCACAAAGAAGCTTGCGAAGGACTGAAATATCTAAACAGTAAGACTGCATTCCCCAATGTCTTTGTTCCCCTCCTCTACACAGTTGTCACTTAAATACGGCATGTGCTTGAAGTGCGCCAGACAGCTGAAAGCTGTATTTTATCTGCTATCCAGAGAAACATCTGTTTTGACAAGGATGCCAGAGCTCAGCATCTTGGTCACAATGGCCTTCTATGAATCCAGGCATTCTTTGTTGTAAATCTCTGGAGATTTCTTGGCTCCTTGGAATTCTCAGGATAAGACTAACACCCAAACAGCTGACCCAGTCCCAACAAATCATGCATGGACTGGCCACTGCATTTGAAACTGTAATGCTGTTGTACACTTTACATAAGAACTCAGTGATTTATAGGATTGCCCATGATGTCTTATTTCAATTCCTTTTTTATCTCTTTTTGTGGGTTCAAATTCTCATTCCTCTCCCCTTAGGAAAGAAACCCAACCAACTCTCTCAGTGGTATTCTAGTAGGAATAAAAATAAAAGTTGTTTTGCATACTTCTAGAGAATCGGTGCCATTTTACTGAAAATAATTCAGAATTACACAGACTAGAATGACACAGAGAATGACCATGCAACAAAGTCCTGGAAGTTATAAAAACTGAATTCTGGTGCCTGCTACTACAGCTGTTTCTGTACTTTATCTAGTGAGTGTTTTGCACGTGACAGTGCTGAGCTGACTGACCAGCTTACCTGATGATGTGGTTGATCACTATTGGGTCTGGTGGTAGCAGTAGGTTAGTGAGTCTCTGAGGAATTTCAGAAAACTTTAGCCGTGGACAGTCAAAGATCTGCAACAATATATAAAAAAAAAAGGTGTCTGTCCAAAACCTAACTTGCAATTAAATGAGAAAGTAAGAAATCAGCACTCAAAATCAGGAAGGTGATTTTGAAAACTGTAATTCAGGTTCCTTGCACAGAATAAATTTTTGGTTACTTCTGTCCCTGTAAACTGCTGCTATACTCGCATCTGGGCTCGCAGACAGATGCATCAGATGATGACAATTTCAGGTGTTCCACTTTTGGTTTAACTGCTGAAGGGCACAGGACATTTTAATGGAACATAAGGATCAACTGTATCAATGATGGGAGAGATGCAAACACTCCCTTTCTCACTGAGGGTTTGCAGCAGCACATTGTAAAGAAAATTTTATTTCATTTTTTTTACCAGAGGAAACATTAAAACAGCTTGCTTTTTTCTCCCCCAAGGAATGTTTCCTGCAGTATTTTGTGGTAAAGAAAAATACAAGAAAACATTTCTGAATTTTAAAACTATCTGCAATTTATTTTTTTTAAGATTAAGGAAAAATATACTCAGTGTGGTATTACATATTTTTAACCAAAGCCTGAGCAACCTGTTGAAGGAACCCACCCCTTTCTGAACAACAATTCATGGTTACTGTCTCTTCACTATGGTCCAGAAGCTAAACAGAATCATAGACGCATTGAATATCCCAGGTTGGAAGGGACCCACAAGGGTCATCAAGTCCAACTCCTGGTCCTGCAGAGGACAACCCTGAAAATCAGATCACAAATAGGTACTGACTTCAGAAAAAAAAAAAATTATTCTGAAAAGGACTAAAAGCTGTAGGTTTTGGATTTTTTCTGTGAGTAACTGCAGTACATTGCCATGAACCTAGAAACACTCCTTGCACCTGGAATTTTCAGAAATATGATTATGACTACCTTTTTTTCCTACTGGGATTTTTAATGCTCTGAACAGGCGAACAGGCTTTTCTCTAAAGGTATTTCATTTAAACTGATTTAATCCTCCCCCCCCATATATTAATATTTGCCTTAAAACATGCCCTTATGTAAAGCCAATCTGTGAAAACGTTGAGGCCTATGCAAATGTTAGGGAAACTATTTTCACCTGATAGAAGAGATACACTACTTGTAGTATTGTATCTATAAACAGAGACAAGCTTTGCAGCTCCAGAGACAAAGGATGCAGGCAGTGTTGAAAAGAAAGGACTATCAGGTTGTAGGACAGACATACAAACTCAGATGCTGTGGTTCCCCAGATACAGTACCTTCTGAAATCCACAATTTTCTCAGTGAGAAGGTAAGGGAATTTGGCAGCAGAAATACCTAGAAGCCACCTCTGACTTTTGAAATACCTTTTAACCTTTTTTCTTGCTTTCACTTGTAACACAATGGATTTCAAATGTCCCTGTTGATGTAAACAGTGTTTCTAAACAGAAAAGGATCCATCTTCATCAACTCTAAAATTTGTCTGATTTGTTGGACTTGCTTGCATCCAGGAATTCAGCCAGCTACTTTCTAAAGAACAAGGAAGTAACAAGATCTACTGAGTCTGCAGCTCACTCTTTATTTCAGTTCTGAATTCTGACACTTGATAGAGACGACTGTGGAATTCCCACCCAAAATCTCTGCATACCAAGCTACATCCAATCTGCTGTTACTGCTGGCTCAATACTCCTGTCAAACTCCTAACATGGGTGCCCAAGAGACAAGAGCTTGAAGAATGGAAAAGGGATCAAGGATACAGACTAGTGAGAGGGGGGTGGAAGCCTGGAACCTAAGGCTACATGGAATTTTCCTAAAACGTCTCACGTTCCTTCCGAAGTGGAGTTAATGGTATAAACCTGTAATCCCTAGCTCTGAAGGCTCTTTGGCCACAGTGATACCGGTGTGTCAGGTAACTCATTCAGCAGTATTTTTTTAGATACAACCACAAGCACACCAGTGCATGACTCAGAAGAACTGGCGCAGCGAATAAGAAGACATGTATCTAAATGAATGGAATGTGTTATGCACTGCTAAGGGATCCACACACTTCCAGCTAGGAACACGTTTTTTTTCCAGGAGTTATATGACTAAAACTATATAGTCTACAGAAATAGTATCAGACTGGAAGGCATTACTAACCCAATTCCTTTACCCTCCATCTCTCAAGCTGAGTGAAAAACAAAAAAACCTCATCATGAAATGTTTCATTTGATGAATAGGATTCATATTCCTAAGCATTAACGTCAAGTTTTGAAAGCAAGATTATCTAATCAGGACAATTTTGCCAGAGACCTAAGGAAAACAGAAACACTCAAATCAATCCCATTTATGATTTAGATCTATGCAAGTGCTACATTCTCATGCAACTATTCCAGCTTAGCCAGCTCTTGCAGGGAGTGAGGTTCAGTCTTCTAGAAAGGCAATCAGCTACTTCCCAACTCTCTCATCTGACTCATTTTCTGAGAACGAGAAGACAACTACCAGGTCTGATGACATTCCTGAAGAGTTCTAACACAAAGGAGACCTACAAGCTAATAAGCCCCTAATGAGATACACATAGAGAAGGTGGCTTCAGCAAGTTCTTATTCTAGTGAAGCTCTTAAACAGAAAATTAAAAAGAAGTGAGAAGGTCCTCCTGCTTAACAAAAGTTAGATACAAACGCGTGTACTTTTTTAGACAAAGGATCTGCCACAAATCATGTAAGCCTAAACCTACAGGAAAACAAAGTCAATTACAACAGTGATAGCTCAGGTAACATTATCTTTACAAAATAAATATAATCATATCTACAGAAAGGGTGGAGATGCTTTTAAGTGGCCTTGTTAGTTAATTCTAAAAGTCACCATGAAAGGCAAAAAGTCTTAACATGCAGCTTTCAAAATATCATGCAGATCATTAAGGGTATTTTATTGCCTGAAGCAGACTTAAGAAAAAAATAACTTTTCTAATTATATCTTCCATGTCTGCTATCCTTCATGAATAGGGAAAGAGAAGAGAAGAAAATGGGCCTACATATGATTTGACAATCAGATTCAGCAGAGTATTTCATGTTTCTAAGTACAAAATGATACACTGGGGTAAAAAATTCCACCAAATCAATACAGAAGTCCTCCTCCCTGGAAAGGCTACAGGTTCCGTGGGAGTGCTGAACCACCAGAGGTGGGGGATTTTGACAACACTGGCAGGTGGGGAGGGTGTCAATGATATTAGTTGTAGTGCTAATGCTGAAAGCTATTCAGTACTGAGGATACTGCAAATCATTAAGGGAAGATAAAAATCAGTAATTTTCATTCCAATTCCAACTCATTCCAAACTTGTGGATGGATGTTACAGTTTGCTTCTAAAGAGCTACCGTGTCCAAAAGTTACCTGCTGGAAGTACTTGTCGCAGTTGATGTATTCCTTATCGTGAGAGTCCTGCAGCTTGTTAGTTTTGATGTACTGCCAGAGTGCCTGGATGATGGCCGAGCGCGTCTGTGTGTGGATCCCCAGTAGCCGAGCCAGCCGTGGGTCCAGCTTGAACTGGGGGGGCTGGAACAGGAAGAGGAGGGGACAGTGGAAAGGAAAGTAGACGGACATAGAGGTATGAAGTTTCAGTATTAATTCTCAGGGCACTCTGTTCTCGGGAGAAGCACCCCATTTAATGGCAGAGATTGAAAAAACACAAGTTTGTATTTCTGTATCCTACTGTTGATGCTCTGGAAGAAGGAAGGGAACACTGTACCTGTGCCATGCACACAGACTTACCTGTAGCACATGCTTTAAATAATAACAACTCGCACAAAAACGCAGGAAAGAATTCTCCTTTTCAACACTGATGCATAATTTTACTGTAAGGAGTGGGAGGAGAAATAGAACAGCCCTTCCCCTGAACTACTGTAGGTTAACTACAGAGAGAGAAGGAAGTCATGATGATGCTTCCACTGTTGTAATGACTGCTTAGCTGCCTCACATCAACAAACTCTCTTGGAACTCTGTTTTTTTCAGGCATGTTCCCACCATTCTGGTGCATACCAGAACATTTACGCAACCACAACCAGTCAACAGAATATAATTCTTCTCCTGAACTCTGTAATACAACTCAACTACCCTGGTCTGCAGCCCCAGCAATATAAATTCCCTGGATAATTTGGAATTACACAGCTAGTTCAGGTACCACTGAACTAGCAAAAGCTATTCCTTTGAATTTTTTTTAAAGAACCACACATGTAACTTGTGTTGAACTTATCTGACTATTCTCTAAGAAGCCAGAGGAGGAAATGAGTATTCTTTCTGCAGGTGGGCAATAAAAGTACTAATTATCCTAGTACCAAGACCTATTATTTCGCTAGACTATATGAGAAGCTCACTTGATGTGTCCCCTTTAAATTTTAAGTAATCTGTCAGTTTGGTATCATTCTAACTTCAATGGACCATGTGACATTCTGAGCCCAAGTATATTGTTTTTTGATGTGTGTGACAAGATGAATTTGCTCTGTTGCACCCTGTCCCAGTGGCTGCACTGACCTGGTAGTCCAACATCAGGAGTAACGTGCATCGCACACTGACATCCCCGGGTCTCTTCACCTGGAATCCGTCCGTTTCCTGGGTCGTGGGAGTTCTGTGCCACTGACAAAGGGAGAAACAAGACAGTCAGCCTTTTTTTCACTGATGTTCATGGAGGTGCATCTTGCACAGCACACCGTATCAGAATAAGACAAGTACAAGCCTTCTGAAGATCTGGCAATTTAAAAAAGAAACCCAACAACAACAAAATCAAACCACAACAACCCCCCAAATCATTTCAAATCAGCTTTAGTGCAGAATCTGTACTGCTGTTACACTTTACTTGATAGGAAAAATGTGGAAAATTTTTTCATCTTTTCACACATTCTGTTCAAGATGTGCACTACATCACTACTACATCTATGTTTTTAGACTAGATTCTGTTTGCAAACATTCTTAAGAAGAATGGAATTTTGAAAACTTTGAAAATACCTGAAATGAGATAACAAATGCAAGGTCATCTAAACAAGGGAGACAACAGGCAGCTGGGTGCTTATGTGTGCCACTATCACGTGTGTATGACCCTCTCACCTCCACAAGATGGTTGTCAGGTCCGTAAAGATCTTTGTCCAGTTCAATAACCAAACTCTTAAAAAAAGATGAAAACTTCCGTTTCTGTTTGCTGAGCTGTACAAGCAGAAGAACCAGACATGTTTAAGGCTGTGTGCATTAGCTTGTGTCCTAGGCTTCCTTCTCAGCCTCTCTCTTTGTCTTGAACATTAAATTGAGTCTTCCCTCTGACAAACACAGGGTAAGATGCAAAAATCTCAACAGTGGTGGAACAATAAAACAGAACGGTAGGGAAGATTTCCCTGACTCTCTTAATGTTATTGGAAAGGACTGGTTTGTCATGTGAACATGGCACTCGTGAGAGCAGGTCCAGAGAAGGGCCATGAAAATTATCTGAGAGCTGGAGCACCTCTCCTGAGGACAGGCTAGGAGAGCTGGGGTTGTTCAGCCCAGAGAAGAGAAGGGTCTGGGGGTATTAAAAAGGGGCTTGTAAGAAAGATACAGAGAGACTTTTTACCAAGGCCTGTAGTGATGGGACAAGGGGCAACGGTTTTAAAATGAAAGATGGTAGGTTTAGACTGGTCATTTTTTACTCAGAGGGTGGGGAGGCCCTGGCACAGGTTGTCCAGAGAAGCTGTGGCTGCCCCATCCCTGGAAGTGTCCAAAGCCAGGCTGGAGAGGGCTTGGAGCAACCTGGGATAGTGGAAAGTGTCCCTGCCCATGGCATGGGGTGGAACTGGGTGGTCTTGAAGGTCCCTTCTAACCCAAACCATTCTATGACCCTAAGGCCACTGCATACCTTTCATTTGAACAGCTTGGGGTTTTTTAATGAATGCTAATTTCTTGGTCTGTTTTATCAGATAACAGTAAATTTTACAGATTGATGACACACTAGGTAAAACTATTTCCTTTTACATTTTGTCTTTCCATTTAATTATCCATATTCAATGTTTACTCCACAGCTCATACTGTCTACATTAAAAACTGGAAGGTTTATAACCACATAATCTGACTTTCCATAGAATACAGTCTACGGGATTCCCATTTATTTCTTTGTATTTAATGAAGATAATATTTTATTAAAAAATGCCAGCAATTGAAAAGATATTTTGTTCCAATAAAGAATCTCTTTCTTTGTTAAAATATACGCCCTGATTTCTAAACTGAATTTGTCTAACTTCAATTCCAAGATGTTGCACTTTGTCACCACTTCATCCTCCAGGAAGATCATGATTCTGATTCATGTACAGTTACCTCGAGACAGCCGAAAGCCTTGCCCTCTCCATGCATGCGAGTTCTTAATCTCTTTAGCCTGTAAATACTCAACTTGCGAAGCCTATTCAAATAGGTGATACCTTTATTAGCAAAGTCTAGCCTTCCCCAGGGAAAGCTAAATCCATCACTGAGGTTTCTGAGGACTTCATAATTGTAAAACGTTTGTCCCATCCTTGCTCTCACCATCCATCCACCATATTGTTCTCCTTAGGAATATGAAGCACTGCCTTCTCCTTGTTATGCTGCTCTTCACAAGATGCAATGCCCACTGTAGGCCTGACTTTTCATACCTCTTGTGACCTGAACCCTGCCATCTCTTTTAAGGGAATCATCTCAGTCCTCTTCTCTCCACCTCCTCCTACCTGTCCTGTCCTTAAGTCTGCTTCATTTCCTGCTGCTCTCCCCAACACTCCCATTAGGGCCTTATCCCTCACTCCGGTTGGACATGGTGCCTTCCCAGCAGCAACAAGCCAGCACTGCCATTCAGAGATGTCTTGTCGCAGCTGATGTCCCCAACACCCCACAGGAGAATCTCTAGAGCCCTGCCAGCCCCAGTGAAGCACAGGTCAGTCATACGTCATCCAGGAGCTTCCCCTCCACGCGCAGCTCCCACGAAGCAATGCTGCCGTCAGAGTCCTCGGCATCTGACTTTGCAGGATTGAATGTGTTGGAGATGTAAAGTCTCAGTTTCCGCTTTTGCTGTTGCACACACAGAAAAAAGAAAAGGACAATTCCAGTTAAAGTCCAAGACCTGAGGAAGCCACAGGAAAGCTGACAGTCACATTTAGTAGAGAATCTATATGTTTAGTACAGTTGCACCAGGTTATACTAGAATATAGTAAGAAAATACATTGAAGAGCTGAATCTGAAACATCCTTTCTTGGCTATACAAACATACTAAAATTTGCTGTAAGTGGAGGAAGACAGGAGGTTGCAGGGCCAAGCCAAAGAGGCAATACATCCTCTACTTCTGGGTTAGATATTTGAGAAATCATTGTAAGGAAAGCATGATATGATGTCCTTCCTGGCTGGAAGGTCCTAGCTGGACCTACCTGGATTGCTAAAGCTCAACTGCAAACCTCTTTCAACATGAATGCCTTTCAAAGCTTAATCAGTTCAGATTTGTAAATGGCAGTCACAAATATAGCTCATGCTGCAAACTACCTGCCCTGCACGTCTCTTCCCATCTGCATCCTACAATCATGTAGCATCCAGTAACAGTCCTCCTGCAGACACACCTGAACACACAGACACACACGCCCCTGCGGCCTTACCCTGCTCTTTAACTTCCTTCACGTTCAGCAAAGGTTGCAGCTCCACCTTGCTGTGAGACCTGAGTGGAGGAAGGCACCACACTTCATTCCTAACCCAGGCGCTCAAGTCTGTGAGAGATACAATCATGCCTACCTGTTGCCATTTTTACAGTCTACCTGAGGTTTCCAATCACTGTGGTGCCTTTTGGCTGTGTCATTTCTCAGCACCTTTCCTCCCATGCACCACGTGGAAAACCTAGCCATTAAGTCTGATGCACAGATTCCAGACAAGATATTGCCAAAAATTACTCTGGGACTCTAATCTCCATTACCTATTTACAATACAATGACAAAAAGGCTACAGTTGTCAAGTTAATGCAGACAAAACAATCTTCATACAATATAAGAAAGGAGTAGTCTTGTAAAGCTTTCACACTCACACACAGGAGACAAGGAAGTTACAGACAGCACGTTATAGAGCATAATCTGTCATGGAGGAATGGGAAAGGTAGAGATTTATGACTGAAGAGGAACAAGAAAATGACTACATTTTGACAAATCTGGAGAAGACAGTGACTGAAAGGTTTGACGGAAACGGAATTGTCAGTAGTAGGCACTGACAGGGAACAGGATTTTCCGAAGTGCGATGAGTCCAGAAAATGACAGGTTGGCACTAGTAAGAAGAGGCAGATAGGTAGAAAAACATTCCTGGGAATCTATGTTCTTTCTCCATCCTTTCCCACAGGATTTCTGTTGCTAAAATGCTCTTTCATAATACCTATTTTTTATAATGACCCAGAACCTCTGCTTGAGGTGGTGGACTTGTGAAGGACTTCACATTTCTAAATTCACCACTCTTCCAATTATCTTGTCCATTTTATGAAGCATTCATAAATTTTATCCCCACATGGATTACTCGCAGAACTGTACCTATATACATAGACAGCATTTTTACTTAATAGTTCCTCATAGATACTCTACTAAATATTTCAGGTGTATATCACGTATTCCATTTCCTCTTCTTTCAATTTCCAAAGACATTATCTGCCATTGCCCTGGAAACTCCTTCTTTCCTCGGATCTCCCAATATCCAGATAGGAACTGTGCCTGTTTCCTCAGGAGTCCGACATTTCATCACCAAGATAATCCTCTGCAATAACATCCTTATTCATATGTGAGTATTTTAGATGCCTCCCTTTCTCCCAGTGTCCAGGTTCTAGCTGCGTTGTGCAGTCCACCTGAAACCAAATTAGTAACAATGTCCAGTTCTATGGAGAGTGTCCATATCAGAATTGGAATACAGAGGCATCTCTCACCCAGAGCAGCAGTAAACAGATATGTCAAAATTTGTAGAAGAAACAAAATTAGTTAGGTAACTAATGGGAAAAAAAAATGAACAAAACCTTAAAAATACCCAACCCAAAGCAGAAAAATCAGTGACTTGGTAGACTATACAAGTATCATGAATACTAAAAGGAGCTAGACAATATTTACTGAGTTCAAAACTGCACCGACACATGAAAAACATGTGTAGACAGTTCTATGAAAACTTCAACAACTACAGCAAAAACAACCAACAAAGAAAGTGAAACAGATGTTATAGAGGAATAAAATGGAAAACAGTATGCACAATAGTCTATAAAATCCACTATAGCAGCTTATTTGGTAGTTGTATACTGTACTTTCTCAGGAGAGAATGAGGACGTGTATAAGAACAAGGCAGTATGGGTGGTAAGAACAAGCCAGGTGCACTGAAAAAATCTTCCTCTACAGTGATTGGGAGAACTGAATTTTTTACCGAAGAAAACAAACCATTAATGAACCTGAAAGACATATTTAAAATACAGACTGATTAAAGAAGGAGATTAGGTATTTGCATTTTCCTTATCTCACAATGCAAAAAACAGAACACACAAAATTCCATCAGAAATGTTTCAGAAAAAGTGTAAATCCAAGAGCAATTCCTCGTCATCTTACAACCTGAATGCAGGGAAAGAATCTCAATTCACAGAACCAGGGAGAGAGACACTGCGATGGTAGTCTGATGCTACTACTCATTTTTAAACTAAAAATGGAGAACCTGGGAATAGATCATTTGATCTGAGAACCTGCAACTATACACAGGTCTGGTAAACTCTATGTCCCACACCAGTCCCCAGCGGAAAAGTGACAGTCCCTGGATGACAGTCTCCGGTTTGCGGTTCTGCATATTCCCTACATCACCTACTTCAGACAAATTCAAATTTTCCCCAGGATTACAACCCTAGTTTGGGAATCACTGTTTTAAGGCAAATACTTCAAAATTACAAGACCTTTGATAACAGATGAAAATGCAGGGATAACTTTCATTGCTGGTACTAATGTTCCAACTATAATAAAATGGAAATACTTAACATCAGAACGACCCAAATTTATCTAGACTTAGCTCTATTTTGACAGGTCCTGACTTTCACAATTGCGACATGCTAGGACTATTTATACATGAATTTGAAAAACATCTGTTTGACCATTAGCTAGATGTTAAGTAACTGAGTAACTGATATTTAAAATGTATTTGCTGAACCCTAGGTGGAGACAGAATTTTCTGTCTACAGTTTCTGTAGTGTTATATCTCTTGTACTGTTCCCCACCCCAGACCGTGAATATCTCCATTGCACAGCTTACAGCTGTGTACCTGTTAATTCCCTAATTAAAGACTTTGCCACAGACTAAACAGATTTATGAACGCAAGTCCAAGTCTCCAATCATTTTTAAACACATCCAGCTTCCTGGTTAGTTTCAAATAATGGTGTTCTACCCGTATCAAGAAGCTACAACAAATTACTCCTTCTGAGAGTCCAATTTACTATATACAACACTTTGTGACAATGAACTTGTGATTTAAGCCATCCACACTTCAGTTTCCTGTCTATCTAGGTATGTTAATGGAACTTTATTGTTTCTTTTTTTTTTTCTATTTCAATATATCAATTGGAAAAAACATCAAGAGTTAAAGCATTCTATATCTTATCAGATACCTGTACAGTGACAAACACAATAGAATCTTGATCTTAATTGGGCTGACACCCATCACCCTGGTACAGAGAAGAATGTCAGCTTCACCTCACAGCAGACATATAGCTGCAAAACCCTTTGTACTACAGGATTTACTAGATGAACGACTATGGGCACCCTATACAGTCACAAGAACTTAAATTTAAGATGTGAAAAGAAATTCTTCACAATATAGTGGACAAACATTGCAACAGATTGCCTGAGGAGGCTGTGAAACTTCCATCCTTATGGATTTTCAAAACTCAACAAGGCCTTGAACAACCCTATTTTGAGCAGGAGGTTGAACTAGATAGCTTCCACAGTTTCTTCCTACCTAAACTTTTCCATGATTCCACTGAATAGACTCAGAAAACTTAGCAAAAGACCATTTCAGTGGGATATTATGAAGAGAGATGTGCTGGACTTGATCTAACGGAAACTGCAGAAAATGTCATCCATTCTTTTTCTAACATGAATAATCCTTTTACAGGATATGTGTACCTTTTTGCAGGATCTTTAACAATTTTTCTGTGAGTAATTCTTCCCATCTTATGTTCTGTTATTCCACAAATTCAGCTTTTGACTGAATTAGAATTGCAAATTTAATACATCTCTTCAGCACACCCCTCTAATCTCTTATTTTCTTGGTTTTGATCATTCTGATAAAAAATTTCAAAATCAGTGTTTATTTATCCCTAAGCTATTATTCCCCCTATTAAAGGCTTTCAGAAGCTAGAGCTGGCAATACCCACAGAATTTTCTCTACTATTTTTCCATGCATGCTGATCCCCAGCTGCTGAATCTTAGGAGCTTTGTCTGACCCACTCCAAAACATTCCTGTAACAGGACTTTTACTGGAAAGGTCATTTCACCACTTAATACAAGAATTATTTCCCCACTCAACACAATTAACAAATTTTTCACAACATACCTTCATTGGCCTCTTCAGCGCTTCCTGAATATCCACACGCTTCCTCATAATGGTCTGGTCTAACTTGCGTTCAAAGGCCAAGAGATCCATGTAGGCCTGGGACTCAGGAACCAGCTCCCGGATCTGAGAAGGAAGCAAGGAATATCCAAGCACCGGAAGCATGAATCTGCCATGTTCCAGAGCAGCAATACTGACCCATTCCCAGCCCTCGGACAGATGTGACCACAGTTGTTTCCCTCCAGCAGTTCCCAGACAGTGAGGCAGGTCTCAGGGGCATGCGACAAGCACAGACTGAAGAGTGGGAGCACAGAACTGAAGCTAATGGATTCTGGAAGACCCCAGCTAGATCCACAAGGCCTGAACCATAGCTGCTTTTTTTCAAGTGAGGCTTAGCTACCAGCAGCCCAGGAGACACTGCTGTCAACAATCCAAAGTACAGTAAATTTGTCCTGTTCAAACTAAAAGAGCGCTGCATCTCTCTACACTAAAAAAGAGGGGATGTTCATCTGATGCTTCAAAAACAGGTGTTATCCATTGTAAGTAAAAACTGCCACACAGGATGCCAGCCTTTGCCAGCACATCTTCCTGGCTGAGGTGAAAATGACCTTCACATCTAAGTTTTGACATGACCAGCTATCAGGTGTCAACCTATGATCCTGCCAACTTTTATTGATATTTTAATACATTAGCTAAACGACATTAGTTCTTTTGACAAACACCCTTTTTATTTTCTGTTTTACGGAGAAGTTAGTAGAGAACGGAATATGAAGTAGGTTGGAAGGAAGACCTTATGATCTGAACTTAGAAATGGGCAAGTATACCCTTAAATGAAAAAGTTCATTCTTAATTTGGAGTACCTTATGCAGACAAACCATATAAGAAAGGAACTGTAAATAATGAAAATAAATCTATGGGACTGCCTTGTCTATTTCTACAATACCCTAGCTGTCACCTATATAACTAATATTTATATTTTTTAAATAATATATTTAACTGTTAGAATACTTCTACAGGAATTAAAAGTCAGTTGGTGTTCCTGTTTTGCTTTAGAATCAGAAGTCTACAGTTTAAATTTGGTGTAAGACACAAACAACTATGTGAGAGACACCAGGCACACATCTGTTCACTGCGTTCTGCAAGGACATGAGAACTCTTGCACGAGCTCATCCCAACAGCCGTATCTTCTAGCATTGCATCTTTGACAGCAGTAGACAGTTCCAGAACCTCAGCAGGCAGTGTGGGAGGAACTACCTCCTTTTGCTCGTTTGGAACCTGCCACCTATGAGCTTCATTTGATGCCATCCCTGTGCACAGCTGGGGGTAGCAGTGGTCAGGCATTCCCTAGGCACCTTCTCCACACATCTTACAGTTTTTTGTTATCCCTTTCTTAATAATTTTCTTTTCCGGCCTGAAGACAAACAACTGCTCCCTGTATTTAGACTGATTAAGATTTTCAAATAAATGTCTCTTCCAACCTACTCTATTTGTTTGTTTTGAGATACTAGAACGCCTGCTCTGTTTACAGCAAGAGTGACACATTGGAGAAACCTAAATCACAGAGCCAAAAACTCTCTTCAGCTTTAACTGAACCATTATATTTTTAACTGCTTATATGCTTTCTCAAAGTGTTAGTATTAGCCGAATAATAAAAGAACATGAACATTTTTAAGAGCAAGCATTACCCTGGAAACATCAAGGAGTTGCCAGACAGCTTGCAAAGGACAGCGGTGCTTCCTCCAAGTGAGTACAAACCTTTGGACCCAATAAAATACCCCAGTGCTTTTATCCCATCCCACACTGATGAAAATATTCCTCAGTTCCTTGCCTGAGGAAATTAATTATGGTGTACTGCTGTCAAAATTAAAAATTCTGGACTGAGAAAACAGTTTCAGACCTTTAATACCGAGTTCCATCAGAGTCAGTTCATGAATCCCCAGTCTCATGGTGATGCAGGCAGAGGCCTACACAGCCTTTAGGATACAGGCTATACCACACAGGTGATACAACCTTCCCAGCTGGTTCGCAGGGTACTAGAGCCAGGATCTAATGAGATTTCTAGTCAGTTTGTAAAAGCAGCAGTAATCTTCAATAAATATGTCTATTCCACACCTTTACATCTTTTACCACAGGAAAGTGAAATGGTATTTCCAATTCCATTCCTATAACCAAACTGGATGTTAAATATTATAAGATGCTAAAAAGCACAAACACTTTAAAATCAGCCAAAGACAACACTTTGCATATAATTTCTTGACCTGCAAATGGCCACAGGTTGGGAGAGATTTGAGAGAAGAATTTTACTTGCTGTGTTTCTACTCTTTTCTAGGGATGTGTTATGGTCATAGCAAAGATGGGATTTTGGGCTAGACCAAAGGCCAGTTTTGGCAGCACTTACAGTCTTTTGGTTTCTCACTCTACTATTGGAATAATCTTTTGGAGGCATGTTAATGTTCCCATTTCATACCCTTTCCCAATTTCCTCTCAGGAAAATTAAAGGGGAGCCCCAGCAGTATCACATCACAGTGAAGAATTTTCTTAGGTTTTGGTACACCTTAGCTCCAAAAGATACAGGTACTCTTACACTCCCAGCCAGTAGTTCATAATTCATTTTCAGTTTTCTTCACAGGTAACTGAACCCCAGTTATCTGGGTGTTCCTTCTTCTTGCATGGTTTGCCCTAAGTGAAAAGTTCATAGCTCCATGAAAGTCTCCACTCTTCTTCTACTAAAGTTCTAACTACAGATGTGTTAAGAGTATTTCAATACTTGAATTCTCCATTCTTGCCTTTATCTATTTGAAAAAACTCCAGAAAGCACCTATTAGCAGCATCTCATTGGCCAAGGTTTTGAAGCACGTCTGTTACACCTTATCTTAGAATTACAGAGATAACTGGAAGAGATTACTAATAACATTAGTAAGATAGTGTCTTTCTAGATGTTTGGGTTATTTTTTTTCTTACTGTGAAAATACAAATGTTTCAAACTTTTAAAAATTAGTAAGAACAGATTATTATTAAATTATGCACTTTTATCCTTGATTTCCACAAGTTTATTTTTATTAATGGTGACAAAGGAATGGCAAATTTGTGAGTGGGGGCACAGAGGAGAGTGTGGAGGGAATGACATGACGGAAGAGGCTTTCACAATTTCCTTGCAGAAGCAGCACAATGTGGGGGCCCCATCACACCTGTCTGTAAAACAGATGTGCAAGGCTTGCAAGACAGAATCAGAAACTAGGGAACAGCTGCACCACTAAAAATTCTAGGATATGAACAACATCATAGGATAGCTTCTACAGCTGCCACAGTAGGACAGCTTGGAAGGCAATGATAGAGGGTTGCAGGCCAGGGAAGACAATGACAAAGCCTTCTGCAAGTGGATCAGCAACAGAAGGAAAGCTCAGAAAAACACAGGTCTGGGTCTGGTTCTGCTGCTCGTGTCCAAAGCCCTGAAGAAGGCTGTGGTACTCCGTGTTGTCTTTGGCTCCACTGCTCCTGGTTAAGTCCTGGCCTCAGCCCTCCCAGGGCCCTGAGCCCACATCAGTCAGGGCAGCAGGACTGTTCAGAGGGACCCTGCCAGGCTGCAGGAATAGGATGGTAGCTCAACATAGTAAAGGCTAAGTTCTACTCCTGCCATCAGAACCTCAAAAGACTGTAAGATCCTTCAGAAAAGGCTTTTTCTGAGTTCACTGACTGAGCTGCAACACTGAACACGTGCAGTGGAATGCCCAGTAAAGCAATTTATCTGTACGGGGGGTACTGGTGAGACCACAGCTGCCAATGACAGTGACCCAAACTCATTGCAGGTAAGTTAACAAAGTCATCTGCACGAGCAGCAACAAATAGCCAAAGATGTGAGGTATAAAGAACAGGAATGGTGCTGGGGCTTTTATAATGTAACCTGAATGTAAAGAGCAAAATCTTCAAGTGACACAGGATGGGGAAATCAGATAAAAAAGGAGAGGACAGGATATGGATCCATACCATGGCGAACTGGGAGAAAGAAAACAATACAAATTATTAAAGGTAGTTGCACAATCAAAAAAAAAAAATAAAAA
>VXAY01005027.1:315473-327224 GCA_013399855.1 Oxyruncus cristatus | reverse complement strand
AAAAAAAAAAAAAAAGAGGGAAATCCCAGAGAAGCTGTGGCTGCCCCAACCCCAGAAGTGTTCAGGGCAAGGTTAGATGGGGTTTGGAGCAACCTGGTCTATGGAAGGTATCCCTGCCCATTGCAGGAGGTGGAATGGGATGAGGTTTAAGGTCCCTTCCAACAGAAACCATTCTGTGATTCTATGATTCTGTGGCATAGCTACAGCATAGGGACTCTCACTGCTTCCCAGGGAAATCTTGAAAGGATTTAGGAAATGGTAGGGGAGGAAACAATAGCCCAGAATACCACTATAGACTAACAGGTCAGTGCAGTTCTCAAATACATGAGCAAAAACACCTGGAGCAAGATTAAGGATTTTACAATTACTGCCATGCTTGGAATGCATTAATCACCAAAAGAACACCAGAGTCATAAATGAAGAAATCTACTGAGAAACTCAAGAAAACACTAGAAAATTCTGAGAAAAGCTATTGAGAATATTAGGAGACAGGAAAACATCCTCTATAATACAAAGTTCCATAAAGCAAATCAATGCTTCACTTACGAGTATGTATCTACCTACACAGAAAGAAAAAATAGGTTCTTTGCCTATCAAAGTGACAACATAATGATCCTAAAATTGTTTAAGTATTTAATTCTGAACAATTAAAATTGTTCAGAAGTAAGGTGAAAATTCTTAAGAGTGAGTGTAGACAAGTACGGAAAAAAACTCACAGTGACTGCAGGGAATATTTCATCAGTAGTGATTTTCAATACTCTAAGGTCTGTCTTGTAGACCAAAACCAAACCAAAGTAGCCGTAAGTTCTCATGATGGGGTTGGACTTCAGATTGTCTAGTTGTATGACACTAAAAATAAACTAGTAGGGGTTTTTTTTTTCTCCCAGAAGATCAAATATGTGCTCCTTTCTTTCAGAGGCTTCATAAGAAGGTTTGCCACTCTCTAGTAAAATAAAAAGACCTCTTAATACAACTATTAGGAGCTGATATACAAGTATGCAGACCATAAAGAACAGACAGAATACTGATGGGAACTGATAAGAAAAAAATCAGTGTCAGTGATAGAAAATCTGAGCTTAAGCTGGAGACAGAGGTTTCCTTGAGCTGCGCTCATTGCCCCTGACAGACCCAAGACCAGAGGTGTAAGGAGGAACAGATGTGAAATTTTCCATTTCTGCACAGGAAAAAGCCATTTCCCACATTCACAACACTACACAGACAGATTACAGAATAGATCTCCAACATTCTCCTACTGCAAACAGATTGATTCCTGCCTGTTGAAAAAAAGTTATAGTAATCATTTCTGCAGCTTCTGCCATCAGAAAACAGAGAATCTGGAAATTGCATTTTTGCCATAGACAGTTTTTTAGAGGAGGTTGTTTACATTTTCCTTTGCATTCTTAGGTGAAGTATGGATAGCAGCAAAACTAAGTAATAGGTCTCTGTCAGTCTCACTGACCTCCACCATGACTGCATTATCAAACCTTTCCTGCTGACTGAGTATAAACCGTTCTGCCTAAATGTCACATTGTAAGATATTGAATTCTGAAGGAATTCGAGCTTCTTCAAGGGGAGACCTAACAGAAGCCCTGATGGCTACTAAAGAAGTCTATCTGTAGCCCAGCCTTCCTTGATCTCCCCAAGTCTCCAGTGTTAAGGCAGTCTCTGCTTCTTTGCTAGTCAAGACATATCAGAAGCCCCCATCACATTTTCCTCCAACAGCAGGCAAGACCAAGGGCACCCATATCCTGGGACCGATCCGTTTGAATTTCTGGAATTATGCTGATGAATAGTCCTCAAACACATAAAGGATTCCTGGCAAAGCCATGATTTGTGTAGACAACTGGTTAAGCCCCAGTAATCACAAAATAATTTGGATCCAAAGGACCTCTGCAAGTCATGCAGGCCAACTGTTGCACAAAACAGGTTCAAATTACGTCAGCTTGTTCAGGACCTTGTCCAGCCAGGCTCTGACTACCTCCAAGGATGGAAACCTCACAGCACCTTTTGGCAGCCTGTTCCCATGTTTTGATACCATCATATGTTTTGTTTGTTTTGTTGGAGCTTTTCTTTACATTTTTTTAAAGTTTTTTAAAGTTGCAGTGTGTTCTGGCTGCCTCTCATCCTATTGTCATGCAACTCCAAGGTCTCAGAAAAAAGCCCAGTAAATGAAATTGGACCTAGGCAGGAACAACTGGAGCTGTATTCTTTACTGCCTAAGCAGGACAAACAAAACAGTTTCATCAATTTGCTTTTTTTAAAAAAAAATCACTAATAAATAGAGATTTGGCAGCTCCTTTAGAATTAAGCTACCATAGAATTTCCATTTTGAGAGTCGTTGGATTTCATAAAGTTCTTGTTGGTTCATTCCCCCAGCCGGTCCACAAGCATATTGACTGGTTTCCCCACCCAGTGATTTGGTGTCATCCGCAGATTTTATAAGCAAGCACTGCACTGCCTCCTCCAGCGACAAAGATGCTGGACTGACCAGCTGCCAGGACAGATCCCTGCAGTACTCTGATGTCACTGTCTTCCTGGACAAGTGCAACCATTAGCCACTAGTCTCTAAGCCCATCACCAAACCAGATGGTTGTCCGCCCACCTAGACCAAAATGTCCCAGCCTGGATACAAGACTATTATGTGCGAGAAAGTGGCCTTGCAAGGACATGGGCCAGTGCCCTCAGTCCCTCAGCTGCAGCCTGTTGGGTATCATGGAGTTGTACAAATCAAGTTTTCTCAAGAAATCCATGGCTCAATCCCTGTCCACTGTCAGCTGCTCCTCCTGGATGTGTTCACTGATCACAAGGTATGGGAGACATCGTTAGTGCAGACTGAGACAAAGGCGGCTTTGAGTGCTTCAGACTTACTGTCTCTGTTGTCAGTGTGTCACCCAGCCCACTCAGCATGGGCACGAATTCTCCTTGGTCAGCCTTTATTACTAGTACAAGCTTTTCTTGTCCTTGATGTCCCTTGAAGATCTCAACTACACCTGAGCTTTGACTTTGCCAGTACCATTCCCTATATACCCATGCAACATTTCTAAACTCCTGCTTTGTAGCTTGTCCCTGCTTCCACCTCTCGCGTGCTACCTTTTGATGTTGGGACCACCACTGTGAGTTCCCTGTGCTGGGCTCCGCCTAAATCCACTCATTTTTCTGCATTTCAACAGCCTGCTCTTAAACATCCTTAAAAGACCTGCCAGCTGTCCCGGGCCACTTCGCCCGTCGGAGCTGCTTCCCAAGGTATCACACCTACTTATTCAGTTCCCTGAATGAACCAAACTCTGCTTGTATGAAGTTCAGGGTCTGTACTTGGCTATTCTCCTTCCTCATTCCCTGCAGGATCTTGATCTTCATTATTTCACAGTTGCTACATCCAAGGCTACCACTGATTATCACATTCCCAACCATTTCTTTCTTATGAGTGAATGGTAGATCCAAATGTTCTTCACCCCTGGTTGGCTCAGACAGAGAAGAGGTGCACAACACCATGCAGTGACCAAACGAGAACAGGACAGCTATTAAAGCACAGCATATGTGCAGAGAATCCCACATGGTGGTCAGTGAACAGCAGCAGCAGAAGTTGACTAAATATTTGCGTAAAGGAAAATGAAGTAGAGGACGAAAGGGGAGGACAGCTGTACAAAAACCTGTCAGCACAACTAGACTAAAAGTCCTCACAGGAATTTGGGACCCAGTGAGAAGAACAGTGGCCAGTACTGAGAGATGTGCATGCCACTGAAGGAGGAGCAGTTTGCTGTTTCAAAGTTGCGCTCCACTCAGCAAGTTAAACAGAAAAAGCAGAGACATGCAGCTCTAGAGCCAGAATGGTTCTCGGCTTAGATTCTTGCATCAGAAAGGGTAGGCAAGGAAGCTGATGAAACAGAACAGTGAATCACAGTCACAGTTCCTGGGAAAAAATGTAATGACTCAGAATGAGGAGAAATTAAGACTGACCAGAAGTAATGAGAAGGCAAGGTCTGGAGAAAGAAGAGGAGCAATCTGAGGTGCAGTCATGTTTTCCTAAAAACAGTTTGTGGCCTGAGGTCCAAATTAAGGCACAACTGCTAGACTTGGGTCAAAAAGGCCACATCAGCTCCACGGATTTAGGTCCCCAGCTATGAATGAAGATGTCTGTGAACTGCTCTAAAACTGAATGGGGGTTTCAGTGATATGAGAAGATGGGAGGGATCCAGAGTTGAGGAAAATGGGGTGGGAAACAGCCTGCTGCACAGTTAATGTTGAATACACTATAAAAAATACTAGGCCTTGTTTCATTACAGTATGTCAGCCTGGGCTTAACCAAGTCTTTGTGGTCATTAAAACTGCATTTTAGACAAAAGAGATGCAGTTGATAAAATGGACTTGCATTTAAGTAAAGCATTTGACATACAGTCATAAAGGGACCCACTGTTTAAGACTGAAAAATGGGGATTAGAACAAGAACTATATGTGGTAAAGAACCGGGATAGGAAAAAAGTATTAAGCAGGAAGTACCCCATGGACCACTTCTGAAACTGATTTTATTTAAACGCATTCATTAATAGTTCCTGAACAAAAAGGAGAAATACGCAAATATGCTAACAAAACTTAATAATGACAAATTTGGGTGGCACTGTCATCACAAGGCAGAGGACAGTACAGAGAAGTAAGGAAGCTCAAAACTCTATAATGGAAATGGAATGAAATATAGCATTACAAAGCACAGGATCATGTTTCTCAGAGTCTAATTCCTGCTCTAATATGGGAATTCATCAGTTGCAAATAATAGAAAGCAGAAATACCTGTGAGTCAATCACAGAACAACCACTGGTAATACTAGTAATCTGTAATACTATGTATAGTTCTGATTTCCTGAGAAGTAGATTTAAAAAGGTTTGAAAGGGATGAATTTCACTTGCAATAGATAAAGAACTGCAAGGATTTCAAGAGTGGAGCCCCTTTTACTCATCAAGCTAAAAGACTTGCCTTGCCTAGCAAAACAGGAAAAAAAAGCAAGCCGCCAGATCTGAGTATGTCAGAAGTAAGGAACCTAACTAGTCTTGAGATGGCAATTGTGTCATGGCTTCCATAACAGAGAGAACCAGTCTGGATATGCCAGGAGGTCCCATGAAGTTCCATAATCCAGTTTTCCTATGTGTAATAGTTTGCTGGGTTAAATTTTTCACATGACTGGATTCCTGCAAAATTAAATCCTTCTCAGATAGCTGACCTGTAGCAGTTGAGCGACCCTACTGACCAGTGATATGCTCCAGCACTATGGCACAGGTTTGACCAGAGAGCTTGGAAATCCAACAGTGGGTTATCTGTGCCAACTGCCTGAGTCACTATGACAAGCGAGGAACACTAAGAACCCATCTCTTTTCCACTACTACATAAGGACGGTTTTAAGGAGTAAAGTGTATTTAATATCTTCCTCTCTCCCCTTTGCAGTTCCCAGAAAACATAAGCAAGAGTCTGCAAAAAGTCTGTGGGTAACAGATGCTGACTGGCTGGAAAACACTCGAGAGACAGCTCCAGAAAGTTGGAAGTTTTACCCTGTGTTTCACATGCATTCCACAGTCAGCAGTGCAAATCCTCCACTTGACAGGACGGGATTTCCCCATCCCACAGACAGTGAGAGTAAGGGGTTGCTGACACACTGACGAGCAGCCTAACAGAGAACCTTAACCCAGACAGAGCATCACATCAATGACACCAGCACTGCAGCTGCACTGATAAAAACCCCACTGGAGACAGACCTCTAGCAATTTGTGTTGCCTTTATCACTCCATCAGTTAAAACGGAGTTAGTTAAAACTAAAACTTTGTTGCTGACACCAACAAAGATAACGAGAGGCAAGAAGACTTGGCGACAGCATGGTTCTGAAAGCATCTGTAGAGCTTTCTGACATACCAAAATAAGGCTCTACCTATGAAAGAATTATTATGGACTTGACAAACACAGGCACTGGTCTTCTGTTGCCAAAAAAGTTTGGTTACCTATGTTATGAGACCTTTCCATCTTATAAAGCCACCAGACAAAAAACCAACCAAACAAAATAAAACACCCCCCCCAACCAACCAACCAACCAAAACCAAAAAGTGCCTTGAAATGGACATGTATTTCCAGGAACAGCCTCACCATCCAGCATGTACCATTGTCTGTGAAAATAGTTTGTGTGGGACAGACAAAACCAACAGCACAAGACACTTAACTTTCATTATAAGAAAGTACAGACCCTCAGCAGAGCAGGAATGAGGCTTCAATACAAATACCAGGGAGGCTGCAAGTAGTTCAAAGGTCTGGGTGTAATGGTAGCTTGGTCCTTTCAAGACTGCAGCATGAGAGATCTAATGGCTGACCTGTGAGAGGCTTTGCTTTCAGAAGATGGCAGGAATGACAAGAGAAGAATAACATGACACCAGGAGTACTTAAGTGGGCTCACCTCCTCTGGTGGCTGGCAGAAGGCACCTGAGAAACAGTTACAGAAGAGACTCTGGAGCCTGCCAGTAGGTCTGGGCTCACATGAGCAGTG
Source organism: Oxyruncus cristatus (assembly GCA_013399855.1). Classification (NCBI taxonomy): domain Eukaryota; kingdom Metazoa; phylum Chordata; class Aves; order Passeriformes; family Cotingidae; genus Oxyruncus; species Oxyruncus cristatus. The sequence goes on along the minus strand of VXAY01005027.1, from coordinate 320,707 downwards.
GAGAGGTAAGCTTGAAAAAGATGTGGAGTAAAAGGACACACCTGTCCAAAGGGTTCTGAGCCCAGAAACAGCACCAGCAGTCAAACAAACTGGGACTAGGATGTGACAAGGGTGTGTGTTTTGAAGTCTAAGGAAGCTCGCCTTTTGGGACCAAGCAGGTTCTTGGGGAACTGAAGAGGCTAAAGGAAAGGAAAAGTCTGAGAATAATGAAAGAGAAGGGGAGCAGAGAGAAATCTCAATGTTTAGAAAGGAATTAGAAAATTTAGGCATTGAGGATCAAGCTTAGGCAGACACCAAAAGCTAGACATATCCCCAGCGATAAGAGAATTAGTAACTCTCCAGACAATACAGACTGCTTGAACTCTGTTGTTTACACAGGTGCACTTCGGTCCTACTGGGACACAACCACAAAAAATCAGAACCTGGCAGCTCTACTGGGCCAGAGACCTGAGGCCGAGCCTGTCCACTCAGGCACAGCTGTGCTCTGGACCATGTTTTGGGCAGCCCCAAAAATGAATCAAAAGCATGGTGGAGACCTGAGGGCCCCAGCACAGCCGTTGCTTGGCGGCCCAGCACCACAGTCCCTCCAGCAAGTGGCAGTGCTGGCTCGGCCAACCTAGGCACAAGGCCGTGCAGGCCACGCTGCTCCACACTCCCAGCCCCCAGCCCGGCCCCAGCCGGGCTCTCCAGACTTTCACCCACTGCCTACTTACTTTTTAATTAGATTTTTAAACAAAAAGTGAAAGAATTTTCTAAAATCCCTCTAATTACACTAAGATGCTGAACTGATCGTGAAGGGAATAGGAAATAAAAGCGACTCACCCTCTGAGGGAGAATTTTGTCAGCCATCTTCCTCCTCTTGGCACTGTACATTTTTTAAAGAAAAAAACACGTTACCATGGTGACAGATCTAGGAGTAACGAGGCCACCTGCTAAATTATCCTGACATCTCCACATGCTGGTGCACAGCTGTGCATGCATCAGCAAAAGGGTCTTACCCATGCCCAGGACCTCAGACCCCTTCTCTCAGCAGCCTGGGGAGGCAGTTAGCTAAGAACAAATCAAGGCTGTCTGTTATGCATCCTGGAAAGAAGTCTGCAAGTTCTTTGATCACAGCACCTTCTGTGGTGCAGGGCGACAATGTATGCAAGTGCATGTGCACACACTGCCTCTGGGTACAGACAAGTGTGCAGGACAGTCTCGTGTGGTGTGCACAGACACCCTGTGTGTGTGCACATCTGGTTGAGTGCCTGCAAACAGCACGTGAACTGGTTCAACAGACCACACGAATTTGTTCAGTCATGCCCAAAATTGAGTGTTGAGGCAAACATGCATATATGTGTGCATTTCATTTGATGTATGAAAACACACACACATGCACACACTTCCCTATGTATTCACATCTGTTTGACCATAACGTATCTACACAAGTGATGTACAAAGCTAAGAGGCTTTACGTTTCTGTATTTTTTCATGTGCGCCTGCAGTGTATATACACACTGTTTTCATACCCATACATAGGCACATTTCCATGTCTATGCTTTGAAAAATACACTTGTGCTCCTGTACATACATACAAACATGTATGTGCCTGAGAAATGATACTGTAGGGAAGACTGTCAAATACACTGTCTTTTGGATTCTTCAGATTCTAAGACCTGTTTGTGCCCACCAAACCTGTCACCCAGCTTTCTCTCACAGGGCCAAGAGGGAATTCAGGCCTTATTCTTCACCTCTGTAATTTGTGAAGCCTTTATCTTAAGCAGGAAACGAATCACTCCATCTATGACAGACAAATGGGAGAAAGCAAAGCACCTGCTGTCTTCATACAGGAAGTCAGTCATCAGCCATGTCCACATAAAAGCTCTTTCCACGCACTGGTGTGACATACTCTCTTCCTATGTTAATAATAAGCCTGGCCTGAAATACAAGATTCTTGGAGTCTTTCCTACTCCCATATAAGCCAAGGCTGAGGAACTCTTTGTGCCTGGAGGTGCAAACTATATCCTTCCTTGGGGGCAGAAAATTCATCTATACAGTTACATCCAACTTAATAGGTAAACAATGTCCCTTTTTAAAAGTGTAGGAATAATGGGACTGGAATGTTACTCGATGTGAACCTCCAACACCTCCCACAGCTCGCAAAATCTAATCTGCACTGAAACACTTCACAGAATCTGGAAGTAAAGGCTGAGCAAGTCACAGCCTCCCAAAGGGAGCGGGATATGCAACAACCTGCAAAACCCCACAGGCTTGCAGTCAAAAAGCAAGTAACCAACGAACATCCCCAATTTGGGTCTCAACCATTTCCTCAAGAGTCTGTTACAGAAATGAGATTTTTGTCTCCATCAAACTTGCCAAGAAAGGACAAGTACAACCCTGGTCTGTTCGTGCTAGAAAATACAGAACTTGATTATTCCCAGAATTGGACCCAAGGTGCCAGAAAAGTGTGTCTGAAAAAACAGAATGAGAAATAACAGGGAGGTGGAAACAAACAAAGGGAGAACATTCAACATGTTATCTGGAGGGAAGGCATTGCTAGAAGGAACAGAGAAACTCTCCTGAATACCCAGGGAGCACTGGTGTGAGCTGGGCTCAAGGCAGTAGAGATCACTGCTGGGTCCAAAACCAGAAGCATCACAGTTAAGAACTGGGGAGGGGGACTGCTTTCTTCTGTGAGTTAGGTCATTAACTTTTAGAAAATACTGTCCTTTAATGCTCCCTGGAAACTTATTAGTGACTAAAGTTTACCTTAATTATCCAGCAGGGGCAATTTTTCACATTATATCCATCCTGTGTGCCTGAAGGCTGGGCATTATTTTGTGCAGTTTCCTGGACAGTATCCTGGGAGCTGCAGTGGAATATGCATTTTGGCTGGTGCTGGGCAAGGCCTCCAAGACACGCATGCATCGCTTTTGATCACATGCTGCACTCACTCTCATTCCTTCTGTGTTCAATCTTTTTCAACCATAAAGTATCAATACTCTCAAGATTGGTGTCCTTTCCAGATGCATCCCAGATACAAGTATGCCCAAGTCTGGCTTGCTGATCAAAGGCATATAACCTGGACAGAGCAGGACTCATGAAGCACTGAGCTTAGAGAGTCATGTTTTACCTTCAACTGGATTCCATGACACCCTAGAACACTGTCTGAAGTTGTATATACACCTGTAATGATTTTGCAAAAGGCAGCCCACCTAGGTGACTGCATGTGTGTGGACCACACTCAATAATACTCCAGACTGCTAAGGTCTAATAAGTTGCAAAAAGAAATTAGCTAACTTATTTAACAGAGAATGCACTCAGCAATGTACAAAGAAGGCATATTTAAAGAAGACAACTCCTTATAAAAATCCCTCTAATTCTATGAAATTACTTCCTGTGCATTTTCCTTTACTTTATATGTACGAATACCTGGGACAACTGCAAGTTTTATGGCCAGTCTCCTGAGTGACCACAGCAGCCATATTCACATGACCAACCAAAATTTTTTCCACTTGTCTCATTTACAAACTATTTTGTTAGCCAGTCAGAATCAGAGCAACAATACAAAACAGGTGACAAATCATACAATAATTGTACTATAATAGAAGAGAACTGTTCATTATAGGTGAAATATACTCGACTGATTTACGGCCCGATAAACCTGCAAGGTAAAAGCAGTGTAACTGCAAAACCAGACATTAGTGAAAGTCAGTTTGTTCAAGACCATTCCCAAACAGAGTAAAAAGTAAAATTTGCCAATGTTTTTCCTGCTTTAAGAAACTGACAATACATATATCTTCTACTCTGTCTCATTTGATCTTAAAGGTCTTACCTACTTCTAAAAAGATACCGCTTTTTCTTCCTCAGATTGTCCTCCCGTGTTTTCTTCCCAGAACACTCACCTCCTAGCTCGGTTCTGGGTGGCTTGCTGCTGCTGCTGCACCTGCTGCTGCACCTGCTGCTGCTGGACCTGCTGTGGTGCAGTGCGTTTTCTTGTCGTTTCCATCACAGTCTGGGGCATCCCAGGTCGCACGGAGGGGCTTCCAACATATGGGGGGCCTGGAGGACCCATGGGAGCCCCTTGATGGGGCATTCGAGCTCCTGATGGCATCCCAGGGCGCTGGAGGAAAAGCAAAACAGAAAGAAGAGCCAGTTTGGTCCCTGTTTCTCCAGCTGCCAGGACATTTGTACATCATGAGACACTGGCGCCAGCAGGTTCCCCATTTTGATCATCCTGACAAGCACTAAGCAGCAACACAAAGCACATGAGTTCTGTGACTGGTGTTTCCTGGGCATCATAAAGAGGCATTCAGGGATAAAATAGACAGGAAACAGGGATGAAAAATACTAGGCTTGGGAAAACACTCAGTGGTCACTAACATATCCAGGCCATGTTACACCTGAAAGCTCTACTTCCAGCCCAAAGGAAACGCCCCATGGCAGCGACACATAGTCCAAAGTGGTGCAGCTCATTTGCTGCTCAGAGCTGCTCAGCTCCCACTGCAGGCTCTGCACTGCCGAGCAGGTGGTTCTGAGCAGCTGGAGACAGGAACCAGCACAGGCAAAACACAGAAACACAGCGATAAACATTTTCTATTAAGAGTTTTCTCCTTCACCTACACCAGAGAGCAGTGTAAGTTCATAACATGACACAAATCCTTTAAGAAAAGGTCACGTCTCTGATCAAGCCTTTGAAATAAAGAAAACAACGGAATGGATGTGGTAGTTTGTCAGCAAGCCCTGTAGGTATTCTAAAGCCCTGACATTTATGTTGACTTCAGTGTGCTCTGGAGAGACACTTCGGGTCAAATCACAAGCTCAACGTTGCACAAGACACACAGTAAACCCAATTCTAAATCCTAGAAGTTTACAGTCATCAAGGAAGAACATCAGTAGAACAATTACCACCTCTAAAATGCAGTTTAAAACAGAGAGAAGAGCTTAGTTTCATACTAAGAATTACCAAGATGTTTATTATATGTCTATGTATATGCACAAATACAGACACACACACTCTCTAGGCATTTGAACCAGGATGTGAATAAGAATAACCATACACAAAAGTCCTTTGAAAGTCAAATCCATCTACAAAGTCTTTTAAGGAAATCAAAAGCCCATGGAATCCATTATGGATAAATAAATGTTTAAAGGATAGAAATGAGGTACAAGTAATTTGTTCTCAAAATGAAGGCACACGTAAAATTTTGCTGGGCCTCCTGCTTTTCAGCATATTCTTAACAACCGGGGGG
>VXAY01005027.1:304114-315443 GCA_013399855.1 Oxyruncus cristatus | reverse complement strand
GGGAAGGAACAAAAAACAAAGGTAAAAAAAAAGCAAGGAAGTGAAAAAGTTTGTTGGTAACGCTAAGTTATTCACACTGGCAAGGACGAAGGCCAGCTTCAAAGAACTGCAGAAGGACTTCATGAGCCAGATTTAACACTTAAAAGCAAGATGCAAATGTATTTCAATACATATTGAAGTGATTGGGGAAAAAACAATCCAAGTATCATATACAAAGCCATGGGCCCTGAGCTGACTGCTGCCCACAGAAGCAAGATCTTGTTTAAACAGACACTTCCAGAAAAAAAAATATCGGTCATAAAAAGCCATTAAACAAAAGAAATTAGAATGGGAGGAACAGAGAGTATGAGTGTGCCACTGCCCATGGTGTGCCCACATGTGAAGGCTGTGTGCAGTTCTGGCTCCTGCAGCTCAGTGGTGGCCAAGTATAGGTCAAATAATGGAATGGCACAGAAATTCTTAATGTATGGAACTGCATCCATGGAATTAAAGTAAAAGTAACAGTAAATATATTTTTCATCTGGAAACAGGTGATCCAAGGTGATCTAAGGGGGCATTTGCCAGAGCTCTGCAGAATCAGGTGTGGCCTGGAGAGGGCAGCTGGGGATTGACTGTTCACTGCCCTTGCCAGAACAGTGAACCCTGGCCACCAGCAGAGAGGTCAGGCTCTCAGACCACCGAAGGGGTGAGTTTGCCCCACTGTGGCTATCAGGCTATGGAACCCCCTTTCAAAGGGGTGCTAACGGCATGGAAGACATACCTGGCGCAACAGTTACAAACTGAGAAAGTACTTGGGACTATACTAGTGGTCTCTAAAGTGGGGTGCCTGCACCCCTGCGGGTATGCAAACCACTGGGGGTGGGAAGAAATGGTTTATGCACAGTTAATAAGTAAAATAATAAAAAAAAAAAGTTTTTTTCATCCTTATCTCACCCTTTTTATAATTTATAAATATTTAATTATTATATATATTATAATAAAACATAATTTTAAATATAATTTGCACCTATATCTCCTATTAACCACCCAAATCCACTGTAGCCCCCAAAGCTCTGGTTCAGTGCCCACCCTGATCATGTCTTGGACACTCCTTGTGCTTGTGTCTATAAAGGAAACCAGAGAAAGGAGGGGAATGAATGATCAGCAAAGAAACAATGTGGGCTACAACTGGTACAGACAGAGAAGCAAGGCTGAGGTATGAGAGTGACCAGCGCAGGAAGGTGAGTTCAGGTGAATTCTGCAAGTGTGCGTGTAAGAAACTAATGGTGGGTGTGGCCATGGAGAGAGCAGCAGGCAGCAAACATGCAAAACTGCAGCTTTAAGCAAAGCTGGAAACGCCTTCTGCCATGAGCATGGAGCCCTGAGAACGGCTGGAAGGGAACAGTGTTCTCCGTTCCCACGTACTCGCCCCCACCCTCTGACCCAGGCAGAGTCAGCAGACAGAAACGGTCCAGAAAATGCTTCTCTCTCGAGTCTGTATTTAAGATCTCTCTGTCATCTGTCAAGCCACACATTGTGGCCTTCTTCCAGCAAAGGGCAGACCACTGGGCCAGCTGCTGCCCATCAGTCAGCCAGGGACCACTGACAGTCATTCAGAAGAGCCCAGATCCTGAGCACAGCCATCTCATGGACACTGACTGGCCACATGGATCAAACTGCAAGCCCCTTCGCTGCTGCTCTAAAGGACACCTTAAGGCTTGGAGAACCAAATCAGAAAGCCAAATCTACTCTCAGTCTTGGTCTGACGTCTTTGAGCTTCCTTCAGTTCCCTTTGTTAAGCATCAAAATAGAGAAATTTAGAGAAAGGACAAACATGAGAATAAGGAGACAGCTCTAGCAAAAGCACGTTTGATCTCATCCCTCCACTGCTTCATTTCTTCCCCTCTGTTCTCACATTTCTATCTCTGGTATCACCCAGCAACAAAATATTAGTCACTACACTATCTCCCTGCTGCAAGCCCACCAGACTCCCAAGATACAGAAATGCTTTCTTTCTCTAAACTCTTATAAAAGAACACAGAAGCAGTATCTTACTTTATCCAAAAGCTTATTTTGCTCTCAAATGCATGTGCAAGACAAGACAGTGACGGACAATACATCATATTTTTCACAATGCTGACTTTAAAAAAAAAGAAGTATTGATACTAAAAAGTATTCTAACATCATTATGGCTTTTGAAAGAGATCTTGGAGGTGCATTTGTCTATGGCTTAGGATCTGTCTCTTCCCTCTTCCTCAGAGGGATGGAACCTGTCCTAATCAAGTAGCATCCATGGGGAAGGCTGAAGTGTCAAACAGCACTGACATATCCTCCTTCCTGGGAAATCATCTACCCTAGATCCCTCTCCCCAACACATCTCTGTTCTTACCCACAGACCTATCTACTTTTTACCTATATTGATTCCATTTACAGGTACTCCTCTGCACAAACACTGCCCTGGACAGAAAGAAAGTATCAAGAAAAGAAAATCAAAAACACCTACAAAATCCTTAGAAAGGGTTTGAAGAGAGAGTGGGGATTCGCTGCATTGCAGTGGAGCGCTGAGCTGCACCTACAGCAATGTCCTGTCCTGACAGGCTCCATCCACCTTGGCACCACACTCGAGGCTCTGATGGCTTGTGGTGAACAGCCTCTGGCTTCTTGTTAACAGAGGCACTGACAGATCTTGAGAACAATCACCATCAAGTACACAACCAGTATATTTTTTAACTAAAAATAGAAGCTACCTTAGCTAGACAACAGACCTTGTCAAGGTGTTACAGTAGCTACTGAAGGGAGCCTACAATAAAGATGGAGAGAGACTATTTACAAGGGCATGAGCGACAGGACGAGGGGGAAATGGCTTCCCACTGCCAGAGGGCAGGGTTAGATGGGATATTAGGAAGGAATTCTTCCCTGAGAGGGTAGAGAGGCCCTGGCACAGGTTGCCCTGAGAAGCTCTGGCTGCCCCATCCCTGGAAGTGTCCAAAGCCAGGCTGGACAGGGCTTGGAGCAACCTGGTCTAGTAGAAGGTGTCCCTGCTCACAGCAGGGGGTGGGACTGGATGAGCTTTAAGGGCCCTTCCAACCCAAACCATTTTATCATTCTATGACTTTTATAATGCATAAACATAAGCAGGAGGAGACATCAGATGCCGTCTGGAGGCAAGAACAGGTCACTAGAAGTACCTGGAACCCTTAAGAAATTTAGACTAGACTGATACTGTCTGATAGCAACAGGTTTCTGACTGCACAAATGGTTTCCCAATTTGATGTGTTATTTCAAAATGGACTCTTAGAAGTACAACAAATAAAAGTTGTACAAGGCTTCTCTCCTCCCCTATAACTACAGATATTACCTCATGAGTTCCTTTTTCTTTAATGTCTGTGAATCTTTTAGAGATACAGTATTGCAATTCTTGCTTCTCTGCCATATTCACCTTTCTCCATTTCCCAAAAGCTCTCACAACCTAGAAGTCCAAGTGTTCCAGGTTCCACCCCTCTTTATATAATATTCACAACAATCCAAAACTCTTTAACTTAGAAAACATCCCATTTACAGAACTGTGAATTGTAATGCAAGACAAATTTCCGAGACCATCCTTCTAACTCATGAGCTCACAGTAATGAGCTTCACAGCTCACAGTAATTAGCCACCAATCTCAAGTGGAACACTCGGATGCAACCAAGAAAAAAACCCACATTCTTTAGAACAAACCCTATAGACCAGCTTTGAGTTCCACCAGCTTTAACAGAACTGATCACATCATTGCTGTAACCTAATGTATGGAAGGGAACTACGAGAATGTGCCTCCTGGCTCTGTGAAAAGGATGGCTTTGGGAGGGAGAGGAACAACAGAGTTTTGCAGCACAGTGACTAGCATGGAGAGAGGAGAGGCTGGTCAAGACCTCATTGTCACTTCCCTTGCAAGAATCAGGCAACAGTTGGCAGGATCAGGTAATTCCTTATGTAAGATAAGCTGCAAAAATCAAAAATTCCTGACACAAAACACTGAATGCTATAAGTTAATATGGGTTAAGGAAGACATCTTTGGACTAATGTCCATAAATAAAATCCATATAAAGGCACTACACAATGGGCAGCTTTGGGTCAGAAAGCTCCTGAGCTGCATATCACAGAGTATTTGTACGAAGCATCACTAAGATTTTGCCTTGCTCCTGTACATCCATGAAGCCTTCCGTGCTCCCTGCAACCAGGGACACTGAGCTAAGTGATCCAGTGTGACTATTTTTTTATTCCTACAGTATTTTTTTTTTTTAAAGAGAAGAGCAATTCAAACATCCCACAGATCAATTACATCTGTGCACCCACATTCATCAGCAAATACAAGTTCTCTTAATCAGCAACTCAAATTTGTTTAACAAGCCCATATTGCATAAAATCACACAGATCTCTATTAAAGCCTTGGCTAGAATTAATATGATTTGCTTTTCTTAATTATGTGTGAACTTTTCTCTATTTGTCAGCCTGCAATCAGTCCAGGGCTAGGAAAGGACAAACCTTCAGTCTCTACGAGCACATTGCTCATACAGTTAAATGCTGTGCAAGGTTTTCACTCTAACAGTGCCCTTCAACTACCTTCCCAATCAAACTCCTTGCCTGCAGTAAGGTTCCTTGATTTCTCCAGGCTGCCCTACACACCCCAAACATCTCCTTGTTTACCACACAGGGAATACACACACAGCAAGCCAGTGCCTCTGTTCCAGATCCCATTCCCAGAGGATGCCCTCACAGAGAGAAACACCCTGTGGAAGGGAAATGGAACTATCCAAACCCAACAGTTCATGATGCTCTTTTCTAGTTATTCTATTGTCAGCTGACTTATGCTCTGACAAGATAGTATCGATATTCATGACAATATAAAAATTAGTGGGATATTTTTCATTAGCAAAGCTCCACTTTTTTTTCAACCTCACCATACTCTCCTCCACCTCGCTACTTCCAGTAGTAATCTCTGCAAACCTGTGACTGGCTAGAAGAAATAGTCACTTTTACCCACTTAAAACAGATCACCATTCGATTTGAGGAAAATATTTTTAGTTCTTCCCATTCTAATGAAACAAACATAATTTTTATAATATACTGAACTACAAGTCCTTGATGTTATCCAGTCCTTCCTCATCTCAAAGAAGTATCACCAGTATCGCCATCCACTTTGGAAGATGTTTACTTTTTTAACCACTGCCTAAGAATCTCCAGTGACAGAGATTTTACAACCTTCATAATCAGTCTCTGTGCTTAGATACTACAAATAAAACATAAAATCCTATTCTCTTATTGTTAAAGTCTTCAGAGGCCTCCCACTACTACTGCCCTCCAAGTTCCCATTCTTTTGGCTTGTTAGTCACACAGATTATCAAAATCAGAAAAACGTATACGCCATGGATTTAAAATTGCTTTTGCATTATTCCCTGCCCCACTTCCCAATTCGGCTAACAATTTACTTGATTTCTTATTAGCTACACACTAAGGCAGCTCACAGGACATCCAAGCCTTCCTCCTGAATGGTGACAGTTGATTTAAACCCAGCAACATATCAGAAGATGCAAAATTTGTTTATGAAATTCATTGCTCATCCCCTTTTCCTAATCACTGATAAATCCATTAGATATTCCATACCCACCTTTGGGGCATCAGACTTGTCATTTTGTCTGTTCTAACACTGGCAACAAGTTATTTATCACTATATTAAAGTTTTGTTTACATGCTGGTATGCTCTGAGAACCTCCTTTCACTGTATTAAATGCCATTTAACAGATAGTTTCTGTATTTATCATAAAACGCTATGACCAGATTTGAGAGGTAGGTAAGCAAACAACAAGAGGGCTGAGGATAAGCAAAGGAGTCACATCAGTTACGCACAGATTTGTATGCATTAGGAATCCTAGTGTGTAACTAATATTAAACTGTAGAGATTAGCAGGAACCATGAAATAACCCCTATTAGCAGAAAAAAAATATGGATAAGGACTTATATTACCACGGAGATCTTCCTAAGCATAGCACAGAGGACAAAGGCCAAGATGACTACAGAAAAAAGAAGGTGATTTGAGCTGACAGCAAGTATATTGTAAATAGAGCCACGACTTGATAGTTAAGAGAGGGACATAGACCTTTATAGGGGTATCTGGTGAATAAAAGGCATGAAGATTGGCTTTGGAAGGAAGATAAAGTGGGAACCAAAAAAGGACACAGAAGCAAATTAAAAAGGTCACAACAACAGGACAAGAAAACGAACCTCTCAGCAGGTTCTTATGTGCAGATGACACAGGCAAGGTCACCAGCACCGGGCACTCGGGGAGGGTGGCTGCAATCGAGTCATAAGAGCACAGATGTCTGGACAAGAGCTTTGACAAGACCTGCACCACGGACCTTCCCAAGGCTAAACAGGCTTACTCTGTTTGAGTAAGAAGAAAAAAAACAAAAGAAAGAAACAAAAAAAGATGGGGGAGGGAGACAAAGGTAGCATCCATTGAAGGGATCCAGCCAGCAGTGAGGCCTACGGTAGGGCCTAGGGGATAGAGGAAACTGAGGAAAGGAATGGCCTGCAGAAAGATTAATAACTTGGTCAACAAAATATAAGCCAACAGCTGGACACCTAGAGAGATGTCATAAAGACTGCCTGAAATGTACTACTGGATAGCAGAAAATGCATCACTAAAGAGATAAATCAACATAAATGAGGTGATTAAAGCCATATTTATCCATAAAAATGATAGAAATAAAAAAGGAAAAGAATAACAAAATACAGGATGAGGCCTTTGTGGGAAAAAAACACTCTTCCCACGAAAACAATGTGCAAAACAATGAAACAGGAGTAAAAAACATTGTAAAGCATTGTAAAAATAAATAACTGAAAGAAATTTAACGTTTTTAAAAGTCTAAGTGCTAACTAGAGGTGTAACAAACTATCAAGGACTCAAGCAGGAGGAGAATGAAGCATCCAACTTGACATTTTTAACTGTTAAGAGATTTCACCGTTCAGGGGGATCCTATTTGCCTGGAACAAACAAGGAAGAAGATATCTTCTAAGCCGGCAATATAGAAAAGAACAAAGGCAGAATCAGGTGCACAAGAGCAAAGGGTAAAGTGACCTTACCAAAGGAACATATGTTTTCAGAAAAATCAAGTGAATCTAGAAGCTGACTGCCTTTACGAAATACTGTTCATTTAAGTGCCCACAGGGCAAAAAAATATTTCTCTCAACATTCTACCATTACTTGCTTCTCCACATTTTTTGAGGGGGTAAAGAAAATAATTTTCAATAATCAAATTAAATAATGCTATCATAGATAGAATAAAAGTAAGTAATTTGAAGAGAAGACTGGTCCCTGAAATTAGAGCAGAATCTGACTCCAAGGAATTCCACTAAAGTTTGCTATGCAACTTGATTTTTCAAGGAATTAATTCAGATGTTGACACACTTTGAGCGGTAATTAAATGCAGGAGCCAGCACTATGTAAACTCAGGGTAACGGCTGGCATGGCCCATTCTCTTATTTGGTAGGATAAAAGGCCTGAAGAGATAAAATGAAGTTATAACTTTTTTCATCTTTTTTAAATAATGTAAGAGTGACTACCCCAACCCGTGCTATGATCAAAATGAACCTGAGATGAGGAGGAAACTAAAGGAAAGAACAAACCACGCAACAAAGTAGAATTAAGGGAGATGTTAATGGAGGAGAGGGTGATACAAGAGATGTTCAGGCCCCAGAACAACAGCCAAGAAGCCTCAGGAACAAGGAGCAGGAAGATGACAAACACATGCAGATATTCTACGCTAACACATACATTCAAGAAAGATGTCACCAGCAACAAAACTCCCAGGGCAGAAAAGGCAGACTTTCCTGGCATCCAAATAAGTAATGGAAATGAGTTCTGCTATATTCATTCTGGTATAAATTAAGATTTCCCAGGCTTAAGAGGCCTCTGTGCTGCTTTCACATGAAGTCCAGCCAGATGCGGAATAAGCAGATTCACATAACTATTTTTGCCACTCTTCTTGACACTAAAGGAAGATCCCTGGTGGGCAAATGTCAACAGAAACTTTGGAAAAGGCAAAACCATCCCAACTGCCACACTCCCAACTTGCCTAAGGTTCTGCGCAGGTACAGCCATCCTGATCCAGACCACCGTGATGAACCCACATGTCCCCAGCAAAACCACTGCTCCCACCTGCACACCTGCCCTCCATCAACCCCAAAGAGCCACCAGGCTCGCCCAGCCTGTCCTGTGCACTGGCACCACATCACCTCTCCACTGCTCTCACCAACACAGAATGCCACCTCAAAGTTGTTAGCCTTGCAAGTCCCACCATATCCAGGATCTGTAAGACACACACAAGATCCTGCACATCTGGAATAAGCCTGAATCACAGAGTCAAGAGAGGAGCCTGCCGTGAGCACCACAGACTTCTATGATCTCTGCAGAAGAGCCCCCCCACCTGATGTCTTCAAAAAGGTGTCACAGGGGGTGCCAGATTCCTCAAAAGAGAAACACTGGGGACCATCAGTATCCAAACAATATCTGCATTCCTTGGGGGTCTTTAACAGCCTTATTTGTTAAATCTGTATCAATACTAGAAATCCAAATGTTATAAATGGTGACTGCTCTCAAACACCAGAGTAATTTAAAGAACATAGTTTCCAATGGCAGCAAAACAGGGTTAGCATTTCCCCTTAAATGGAGATCAAAGACCTGATTCTTAAACAAAAGCTGGAACATTTTTAAAGACCTGAAGGATTGCTTTAATTAATCATGGCACCCTGAAATTCTCTTGTGGGTGAGTTCCCATAGACTGTTACAGATCTGCAGAGCTAATCTCTTCAAGCCCCTGAAAGTCACCTGTTAAGTAGCCAGAGGATACATACGAGCCAAGATTGGAGACAAGAACCAGAGGCAGCACCACAAGGCTTCATCAGGCTTTCATCAGAATTGTTTTTCAAAACACAAGTTTGATTACAGAACAAAGTGTCCTACAAGCCCATTTGGGTTAGATCCAGTTCAGATTCTGCACCACGATCAGACTCAAAAGCATGCTATTCGCCATTCATGGAGAATCACAGCAAAAAGCACAGCACACATCCCCCCAGACACAAGCCTATACTATCAATGAATCAGTGCATATTCTGGGGGCTCCACAGACCCCAGTGTTCTCCTGGCGAGGCAGCTACCAGTGCCCCAGGAGCACACAGCAGGAGCCGATCCAGCCCAGCACAGAGCCTCCAGTTTCCACTCATCCCTCTATTCAGAGCCAGCCAGCTCACTAACTTTCCCGACTCACCACCCCATGGACCAGAAACTCAAAAAGTTTGCTTTTCGTAGCTTTGCGAGCCCCTCCTGTAACTTCGTCTGTAGCCATCAGGGTCTGCTCAGCCTCTCTCACTCTCTCTCTTCCTCTTTCTTTCCCTTTTCTGCCTTTTTCTCCAACTCTCCCCTCTGAGTCCTGCTGGGCTCTCACACTTCTAATAGCGCGGAGTGGGGAGGGGGCCCCTTCAGGGCCTTCCTGACGGCCCACTTGAACTCAGCCTCAGCTGCTGCATTCCTCCACTGATAAGCCAGAAATAGTTTGTGCTGCCGGGCTCTGTCTGTTTACTCTGCAGGGACAGAAAATCCAGCTTTTTAAACCTCTCTGTCCAAACAGCAGAGATAAGCAGGAGGCAAATTGAAAACACATCTCAGCTTTTCCATGGTGGTGCTACAGCCTCTCCTCTGCATTGGGGATGGGAAATTCTGGGACAAGAGGAAGGGGGAGGGGGCAACTCCAGCAGTGACAGAGCTCAGCACCTTACAGAGATGTTTTCACATTAGAAAATGCAGCAGGCGGGCAGTGAGAAACAATAGTTTTCCCTCGCTCCCACTGCTCCTCCCGCACTGCATTTCCAGGCCCTTTCCCCAGGGACCTGGCAGGCAGCACACAGAAACATTTGCTGGCAGCATTTCCAGCAAGAGAGATGAGAACTAACCCCTCTGGACAAGAGAGAGGAGCAGCAGGAGGCAGGAGCTGGGAACAGGGAGGGACGGCATGTGGGAGCAAGGGGAAAGGAGTGTGAGAGCAGTGGAGGGAGGGGGCGGGGGGCAGCATGGCGGCACAGCTCTCAACTTGTCTCCATGCTCCTACGCCCACCACTGCTCTCCAGTGACCGCCCTCGGGATGCTCTGGTACCACTGTGACAGATCCATGAGAAACCCCAGGTGACTGACAGGCACAGACAAATTATTAACACCACAGCTGCCGTGAAACATCAGCAGCTCACCGATTGTCACACAAAGCCCTGCACAACAGCGTGTGGCATCCCAGGAAGCTGCTGGAAACGGCACACACGGGCCACCCAGGGGAAGGGGGAAGAGAGCAGTAGACCCCTCCTGTGCGGCCCTGGCGGGCTGTGGGCAAGCGCGGCGCTGGCGGCCATTCCATGAGCAGAACACGGCTCCTCCATGATGGCCGAGCCTGCAGTGGTGGCCTGGGGCACTGCTCTGCCTCCCAACTGCTCCCACAGCTCCCTGTGCCCACGCAGGGGCCGATGCTCCCTGTGCCCACGCAGGGGCCAATGCTCCCCTGCCTGTCTAGCACAGCAACAGGCGACATGTTGCCAGGTTACAAGAGGGGTTTATTCTCTTCCTCTGCTTGAAATTCTTGTCTGGGGGTTGTGACTTTTCTGGCAAGACTGCAAACAGAAGAGAATCATATCTGAAACAAATAAATAAAATTCTGCCCTCAACCAGTAATAAAAACAAGCACAGAAGAGACACTGCATTGCTGTAGTGGCAACACCCATAGGAATCACAGAAATTCTGGGAGGGTGGGCATTGTTACCCCTCTCAGCCAGTCAGAAGCAACGTGCTCAGCAAAGTAACATGGCCTTATTCAGTGCTACAACTATTCCTGCAGTTCTAACTGAACTGAAGGCACGTGTAATCTGGAACCAACTGCTATGTGTCTGGTGGACGTAGTAATGTTGGGTTAACTCATCTGAAGGGATTTTTTTCCAATCGGAACGACTTTGTGATGCTACAGGCCAGCAGAGCTGGCAAAGCAGCGTCGGGCCAGCATCAGCTATGTTTTTTAGATCCCAGACTCACACAGAAATGCTGGCTCCCATCGTGTGAGCCCCTTTCCTGCTGCCGGCGGTTCGGGCGGGCGAGTCACCGGCCCGGGCCTGTGCGGACGCGGCTGTTCCCCCGCTCACGAGGCGCCGAGCAGACTCTCATGGCGCGAAATGGCACGACGACGAGGCCGCAGCGCCTCCGGGCCGGCAGCCGCCGTGATGGCCCCACCCGCCCAGCGCGGGAAGGGGCGGCGGCGGCTCTGGGCTCGGCGCGGCGCGCGGT
>VXAY01005027.1:281664-303849 GCA_013399855.1 Oxyruncus cristatus | reverse complement strand
CCCTTTCGGAGCCTTAACCCTCAGCACCGCCCGGCGGGCCCGTATCGGGGACAGGCGCGGGGCCGGGAGCTCGGGCCGTGGCCGGGGCCTTGGCCGTGCAGGACAGAGCGGGGTCGGGCGGTTCCCGAGACAGACGAAGGCGCGGAGCCCCGGCCCTTTGTCCCCCCGGCCGGGGCGTGCGCTCGGCTGCGGGTTGTAGGCTTTTCTTATTTTTCTCCTCAGCTGTAGATACAATAAGCCCCAGCTGCCCCATCTCTGGCGACGGGCACTGATTAATTCCTGGAGCAGGAGGACATCTGCTACGAATCTCTGCTGAACACCAGCCGTACAATATGTATTGTAATCTACCTGGTTGTTCTTAAGAGGCATCGAATAAACAAAGTCTTGGAACATCAAATTCCAAGGCCAGGCATTAAAATAAAGGAATGGCAGACTCGCTTTAGCCATAGACTGCATAAAAGTAAAAAATAAGAAATCATGTAATAATAAAAACTCAGCTCTAACTCAGTATGATTTTAGTTTTCCGAGTACGTTAGAAAATAAATCAGTAGAAGCAGCTCTTTCATTTTGCAAATGGAATATAAGGTACAAAATGGATGGAAGTGACTTGCCCAACATCACCTAGCTGAGAATGAAACCTATTTCCTGTGATTCTTCCATCCTTCAGAATAGTGTCCACAGAACTACTGTGCCAGGCATTTGCACTCATGGGTGAAGGTTGCAGTACAAGAATGTCTTCTCCCACATTAAGAGAAACAGCACTTAATTTAGTTTTAAATTGTTTTTCTATTTTCCCAACATTTTTTTTTTTTTCCTACAAGCGTAGGAAATAATTGTCAATGTTCTTTAAAAAAGTGCATGGTACAACCCAAGTCTTCCCAAACTGCTGCAAGTATCCTGGCAGCTCCCAGCCATCTCTGGCCTGGAAGATCTCTGTGCCATGGGGCTCCCTACAAAGCTCGTGTTCCTCCACTGGTTCTTGGAAGCTGAGTAAGCACTGGGGCCAGTTCATGCCACCAGCTGGTCACTGCCAGCTCACTTAATGCCATGTTCCCAGCCTGTCTGATTTCAGAGAAGGTACCTTCCTCGGTATGTCCTGGGGCCCCAAGAGCCCTCCTAGTCTGTTCAGGCTTTTCAGGCTGTTAAACTATGATGGTCAGGTTAGAAAAGAGAAGAACCAAGTTGTTCTAGAGACACAGATTTGCAGCTGTTTGCAATTTTTTGATCTGTGGGTAGTTACAGAAGTACATGAAGGTGCTGGTTTCCTTAAGCAGGCATGGTTTCTCTCATCCAGTTTTCATTAAAGTCAGCAGTGCTTCATTCACTGAAAATTAAAATACTCCCAACAGTTTTGGAATTTATGCAATATGGCATAGAAAACATGCTGAAACCAGACAGAAAATATGCGAAGACTGAGGCTCTGCTTAGTCTAAAGAAATGACCACTTATTCCTGAGTTCAAAATTACTCAATATTCTCATGAACAGTACAGATAATCAACCAGAGAACATGTTTATTAAATTTCCTAGCAACATATGGTTTGGAGGTGTTACAGGTTTGCTACAAGAGATGACTTAAATTAAAATCCTGAGAACCTGAAGATATGTCCTGTTTTTTCAAACCACAATTCAATCAGAAACAGTGCAAGGTTCCACATCAGAATAGAAATCAACAACTGTCTAAACAGAAGATGGGGAACAACTGGCTGAAGAGGTTTTTTTTTCAGAAGAAATGTATGTGGATATAACAGATCATAAACTAAATGTGTTATCAGTACGACAATGATACAAAATAAGCAGATAAACCCAGAGAAGAGCAGGAATTGCAGGAATGCTGCCCCACTGCTCTCATCCCCTTGGTGGCAGCATAAGCAGTGTCAATGATACTCTAGATTCTTCTTTTTCTCATTTTGTCTCTCTTCCTTCCCTGCATTCCTTGAGCTCTCCAGGGCACAAGCTGTCCCAACTCAACACTTCCCTGAGGCTGCAAAATTAAATTTTGCCAGAATTGCAGAGGAACTCTTCCAAAGCAATTCTGTTGTGGTATTAATTGCCAGTGTCCCAACCAGACCAGCCTTAGCACTTGGGTGTCCGTGCATTAGAGGAGATGTGGGAGACACCAGCATGGTTCAGGGGAGAACAGCAAGTGACAAGAACTGCAAGGCCCAAAAAAATAAAGAGAAAACAACAGTCGTCAGGTATACAAAAGGGTGCTGCAAATACAGAGAAGAGCTGCTTCTCATACCCACAGTACAGGAATTAATGGCTTAAAATTTCTCCCAGGAAGATTTATGTTTGATATTAAGGAAGAGCACAACAGTGACAGTAGAGATGTTCTGGGACAGTATGTCCAGCAAGGATGGGAATCTCCATTGCCAAAGATCTTTCAAGAACGGGTTAGACAAGCATCTGTCCAGAGTAATGTAGGTGGTGTAAATTCTGACTTGGGGCAGGACAAAGGACCAGATGACTTCCAGAAGTTCCTTTTGCGTTATTTCCCTATCGAAACTGTATGGAATTTTGTAAGACAAAGATAAGCCTTTTTTTTTTTCTATCCAGAGTAGTGTCCCCTGACAGATTTCACAGATCTCATGCAAAAAAGTCCAAGCCAATCAAAAAGGGTCCCTTAAATTTTTTCTTTGGGAAAAAGTATACATCTGATTGTAATGGCAACGTAAGAATGAGGAATATGCATATGCCAAGTGCTACCAGTCATCCTTTGGGGATTCCCAAGGGCCATATAGCTTTTATACCGCGGCTTTTTGCTCTCTCCTGGACTCCCAGATCTTGCATCACTGTCCCACAGACCCTTCTTTCTGTGTTAGGCCTTTCCACTATTCCTAAAATCTACCTGAAATGAAGAAATAGCACAAGCAACTTGCAGTACACATCAAGAAAGAAAGAAGACTTGAAATAAAGGCAAAAAAAAGAATAAGTGAAGGCAAAAAAAAGTGTTTCTCTCAGTCTCCAGAGGTTCCAAACATTAGGCTGCAGAGGTAGAGAGATAATGGCAAACTTACCACCTGATCATTTTAAGTAATCAAAGGCAACAGCAGGGATGCCAGGAGATGGAAATACATAGGTAATACTGTAGGATGCAAAATAATCATCAACCATACTTGAATTTTAGCCAACTCTGTACAATTCTGCATGACCTCATGGTAGGCTGTCCAGCCCTAGTCTACCTTTACCTCCACTTTTCCCTCCTCACCAAAACTCCTTTATACAGCCCGTGCAGGGACAGCTGTGGGTGGTTCACATACCTGAGCAAAGAACCAGAGCTGTGCAGGCAAGGCCACAGTGCCCATCTGCTGATGCAGGACAGGGCAGAGCTGAGTGTGAGAGGTTAGTAGGAAGACTTTGGTCCTGGAAGGAGAACAGTTGGCAATATAGATTTCAGTTTTTCAAAAGTGAAAGGAAATAGAGGAATTCTTGGTGGTAAATCCAGGTGGAGCAGAGAAAAGGCCTATCAACAACTACCCCCAAACCAATGCCCCTAGTCCAAAAAGTATTCTTCCCAGTATTTGATGGTTAGAACGATGACTTGGAGGTGAGTTTGTAAGAGCACCTGCTGTCACTCACTGACAGAAAACAGCTGAGGGAACCACTCGGTCAGCAACTGGGAACTGCTGGTTCTTCCCTGTGAGGGTGGTGATCCCCCGGCACAGGCTGCCCAGAGAAGCTGTGGCTGCCCTATCCCTGGAAGTATTCAAACCTTGGCAGGACAAGCCTTGGAGCAACCTGATCTGCTGGTCAGACTGGATGGTCTTTAAGGTCCCTTCCAAATCAAACCATTCTAGGATTCTCTGATTCTATGTATAATCACTAGCAACCATGTCACATACAACCCTTTCTGACATAAATTTATTGCACAGCACTTTAAATTCATAGGGGACATGCCTTGTGTGGCATTAATAGTTCTCTCACCAGCAGAAATCTTCCAAACCTCTCTAGGCCCACAGCTGCCTTCCACAGCAGCCTGGCGGTGGCAGCCTCACATTCTCCTATGCATGGACTGATGTACTGGGCTGTTCTTCCTTCTTAATCACTGCCATTAGACCACATCTTGCATACAGTGCCGACTCCTGGGACAGGACCCCAGCCGCCAGATACCAGCTGGTTTCTGTTTGTGCAGTTGAGAGTCAAGTGGTTCTCCCCATGTAACTATACGTGTCTATTTTGCATCAACAGCAAATTTAGTTATCAGACTGCCTATTTTTGTGCTGTGGGCGTTACTGAAAATATTAAATTACATCAATTCCAAGGCAGATCCTGAAGAAACTGCAATGTCTTTTGTGTCTTCTTTACTGAGCTCTGTACCTACGCTGCAGTTCTGCTATTAGCTCTCTTCTGAGTCCCAGTCAGATTTTCAGATAGCACTATATCAAAGGCTTCACCCAAGTCTAGACAACTAAGACATTAATTCCTTTGTGTAGAAAATTAGTTATCTAAGAAAGCTTAGGTTAATAAATATAGGTTGCTTTTTCATACTATGCACATCCTCCTTGTGCTCAGTTATTTTCTCTTTTAAAAATCATTCTTTAGCCTTGCACGGACTTAGGATCAAGTTAATGCAACTGCCTTTAGTACTCTTGCCCTTCTGTATTTTAAGAAAACCTACAGGATTGCCTGTTTGTCAGGAAAAACAAATTTAAAGTCCATTTTGATTAATATTAGTAATGCTAGGAATTATGTCCTATTCTCACTGAAAATCATTTGAAAAGTGTCTATAGTTTAAGCAAATCAATAGTAAGTAAATATAAACCAAAGGATATATTAATATGCATAAGAACTGAGCACTAGGAGGCTGGAGAAAGCATAGAGCCAAAGAAGGAAAACAGAGCAATCTTGGCATGGACTGTCTCATAAGTCTACCTCTCACTTCAACTGAACTGGTAGAACAATTAACAGGGGAATACAACCACATTGGCCTTCGAGCATGGTGGAATTGAGAGCAAGGAATAGTGGTGATCATGAAAAACCTGCATTTCCAGACTTGCCCAAATGTCTTTTTCAATTATTTTATTTGGCAGAATAATTGCAAAAATTACAAACAGATTACTCCACAAAAGTCAGTATCAAAGGGTACCTGATTACAGCAAACATCAATGGCTTTGGAAAATTGCAGCCAGTGGGAAATGGCAAATGTGACTTAAAGGCAATATAGTAAAACATCATCATATGTCTGAAATTCTTAATAGGAACATAATTTGTATGTAATTTTTATGTAACATTACTGAAAGGTTATAAAGAAATAATAAAAACAAGTGAAAGGAAAGTGGCTACTGAGGACTCCAAGGTTGATTGTTACATACAGATTGTTTTACCATCTTCAAAAATCTAAGAGAAGTAAAAGACACGCAGATTAAATCCTCACAAGAAGATTTTGGAGAAGTTTCACAGCCAACCAAGACAGAGGATAAAACCCCCCCTCGACTGGGCCTAAAAGGACAGGGGCTCTAACCTGGAAAAACTCAAGCTGGTGGTGGAAGATAAATCCTGAGGTGGAAGAACTGCACTATGTCTGTCATGCAGGTAGGATGGTTTGCTAATCTTTTCAGAGTCCATCCACCCAGTACATAAATACATGTATGAAATCACAGGACCATGAGCGCAGCAGTTTGTGGCACCAAGACACGATCGTGGCACTTGGGCTCCAGCTGGGCTTTTGACTGAGGCTCCTTCTGAGCAATGGAGTTTGGCAGCAGTGGAACCGTCTGGCTCAGCACAACACAGCAGTTTGTCTGCTGTCTCCCTCAACAGAGCACAGTCACAGTGGGCTGGCAGCACCCAGCTCAGAGCAACAGCCTGCCCTTAGCAGTGGGGTCACCAGGCACAGTGTGTGCAGCAACGCACTGCGTGTGAGCCCAGGAAACAGCACATCAGAATTACAAGGTGCACGAGTGGTGGCACAAGTTACTTGTTAAATCAACTTCAAAACACGTGTAGAAGAAACACAGGCAGAAGAAACATAAGTTGAATCATTATAGCATTCAGTGCTTTTCAGAACAAAAGTTTACGATGGAGAACTCGTGCAGCAGAAGGGCTTGTTTGCGCATGGCCATGAACTGTCAGAGGGAGAAGAGGTGTGTGTTCTATCTTATGTCACATCCTCTGCCACATGTCACAATTCTTCCCACTCTTAGGATTCAGTAGTTTCTGGTGCCTGAGAGTATGAGGAGGTACAGCTAAGAACAATGTAGTCTGTGACCTTTACAGCTCTCAGATGAAGTTAACAGATGGAAATAGAAAGAGTACTGCAGAACAGAGAGCACCAGTCATCCTGACAGGCAGGGACTTGGCACGGCAGCTGCCTGGCTATACTTGTTTGGAATAACCACCAAATTCCTACCCTGTGCACCCCATCCTTGGCACCTGTTTTCTGATCAGTTTATACCCAGACTGCAACTTGAAACCATAGAAACAATGAACTTGGGGATTTTGAGTACCCTGTTCTCTCTTGGGAAATAACTATGGTTCCTTCTTCAAAGAGATTCCCTAGTGCTCCAGTGCCACATCCAAGCTGGTACATGGACATATGATACAGCAACACTGAGTGTTAGTTCTAAATATGATGCCAAATAATAAACATAAATCTCTGCTAAGGTTATAGAGAGAAAGGCTTTCTAAATTATTAGTTAAAAGTCTGAAATACCATGAAAATTAAAAAAAAAATTTCTTTAAATTCCTTTAGTTACGATCTTGGATATTCATTTCCAGTAGGGTATTCACCTAATCTAAACAAGCATAAAACAAACTTAAAAAATTAGTGAAAAGTTTATGTAATGGAAGGTTAATCACTATTGTTCCAACCATAAGAAACACAGGGAGCAGAATCTTGGCCAAGAAATATTCCAACACAAAAAAAAGCTTGTTGTATTTTGGTTCTTCAGAAAAACTTCTTTTGTCTATCACGTAACTGATTCTTTCTTACTGCATCCAATCTTTATCAACAATTCCTCTTGGCTGATTTTGTCTTAACACTTACTCTTTTTTTAATTTTCAGTTTCTCCACCTCCTTCTGTTTGAGTCAATCCTTCCTTTCCCCAGTTCAAGCTCCTGCCACTGCATATCACACCACTGCAATTCTGCCTTTTCTGAACTTAGCAAATACTTTTTTCACTCTGATTAAATCCACCTGGAATGCCACTGGAAAAATTTGCTCTGAAACTGTCTAAATGCCAAAAACAGGAGTAAAAAGGCCCAATTCTGTATCCCTCTGCCTGATGCATTTGCTGATTTTACCATGCCCTGCACCTGCTTTGCCACACACTTCTCATGCCACTCAACTCCAGGATGCCTTGTCTCGTCCAAAGAGTCAATAGTCACAATTCCCCATGAGAATGAATTTAATAAAAAAATCTGTTGCAGACCTACACCTTGTTATGGCCTTATTTTAAGGCTTAGCGTTGATCTCCCCTTATACTTCAAGTCCATTTGTCTACCCAAGGACCAGTGCTGTGAACCCTCTTTGCCTGCCTGCAGGACACAGTTCTCTGACATTTTAAACCAGACAAAGCCCTGAAGAACACCCAGAAAATTACTGTTTTGTCTGGCAGCTGGTAAAGAATGGATGACATTTAGCTCAAATAGTTAGTATTTCAGCTCCTGATCCTGTTGCAGTCTCCCAGAATAAAAATAAAACAAAGCACCTGAGAGAGCAGGAAGCAGTCAAATGCTCTTTCTGCCATTTGCCTCTCTTCAGACTAGTGAAGCTGTGATGTGTTCTCTTGATTCCTACAACAGCATAATGCCGCTCCCAGAGTGACAGCCCACCTCTCCCTCCTCACAGGAAGCTTCCAATAGTCCATGCACTGTCACTGATGCTCTCTCTGATCCCTTTCCATCCTGAACATGCACTGAATTCCAAGGTGGCTTGACAACTCACGGGAATGCTGTGATGGCTGAAGACAGACTTTTTAGGAAGGGCAGGCTGGGGGTGAGGAGAGGGAGCTGCCCTTCGGCCAAGTGCAGCTGGAGCGCACAGAGCTCCACCTTGGGATGGACAGAGAATCAGCTGAGAACTCACGGCCAGAGGTAGGGCCAGAGTTAGGAGGCAGACCAACACGTATGCTGTGGTGGGTGTCTGCTCCAGACCACCTGCTGCAGATGAAGTAGTGAGACCACAGTAGGAAAAATCCCCAAGTTCACAATCTCTGGTCTGTGGTCCTCATGGGAGACCAGCCACTCCAGTATCTGTTGCGGGGATAACAGAGCAAAGCACAAGCAATCCCTGAGGCTTCTGGGGCACACTGAAGATGACTGAGGAGCAGATAAGGAGAGGTGGTCGCTGGACATGGAAGAACTGGTCAGGAATGTGAGGGTCCGGAGCAGCCTTGGCTGGACCATGAGATGGAGTATTTCAGGAACATGAGAGGACGAAGCAGGGTAGAAAACAGGATCACAGCCCTAGACTTCTGGAGAGCAGACTTTGACCTGTTCAGGGATCTGCTTGGAAGAGTTATGGCCTTGGAAAGAAGAGTGTTCCAGGAGATCTGGTTGATTTTCAAAGATCACCTCCTCCAAATTCAAGACTGGTTCACCCCACAGGCAGGAAATTAATCAAAAGCAGCAGGAGGCCTGCACACGTGAACAAGGAGCTCCTGACTGAGCTGAGGTATTACAAGAGACTGAAGCAGGGACAAGTGACTCAGGACAAATACACTGTCCAAGCATGCAGGGATGCAATTAGGATAACAAAAGCCCACCTGGAGTTGAATCTGGTGAGGAACATGAAGAGCAGACAGAAAGGCTTTTACAAGTATCTCAGCAGCAAGACAGACATGGGAGAATGTGGGCTTCCTTGGGAGGGGACTTGCTGAGAACAAACACAGAAAAGGCTGAAGTACTGAATGCCTTCTTTGCCTCTTTCTTTACTGACAAGATTGGCCATCAAAAATTCCAGGCTTCTGAGACAAGTAAGAAAGTCTGGAGCAAGGAAGACTTGCCCTAGGTGAAGGAAGACAAGGTTATGGAATGTTTAAACCAGCTGGACATACACAGGAGAACAGGTTTTTACTTTAAAAAGGTGGCCCAGAGAATAACTTCATTCCATCCCTGCAGATATTCAAAAGTTCACTGTACTCGGTACTCAGCAAGTTGTTCATGCTGATCCAGCTCCGAGGAAGGAGGTTGGACCACACGATGGATGTCCAGAGATCACTTTTAACTTTAACCATTCTATGATTTTATGATTCCTCTCAGGAAATATTTAAGCATTACAAGAAATTCGGTCAACTTGCGCAATCAACATGCAGTTGATTCACAGGAGGAACCACAGCCTGGAGACTGGAGCATAAACAAGGCAAAGACAAAACTCCTGGAGTGCCCTTACCTGGAAGCATATATGCCAGTTCAGAAGCAGCAATTGAAAATGCTTTTTACTTTAACAGGTAGGTATTAGGGGGCAAAACAGTAGGATAATGAAGGTAAGAGATTGGATGTAGCACTCAGTGCCACAGTTTAGTAACCACGGTGGTAATGGATCAAGGGTTGGACTTGATGATCTCAGAGGTCCTTTCCAACCCGGCTGATTCTATGATTCTAAATAATATATTCCTATTTTGCTATCCTTTAATGCAGGACTAGGAAGAAGCTACTGGAATGAAAAGCAGGCCATTGATGAAAAAAGATTAAAACAAACACTGCTTAGTAATACCTATACAAAATGCACAGAAATGCATGCAAAATGCTGCTTCTAAAATAATTTTCCCAGTTCATCATTTTGAAATGATCACTGTTCCCGTAGTGCTTCTGCATCCCACGCCTCATATTTAAAAAAGTTAAAAACATCAAACCATGCTTGCATTCATCTTCTGGTTCCTGCTAAATATAAGTTTGCTCCCTTAGAAGAGCATCACAGTGGGTTTAGAAGTGGTGCCTAGTACACATAATTTTTTCACTGTATTAGCAGTTCTTACATGGTGGATCTAGTGCAGACCTGTCAGTGCCTCTGTACAGTTCTCCTTTTCTTCTTTCAGACACCAGAAAGGACTGCTGAGATGCAGACACCCTGCATTTACTTTGTTTCCCATTTTTCAGATTTGCCTGTCCACTCCTTTGAAAGAATCAGTATCAGACACTCTCTGATGCCTCTCCAGATAGCAAAAATCCTGTTTTTCTTACGGAGAGCTGCAAAGAAGTCTTTAATGCTGGCAGTCAGGGACTCAGGAAGGAACTACTCAGATGGAACAACACAATCTGTTTTACACAGGGAGCAGGAACAGTGCCACATTGTTGCAGCTCTCTCCTTCATTTCAGATGCAGGATCAGAGCATCTGAATGTGCCCACAGCCTTTGCTCCAGGTAAGAGCAACAAAGAGCTGGGAGCCTTTGCTGCTGAGCTCTGCACAGCCTCCCTGAGCATCCCTTGGTCCATTGCCATAGGAACAGACACATGCCTTCCTGTTGCCAAGGAGACAGCCACTGCTTTTGGAGACTGGTGAACACCATACCCAAATCATTTCAGCATCTTTAAGATCATAAGGAGCTTTATACAGTTATAATCACCTCCCCCAGTTAAACACATCAGTCATTCTCCCATTCGTATTTTACAGAATATGTTTTAAGCCTTTTGCTGTAATACATCAGATTATATCTAATATCTGGTTTTGATATCAACGTTTAAAATGACATTGCCAACCTACACACCTCTGTATGCCCGCAAATCTTTTCTCCTGTTGTTCTGTAGCTCTTCCAATTCACTCTCACTGATCTAATGTGCAGTAAAACTGATTCCTTCCTCTCCTTGGGTTTCCTGTGGTCTAGACCTATGCTTTGAGAAAAGCTGTTTGGCAAAAATTCATCTCTCCCCCATCTTCTCCACCAGTTTTAACTTGAACACATCTGTAAAGGCAGGCTCTATACACTGGAGGCCTAAGGGTGGCAGTGCTGGATGGCAGCAGATTCCTGCTATGTTTCCCAGCTTTGCTGTCAGTGTGGGAGCAGCTCTGTGCAACCGGGGTCGGCATAGTCACTACAGCTCAGCAGGGCCAGGGTCAGCACGGCCACTGCAGGTCCATACAGCTGGGGTCAGCACGGCCACTGCAGCTCAGCACAGCCAGGTCAGCAGAGCCGGAGTGTGAGCAGGGATGCTGCCCCAGCAGTTCCCCACTGTTGCTCTGTGGCCACCTTGGCCAGTTCACCAGGGAGAGATTCTGCAGCCTGGGACCTCAGTGGAGGTGGGATCTGCACCACAGCCATGCAGGAGCAGCAAGGTAGTTCCCTGGGCTACAGGACACAGTGCCCACTGCACTGCTGGTGCCACCTGGTCCCTTTTCACATTCTTTCCTCCCTCACAACCTTTTTCCCCATCCTTCTGAAAAAACTGCACTGATAGTCAAGATTCGCAATTTGGGGAGCGAATGTCAACTGAAACAGGGGCCCGCTGCCCGCATATACCTGATATGGGGAAGGAGAGACAGCTGGAGACTGGGCCCAAAGGAGCAGTGGATAGTACGTCCCATAATGGAGCCTGGAGAGTTGGCATTTCTGGCAGCAGAGGGGCCCCTTCTCCACCCTCGATTTATAGAATGAGTGCAGTGCCCTAAGAGTGAAGGGGAACGCAGGCCAGTTACTAATCACAGAATAGAATTACAGAATCATTTAGGTTGAAAAGACCTTCAAGATCATCAAGCCCAACATAAGCCCAGCACTGCCAAGGCCACCACTACACCATGTCCCCAAGCACCACATCTACACGTCTTTTAAATCCCTATATGAATAGTGATCCCACCACTTCCCTGAGCAGCTGGTGCCAGGGTTTCACAACCCTTTTGGTAAAGAAATATTTCCTGACAACTTGAAGCTGTTTCCTCTTGTCCTGTCCCTGGCTCCCTGGGAGCAGAGCCCAACCCTCCCCAGCTCCCCCCGTCCTGTCAGGGAGTTGCAGAGCCAGAAGGTCCCCCCCGAGCCTCTTTTCTTCCAGGCTGAGCCCCCCCAGCTCCCTCAGCTGCTCCTGCTGCTCCAGCCTCTTTCCCAGCTCCACTCCCTTCCTGGACATCCTCCATCCCCTCAATGTCCTTCTTGTGGGGGGCACAGAACCGCCCCCAAGATTTGAGGAGGTGCCTCAGCAGTGCCAGAACAGGGACAGGCACCGCCCTGGGTCTGTGCCCACACTGAGACTCATACAGCCCAGATGCCCTTGGCCTTCCCGCCCACCTGGGCACACCTGGCTCATGTTCAGCTGCTGTCACCTGCGCCTCCAGGGCCTTTCCTGATCGGGCAGTTTTACAGCCATTCTGCCCCAGCCAACCCCTGGAGGGGGTTGTGTTGACCCAAGGGCCTGACCTGAGCACTTGGCCTTGCTGAACCTCAGACCATTCCTGAAGACAAAAAGTACTTCCTAAATAAACCAAAACTACTTCCCACCATTTCCTTTTCCTACTTCTTTCTCCCAACAGGACCATGAGTAGGTGGCAGGCAGGCAAAAGAGGTTAAGTTGTCCTAGATAAAGAAGCTCTCTGTACATACAACTCTCTTCCATAGCACTTCTGCCATACTCTGCTGCTGTCTATTTTTTGTTTCCTATCTGTATTTCATGTCAAAACAACCCCCAAGCCCATTTCCAGAATGCTGGTCATTCACCAGAGCTCTACCTTTATCACTTATCCTTTTCTGTATTTTCCTACCTTTTTCAAGGCTCTGCATAGCCCAGCACTGCTCCTCTGCCTTCTGACCCTACCTTAAGCTAAGTGCTCCAACAAGCACTCAGGTGACATTTCCATACTGATGCAAAAGTGTGTAGCTGCCAGCTCTGACTGAAGGCAGCGCTGCACAGGAACAACAGGCTTTGCAGGAGCAACAGATCAAAGAGTCCAGACATGATGTGTGGAATAGGCCTCCACAGAGCAGTTCAAGGACAGAAAGAAGAGAAGAGGGAAGATGAGTCCTATATGACTGTGCAATCTGAAGAGCCAGAAGCCACAAGAGCATTTTCAAAACACTGAAGTGCAATATGCTGACAGGCCCACTCTTATTTCATAGAATCATAGAATCAACCGGGTGTAAAGGACCTCTGAGATCATCAAGTCCAATCCTTGATCCACTACCACCATGGTTACTAGACTAGAGCACTAAGTGCCACGTCCAGTCTCATCTTAAAAACCTCCAGGGACAGAGAATCCACCACTCGCCTGGGCAGCCCATTCCAATGCCTGATTATCCTCTCTGTAAAGAACTTCTTCCTAATATCTAACCTAAACCTCCCTTGGCAGAGCTTAAGACCATGACCTCTTGTCTTACTAATAGTTGCCTGGGAGAAGACACCAACCCCCACCTGGCTACAACCTCCTGTCAGGGAGTTGTAGAGAGTGATGAGGTCCCCCTTGAGCTTTCTCTTCTCCAGGCTAAACAACCCCAGCTCCCTCAGCCTCTCCTCATAGGCCTTGTGTTCGAGTCCCCCCACCAGCCTGGTGGCTCTTCTCTGGACCTGCTCCAGCACCTCAATAGCCTTCCTGAACTGAGGGGCCCAGAATAGTATTCCAGGTGGCCTCACCAGTGCTGAGTATGGGGGCAGAATCACTTCCCTGGTCCTGCTGGCCACACTGTTCCTGATCCAGGCCAGGATGCCATTAGCCTTCTTGGCCACCTGGGCACACTGCTGGCTCATGTTCAGCTTCCTGTTAATCCAGACTCCCAGGTCCCTTTCTGCCTGGCTGCTCTCCAGCCACTCTGTCCCCAGCCTGTAGCGCTGCAGCGGGTTGTTGTGGCCAAAGTGCAGGACCCGGTACTTGGCCTTGTTGAACCTCATCCCGCTGGAATCAGCCCAGCTCTCCAGTCTGTCCAGGTCCCTCTGCGGAACCCTCCTGCCTTCCAGTTGATCGACACTCCCCCCCAGCTTGGGGTCATCTGCAAATTTACTAATGGTGCACTAAATCCCCTCATCTAAATCATCAATAAAGATATTAAACAGGACTGGGCCCAACACTGACCCCTGGGGGACACCACTGGTGACCGGCCGCCAACTGGATGCAGCCCCGTTCACCACCACTCTCTGGGCCCGGCCCTCCAGCCAGTTCTTAACCCAGAACAGAGTGCCCCTGTCCAAGCCGTGGGCTGCCAGCTTTTCCAGGAGTATGCTGTGGGAGACGGTGTCAAAGGCTTTGCTGAAGTCCAGATAGACACATCCACAGCCTGCCCCTCATCCACCATTTACATGATCGATCAAAGAATTCTAATCCTAAAAAAAACAAGGGCTCAACAGAGAACAGAACAAGAATGTAACACACTCATGAGGTACCATTTGTCTCCACAGAAGACACGCTGACTCCTTACCTGCTCTGGCATGCTAACAGACCAACCCTTTGGACAAAAGACAGGATTCCAGTAATTACAACTTCATGTGCAATTTACATCGCTAATGATATTGACAGATGAGAATGGCTGCAGCCTTGACAGAAGCATTCACTCAGAAAATAAAATCTGAGTTTTGAAGAGCCTGACAGGCTCTCCCACTTTCAGCACACTGCAGCTGGTGCTGATCACATCTCTAGAAGCAGAATTACTAACCATACAGATATGGAAAGACCAGGTACAAAAAAATCCTCTTAGGAAGAGGAACCGAAGCAGAATGCTTGTTTATATTGCAGGGGAGGGGAGAAACATACAGAATTAAGACTATCACTGAAAAGAAAGGATCACATGATCTTGTAACAAAAGAACTAAAGGACCACCAACAAAACCAGAGGACAGTAAGCTCAAAATCAACAAAAGCTTTTTAATGCAAAATAGTCAGCCTGGGGCACTAACTGCCATAGGACTTGCCAAGAGACACTGAAGATGTAAAAAGCAGTTACCAGGTAAGGAGTATCCAAGTTTCTGACCCTGTGAGCCACTCAGCGAAATCTGCACATGTGAAACATCCACAAGACACACACCACCAGTTACTTCAGAGGATCCTGGAGACTAAAAAGTACCAGACAGTCCACAGCAAAGTTATGACAGCAGATGTCTCTCATGTCCCATCACATTGCCTTGAGCCCCAGTTGGTCTACGCACACCCCTGGATCCCATGGAAACCTAGGGATGGTGGTTTTGGCAGTCCACACTGGTTCACTTCCTTTCTAAGGTAGATCTGGACTACCAAGCACAAAATTGGCACAAGGATTACTTACAAACCACAAACGGATATCCTTGGACTGGAGACTTGCATTCATACAAGAATATCCGGAGCTGTAATGCTCAATATTAAGAGAACAATGACAAATTTTGTGAAGAAAAAAGCCCACAGAATGAAAGCCAGGCTCTAACTGGGAACTAACAGGATGCTTCTGAAGAGCAGCTTACTAATCAATAATGAATCCCTCATTAATGAATCCCTCATTAATCATGAGGGATATGGAAGACCATTCTAGAGAGATGACTGGGTACTGTTAGACCATTTTTTTCTGATTACAAATAAGCTTTGACATATCAATAACGTCCCCCATTTTCTGGCCCAAGTTAAACAGTAAATGTAGTTACAGGGAGGATTAGTAACTAGTCAGACAACACTCAGCGGTGTCATTCAGCACATGGAAATGAATACAAAGTCCTTTCTAATGCACTGGAGTGCACAGCAGAACTGTTGGATCAAGCCACCTTACTAAGACAGATCCATTCAAAGTGTGTGTTTAAGGCAAGGAACAACCTAAGAACAAAGAATGAAAAACATCTCTCTAAGCAGGAGGTCATGTCTTGAAAAGT
This sequence comes from Oxyruncus cristatus, assembly GCA_013399855.1. Lineage (NCBI taxonomy): Eukaryota > Metazoa > Chordata > Aves > Passeriformes > Cotingidae > Oxyruncus > Oxyruncus cristatus. Next base: position 288,167 of record VXAY01005027.1, on the reverse strand, counting down.
GGAAAACGTGAAAAGGAAGTAGAGATCACAGTGGGAAAACAACTCACACTGTGTGCCATTCTGTGCCACACTGTGGCAGAGAGAACCAAAGGAACCTTTGGATTTATGAAGAGCAGAAAGCAAGGACAGTAGGATGAGTTTCTCTGTATACTTCAATCACTAGATAAATCCATGCTGGAACACTGAATAAAGTAGTGTCAAGTACAGTCCAGAAGTCTGAAAAATGCTGTCCATGAAAGATTTAAGTAATACAAAATGTTTAATGTCTAAACATAAAGTTGAGATATGAATGCAGTGATAGCATTTAAGGACATTCAGTGTAAGTACAGTCACAAAATCCCAAGTGATAAAAAGCTATAAAATGAGATAGAAAAAGAAAGACAGAACAAGAACCAGTGGACAAGAGATGACATGAACAAACTCTGCCACAAACGCTGCCACACGGCACCTGCCAGTTGGGAGCACGGCAGGGCTCACTCTCCTCACAGGTCAGTGACACCGTTCCAACCTTCACCCCTGGCCCTCAGGACAGTCTCGCTGTCACAAACACAGGATTTACAGAACCAAAGCCAAGGGGCTGGCATGGCCTTTAAAGGTTCAAATCCTTCATAGCCCTAAGTCAGTACTGCCAAAGCCATTCTTAACAGGTGTTTGTTAAGTTTTTAAACCCTGCATTGTTAGAAGGTCTACAAGCAGTATATTCAATTTTAAATTTCCAATAGTTAACCAAACTGCAGCTTGTCTTTGTGGGAAGTATAAGGGTCACAGTAAGGACAAATAGAAATCTGTTAGTGCTCAGTAAAATATGGGTGTCACATGATCCAAAAGTCTCTTTTAGCCATAAGATCCATTAATCTGTAAACAACCATGAGCAACAGATCAACACTCGGCTTCAGGGCTGGTGTTGACACCAGCACTTCAGCTTCTACAATCATGGGATGTTCTTTGATGAATATTACTGGGGAGAGAGAGGACACACCATCAGCCAGTTCCCTCAGGACCCTGGCATGTGTTTCATCAGCTTTCATGGATGTGTGCATGTCCATATTCCTCAGATGGTCTAGGACCTGATCTTCTCCTACAGTGGACAAGACTTCATTCCTCCAGTCCTTACCTTGAGATTCGGGGACTCCAGAACAGAGCACAGAACAGAGGATGCTACGGGACTGTCAGAGGCCATACTGGAAAGGACAGAAATTTGTCTCTCAAACACTGGAACCAATGAATAGAGTTTTTTAAAAAAATGGAAGGAGGACCCAAACAGCTTTACATAAAACTCATGGGGCCCTTGTCCAGCACCGAGGTGCCAGTGCTCTCAAATACATTCAGGTACAGGAACGACAGTATGACTATTACTTTCATATTTACTCAGTACACATCAAAAACATTTGACAAGGGCATCTCAGACTGTCAATTCACAAAAATCAGACACACCTCACTTGTAGACTTCTGAGGAATATTCCCTGAACAAGATCTACTAGCCAGTGTCTGCATGATGACAGTATTATAGAGAACGCGGCACAACCCTGTGAGCTAGAAGAAAAGGCATGTAAATTGTAGATATCTGCTTGTTTCAATGCACTCGGGACACTTCTGCATAAATGCAAAACCTGGATAACTCCCTGGTTATAACACCAGAACTCTTAATCCTTTACATTTTAAATTAAGAACCATTCAATTCCTCCAGATGCATCTTTCCAGAAAAGATAACCTCCTGGAATGCTGTTCGGTTTAAGGGGAGACCAGCAAATTCCACGTTTTAGCCCAAGCACTTTGTTTGGAAACGGATGTGGCAACACTGCACTGGAAGAGGAAAGCGCTCCGAGTGATTGAGAGAACTGAGGGTTACCATTAATACCTTACCTTCATCAAAAAGCTAAAGGAGTTTTAATACACAAGCTCTTCCGACTCCAGTGAGAATTGTGGACTCTCTGCAGGAATATACATTAGCAGGTATATTCTGCATTAACTTTAACATCAGTAGGTTCTTAACAAGCTAACAGGCATAGAGAACATGGCATGTGATAGGTACAGGAGCAGAAAGAAATAAGAGTAGGATGTCAGAATTGGAAAAGAAAAAAACTTTCCCAGATGTCAGTAGAAGAAGCCTTTTGCCACATTTGCTGCCTGACACTTAGTGTTCATCTTGAATCCAACACCATCCAAAAGTGCAAACACGAGCGAAAAAAAAATGACAAGAGCAGTTCCTGGTTACCAGGTTATTGTTCTCACTGTCTTTACTTCCAGTTTCTTTTGCCAAACATCTGCAGTCACCCCCTTTTTATCTGGTCTCTCCTCCTGCCAAGCAGCTCTCAGTTTTCAATCATTTAGAAACTCATACCCTCAGTTTTCAATCATTTGGAACCTCAATGAGGAGAATTGCCAAACTGCCTTTCGAAAAGGCATATCATTGCTCAGGGACAGCTGGGAGCTGCATACAGGTACCCACTGCCATTAAGGACATGCCAGAGTGAATGGTCCTATAATCCTCCCTGGATTTAGAATCCAAGGGAACATCCAGCTGACAGAAAAGGACAGAATAGTGACAAAAAAGATAATCACAGAAAACTGGAACAACTCCTTCCAACGAGGATAACTTATTATTTAACCAGCAGACCTAGGAATATGGGGGATCTTGTAACGCTGTTTATTCCATAGATGACTGCAAAACCTTAAAATGTATGTGCAAGAAAAAAATTATTCCATGATTTGCCTCATTTTCCTATTCCTGTTCCACACCTCTGATACCAGTCAGAGATGGGAAATTTTGGTCTGACTCAGCGCACACAGTCCTTAAACTAGGCTCAGTTCCCACTGGCAGGCTGGGGCTGGTACCTCTGTGCCAGGCTTGTCCTGGCTTACCCAGAACCACGCAGGCAGAGGCAGCAGCACTGGGCACTGTGCATACTCTGCAGCCGGCTGTGCAGTACTGTGGGGAAAGGGCCACATCAGGTGACAATAACAAGCCTAATGTGTCTTTAAATAGAAAAATAAAATAGTTATAACCCAAATTACTTATTTCCAAAGCAAAATAGAATGCATTTCTTCTACCAAACAATTTACACAACCAGCAGGGTGACCTGTGCAGGCTGTGAAAGGTAAGAAGTCACCAACCCAGTTGTGAAAAAACAAAGTCCCTTACAGGCATGCTGTGTACCAGCTGGGAAAACAGACAGATGGATACAGGTGCACATTCACCAGTGGAAGCAACATGAAGAATGGAACTAATGGTAGAAAATAAATATGAGTGGCAGATTTGAGCACCTTGTCATGGAGATGACCAATGCTCATCCAACAACACAAGATACTGGAGAAGTCTACCACCTGGGAAGAGCTAGTTTAAACCTGCTCTGAGAAGCACAGGAACCCTAAAAAACAACTAGAACCTGACAAGAACTAATCACATTTACTTGTGGCAAATGGAGTAATCAATTACCACAAAGAATTCCTGCTACTACTACTCCTCTTAGCAACTGCATCCTCCAATGTCACGTGCTCTGAGCCAGTCTACTCTGCCAGATCGGCATCTTCCTGACGGAACTACCACAAACTATCACAGAAGTAGCTGGATATTCAAAGGACCAGTGTAGGTCCTTTAGGCAAGCTGACAGTTCAGGATTCATTTACAACATAATATTTCCCATATGCCCAAAGGCAAACATTTTCCAGCCCTGATACAAAGCACAGACATATCCTTCCCAGGTCACTTTTCAAAGAGCTAAAACCTACCTGTACTAGACAAGACAGCTGAACACCTGGAGTCACATCTGTATAGACCAAGAAGAAGTAAGAAACTTCTCCTGTGGATGGGGCAGGAGATCAGATATTATGTCATGCTGAATTAGTAGGAGATGTTCTCAAGGACCTGAAGCAGGGTCAGCTCTAAGGCAAGCAGGACGAGGATGCATTTGGATCCAGCTCTGAAATAGAGAAAGCACGTTCTGGGTGAGAGGGGAAATAATATACAGTATAAATAACATTTCCTAGAACAGCACCCAATTCATGTGACACTTCAAAAGCAGCACAAACTGGGGCGGGAGGGAAAGAGGGAAAAAGCAAGAAAGGGGAGATGCAACTGACATAGTGGTTCAGGGCTTCTCTGCAGACCCTGCACACAGGGGCACATCCAGGCTGCCAGGACAGCCGTTTTTCCCAGGCACTGGCCAATCCCTGTGGGCTGTTCAACTTCCCCACAAGAGCCAGCCTGAAATTGAGAAGATTGGAAAGAGCGCGCAGAAAGTCACCACTTGCCTACAACTTGTCAACATATTGAGAAGACTGATAAAAACAACAGGGTGGGTAGGATTGGAGGGGATCCCTGGAATTTCCCTGGCCTAACCAAGAAGCAAGGGTATTTTCTCACAAAGATGTCCTCAGTTGTGTTTCTGCCATCAGACATCTCTGGTCACCCTTCGGAAGGGAGGCCAGTTCAGAAGCATCAACCAAGTCTGCTTGCTTTCATCCTTAAAGAAATCAACTCCTTAAAGGCTACCAAAACACTGCAGTGTTTCAGCAGCCACCATCAGCTGCCCCAGTGGGACGGTGAGTGTTGCAGACTGGGAGAACTAATGATCCCACAGATTTAGGGTATAGTTCAGACAACTTCAGTGTCTGCATACTCATGATAGGTCCCAGAAAAGATGAACCAGGGTAAGGAAAAGAAGCTGGAAAGAGCTGAGCCATACAAAGCTGTGCACATACAAAGCCCTGCTGCTGCTGATAGCTCTGTACTGTAGCTGATGAAGAAAGGCAGCATTACAGCAGAACAGGTGTCACCAGCACGCACAGCGTTCTCAGGTGTAAGCTCATACCTAGGCATGCAGTCAGACACAACTGTTCAAAGAACGGACAGGCAAGAAAGGGAAGTACAAGCATGGCAGTGCCAGCCTGGCCAGTGCCACGCAGCACAAGCACAGATAACTCCACCAGGGACAGAACCAAGGTTCTGGGTCTAGCAGGGTCAAAACATGGGAAGAACAAAGGACAGAAAGAAGATCATGGTGAGTTCTGCTAAAACAGAGCTGAAGTCAAGGAAGGACAGAGCCCAGGCAAGCAGGGGCTAAGGCAAACACCACAGTGGAGGCAGTGCAAGTGAGAAGGGAGAGTGCACAAGGTACAGAAAGGAACATCGCTGCAGCACCGAGGAAAAGGAGAGCAAAGGCTGAGTGTTGGGAATCTCACCCTCACCCTGCCTCAGGGGCAAGGCCAGGCTGCAAGTTTCCTCCTCAGAGAGGGGACAGGGGATTCAACAAGTGAAGACAGGCTGGCTTCACTGGTGTTCCCATGGAAAACAGCAGGTCATTGAATGCTCCTGAGACAACACCAAGGAACTGGGTATTTTCAGAAGCTGTAGGACTCCCTTGGATGGGCAGTAGGATGAAGCCGGTCTCTCCCAATAAGGGCAGTGCTGACAGAAGCAGGTGAGAATACTGCACAAACACTCTCCCAGGTCATGCTAACTGAGGTTCACTAAGGTGAATAACCTTGCTTGCTCCTCAGTCCCCCATTTCAATTCTACCTCAGTCTTCCCAGAAGCAACTTGCACACAGGGACCCTCCACAGGCCATGGCAATGCAGTAAACAGAGGAGAGTTCAGGCCTCAGGGAACAGGAGGGAGGGAGCAGCAATCTCCAGCAGCAAGCGCCTGGTACCAGTGAGATGGTTTGTATGTGTGGGAAGTCAGGAAGATCTTCTGGAAGGCCATGCAGAGCACCAGTCTCCTACAGACATGGATCAGTTAGTCCTGAGAGAGTATCTGGGGCCATGTATCTCCCTCTGAAGACAGAACTGAGGGGCAGCTTAAAGGCAGCAAGACGAATGCTCTGTCTCAAAAGCTGCCTTCTCCTCTGTGAAGGCTGGTTGTTCCCAGAGCATCAGAGACACCGGTCAGTTAGCTGCAGGGCAGCGCTGGGTGTGCATTGCCTCCAGGGACAGGCTGTTAGGAGGACCCTCCTCTCCAGAGGACCGTGTCAGGTTAGGATGGGCAATTCCAGATGAGTGATGGTGTCTCCCGCGGAAAAGTCAGTCCCTGCTAAAGGAGACCCTCCCGAGGGGGCCTGCAGCCCACCTTCGGGAGCGGAAAATGAGCACTGGGTTCCCCCTCTCTGCCCCTCGAGCCAGCCGAGTCCCTGCGAGGCAGAAAAGCCGCGGCTCGGCCGAGGACACGGGGCCCGCGCTGGGACACCCGGCGGGGGCCGCACCGCGCAAAGCCAAGTCTGCGGGGAAGAACGGAGAGACAGGCACCGCAGCCGTCGGGGTGTTCCAGCTGCGGCTCCGCGGGAGGGGGCACCGCCGGGTCTGCCCTGACTCCGCCGGTCTCCCGGCCGGGCGAGCCCTGCGGGCGCTGCCCAAGTCCATGCCCGGGCCAGGGGCGCCGCCGGCGGGGTCGTCCCGCAGGCAGAGCTCCCGCGAGTGCCGGGGCGGGGGCGGCAGGGCCGCGCGGCGCTCACCGTCCCGTCCATGCTCCGCTCCCGCCAGGGCCGTCCGGGCGCGGGGCGCCTGCG
>VXAY01005027.1:270368-281232 GCA_013399855.1 Oxyruncus cristatus | reverse complement strand
GCTCTCGCGTCGCTGCCGCCCCGCCGCAGCCTCCGCGCTCTCCACAGCGCCGCCTGCCGGGTCCGCTCGGGCTGGGCCGCAGAGCCCCCGCCCAGCGCGGCCCTTGCCCGGTCGGGGCCGGTACCGGTGCCAGCTCTGCCCGCGCTGCCTGTGCCCGGCACCGGCCGCTCGCAGCAGAGCTCGACAGCGCTGCCGGCTGCAGGGCTGCACCTGCAGCGGGGCTCACCAGGACACGGTGAGAATTCCGGCACGGCCGTAATGGAGTGAGGGTCGCTCAAAGGCAGGTCTGATCCTTCAAATGCAGAACCGGCCCAGAGCTGCGATCCACTATCCCCAAGATTTTCCTTGTCTTAAGAAGCTGGTGATTCCCAAAGGGTGAGGATAAGGTGCTGGGCCTGGCAGCCCGTAGGTCTGTGCTGCAGTGCCAATTATAATGGGAAAAGGAAAACTGCTTCATAAACACAGACTATCTCTATGATGTGCACTTTGACAGAGTAAGGTGAACGTACTCTCAGTGTGACCTGCGGGAGCCCTGCAGTCCATGGGGATGAGGAGGGGAGTTTGGACAGGATGAGCACTGACAGTGAATACTTTGGGATGATGCTCCAAGGAGCTGTGAGGAGGTGGTGAAAAGACTGAGCTCCATTAAGGAGCCAAGCAAGCCTGCCAGCTCCACATGTTCAAACAGGGTTTAAGTCTAAAAGATGAAGTAAAACATTGTAAAGATTATAAGGTGGATTTAGGTCTCTCCGGGTGTTTTTTTAAGGGGGACTATACACGCATTCATCTTCTTCACTGTATTTTTTACCTGTCCCATTTTCAAGTTTCTTCCTAGTTTCTTGCACCAGCAAAACACTGTTGCAAATAGAAAATGAGTTTCTGTTACCTGTCAGCAGCAACGGTTCAGTATGCCTGCTGAGAAGATAAGGTACCTTAAGCGCTCAGAACATCCAGGAAAGAGCCCGAAATGGGAATATGAGAGGGTGACTGTCTTGGCCAATGTACAGGACTCAGGAGGAGTGAGCCCTGGGACAGCAAGGCACAAAAGCACCTGGTATAATGGTTCAGGCCAGGACTCCTGGCAGGAGACTCAACTGGCATTTGTACCTGGACGTGCTCTGCAGTGCTGTACAGAATGTTCCATGATGAATGTGTGACAAAGCCATGCTCAAGGCCAAAGAGAAGAGAGCAAGCTCCTCGGAAAAGATCTCTTCATGCTGGAGTTAAGAATGGAGGAGTCTGCTGAGCCAGAACACTTTGCTGTAGTAGCTGGGGAAATGTGCACCTGTTAATGAGAGTATTGTGTCCTCTGTATCTGCTCATCTGATCTGACCAACAGCAACTCCAAAACTTTTGTGGAACAGCCTAGACCATGCAGTGCCAGGCTTGCACTCTCCAGAGCGCTGGGAATTGGCTCTGCACCGCTTTGGAGGGATAAGATTCACCACTTGTGAGCTGTGATTCAGTGCAGCCATCCCAGGACCTGCCCAGACACACCTGAATGCTGCCAGGTGTGTCCCAGGGAGGAGGGGGGAACAGCCCCCTCCCCCAGGGAAGATGGGCTGCTCATCCCACTCACATTGCAGAGCCACATCATTTATATTCCAGTCTTGGAGAAGACTGATGCACACCATGATCAGACACAGTATCTGAGTTCACAATATCTGGGTTTGGTGGTTTTTTAAGTACACCTGTTAGTTAGGGATAGAGTAGCAGCTCTGTCACAGGTGAGAAGATGGCGAGTGTGTTTTCACCTGTTTCTTGAAGTTAAAAATGCAGGAGTTACAGAAGCTTCCTGTGTTTGTACCATATGCTGTATGCCTTTCTCTGGGATCAACACAGATTATGGCAACAGGATACATCAGCCAGTCTAGGACATGCAGTGGAAGAAATTCACTACAACTGATGACAAGGAAGAAAACTATCCAAGGGCATGGAATGACGTACAGGAAAGTGAAGTACTAAAGTACACACTCCTGGTGTTGGGGTAACACAGACACCCAATGAGGGTATGCATTTCCTCAGGGGTACAAGGTCAAAGATGATATCACTGTAGTCCACGAACTCTGTATCACGATCCTCACATTGTTCATCATTTCTGTCTGAACTAAAGTGCGTCCTTGAAAAAGATCTAGTCCAAAATGACACAAAAATAGCGGTATAGAGTCAAATCATAAGCACACATTTACTCCGTTACTGAAAGTGGCCAACACTGAGTGTCTAGAAAATATCACAGTGCACATTTCCTGAAGGCTTTCATAGCTCCAAGGGATTTCTGGTTCAGAGACCTGCTGTGTCAGAGCTGTTGGGTTTGTGGTTAACAGGCTTTGATGGATTTCTCTCTTGTATCTTTCATCCACTACATATTGACAGTCATGAAACTTAAGGCCATGAAGGACCATTAATGCTGCCCAGTTACATTTGACAAGGAATTTCACACAGGCCTCCAATGATCTCTGTTACACAAACCGAGTAAATTGTAGTACACTGGAAAAGTTACCACTGTAATTTCACTAGCTACTCACTTTCAGCACTGAAAGTATGTGCCTGTTTCCCCTTGGAATTATTTGTTACAGTTTAAAGCTGTTAATTTGGTGGTGGTTGTGCCTTACCCCTGGACAATTAAAAGCCTCTTTACTATCCAGTGTTTTCACTCAGTACAGGTATTCATACACTCTAAGCAGTGACTAAGTCAATAGAGTTCATAGGAGCATAGAAAGGTTTGGGTTGGAAGGGGCTTTTAAAGGCCGTCTGGTCCCTCCTCACCATGGGCAGGGACATCTCCACTCAATCAGGTCACTCCAAGCTCTGTCCAACCTGGCCTTGGAGACTTCCAGGGATGGGGCAGCCCCAGCTTCTCTGAGCAACCTGTGCCAGGCCCTCACCACCCTCATTTTCAATTGGTCTTTCCTATATATATATATAGTCTGAATCTACCCTCTTTTAGTTTAAAACCATTAAGCTCAGTTTAAAGCCATTACCCCTTGTCTTACCACAACAGGAGTTCATCTCACATAAAATATTTTTCCAGTCTTCAGGTAAGTTTTGTGAACCTCTCATACTTTTTTTTTTCTCTGCTCCCTTCAAGCCTTAAAAAAGGCTGTGAGCTCTGCCCTCTTTACTGTCTCACATTAACAGCATCTGTTTCTCCAAGACTGTCTACCTGTAAAGATCTGTTATGTCTTAATCCTATACTGTCAGCTTTACAGGTGTGGGGCAGCTCTGGATTTTAGTGTCTAAAATAGTGGGTCCTAGACAAATTAAGCTGGTGGCAGTCAATTTCTTTATAGACTTACCTTTTTCTTTTAACATGCAGTCCTCTCTGGAGGAGTGATACACCTTCATCTTCTACAAGTATGTAAGTTTGCACTTGACTGTTTTAAGACAAAAATTGATGTGAAGAGCCTCTGCTACTCTTCTCCACTGTTATCTTCTCTTCATGACTTTTGTGCAGTTTTTTACATCATCTGCAGATTTATCAGTAGAGATCTTACATTTGCTTCCAAATAATCAATTAAGTGTGAAACAACACTGGCTGGAGAACTGTCCCCCTGGGCAGACCCATTCACTTTCCCAGTTACACGAGAGCTGGGACAGCCTGGGGATAGTAAACTAAAAATGCCATAAGGCAAATGCTGTAAAGAAGAAAGAAAATAATCAAATTAAATGTTGAATGAATTGATCCAGCATTACACCAAACAAGACCCAAGTTGGCCATTTCATATTACTTAATCTCACCGTGGAACGCAGAGTGTTGACCAGCAAAAACCAGAATCTCCAGCTTACGGACTAGGCAGTTTGCTGACAGTATTTCCTGCCTTTCCTTTTTTTAAAAAAAATAATAGAATCAGCTTCCAGATTCTCTCAAGCTCTGCAGCCTCTCTGGCACCAGGAGGTTGTTTTTCATGCAGCAGAATCTCTTTTGCATTCAAGACACCGAGCACCCCATCCCAAGGCCAGCAGCATCAGGGCTCTCGCTCTCTCCGTCTCTGCTGTGGCACCTGATTCTGCCTGGCAGCCGATGTAAACCCAAGTGTGCACAGGCCTGTGCTGCTTACAAGCAGGCCTGGGTTTGCTGCACAAATGCCTCGCCTGCAGGACAGCCTCAGCCAGCTCATCATACAGAAAGGCCCGTGGGCAACTCTCAGACCAGACCAGCCATTCCTCCACTCCTGTGTCCTCAATTCTGAAACTGAGGCAACAAATTCCCAGGCAAACATCCTTTCTGTCTAACAGCAGGAGTAACAGACAGAGCTGTTGTCTCGCAATCCTATAATAGCTATAGTGGCCAAAAAGGGAGAACCTGCTCTGCCGGTGGGGTCTGCATGGCGTGCTGGGTATGGATCAGAGGCCTATTTGACACTGCACCACTTGGGGTTCCCTGAATTTAAAGGATGTGAGATGATGTACACTATTCTCTTTATTGTGTTAGCTCTCACATATATTTTAAATGGTGCCCTACACAGTACGACTGCCTTTCCTACTGGGATCATAACCTCCCTGTGCAAAACAAGCCTTATAAAAATAGAGGGTTTCCCAAGTAGCTCCCCTTGTCTTCACTCTGAATGTTTGCTTAGCAACAAACACACATCCCCCTAAGACACTGCAAAGATCTGTCTTCCCATGTGAATGTAATCAAGACGTGCCTTACTTGTTAAACAAATACGAGACTTCTATCAATTTGAACCAAAGTTCCTGACTTTGAATACTTCTTTTGAAGCTATTCTAATTTTTCAGCATCTCTTTTGATGCCAACACCAGAGCTCCACCTCATGCTCCTCATGAGATGAGTATAGCAAATACAACCTGTCTCCTTCAGCAGCACCCCTGCAGCCGTGAATGGGGTCAGTCACACTTGCTGGCTCACCATACAAACTCACAAGTTCACATCAGGGCTTTCATTTCTGGAATATTCACTGGAAAGATGGTGCTGGAGAGCTGAACAAGTAAAAAGATTAGTGAGGTCCTGATGGATACCAAGTTGAACATAAGCCAGCAGTGTTCCCTCCAAGTAAAGGTGGCAACAGCATCCTGGGCTGCAGCAGGAGGGCTGTGGCCAGCAGGTAAAGGACACTGAGCTATCTTATCAGCACAGGTGAGACACACCTGGAGTTCTGTGTTCAGTCTGGGCTCCCCAATATAAGAGAGACAGGGACATACTGGAGCAAGTCCAGCAAAGGGATGTGGACACGTTAAGTAATGGGAGTGTCACTCCTAACAGTGAGACTGCAAGAGCTGGGATTGTTTCACCTCGACAACAGGCTCAGCACAGTCTCATCCATGTGTGTCTCAGTGATGGGAAAATGTAAGGAAGACACAGCTTCTGCTCAGTGGTCTCCGGTGACATTGCAAGAGGCAACAGGTGCAAACTGAAGTGCAAGAAATTTCATTTAAACATGAGAAAGAACTTTTCAGCTGTGAAAGTTACTACACACAGGGGCATACTGCCAGGAGGGATTGTGGAGTCTCCATCCCCAAGACATTTAAACTGGAACAGCTCTGAAACTCTGGAAGAGCCAAACATAGCAAAGTGAAAGTGGCTGAACAGCTTTGCCCAGCTGAATTGGACAATTTGTGTTTATGCCTCTTGAAAAAGTGAATGCATAAACACACAAACACACAGGAGGGTGCAACAACAGCCCTGAGAGTAGCAAGTCAAGGTAACTTTGTCCCAGTATGTAGCTCATGCTCATTCTCTCCCTGCACTGCTCAGCAGAATTGCATAGCTTTAAGTAAGGTCAGCTCTACAGCCTATCTCACTTCCCTCATCCCAGAGGATGCAAAGTTTGCAAGTGACCACATTAGTCTGCCTGGAAAGAAAATGAAATTTATTTAAAAAAAACAAAACAAATCAAACCTCATCCACAGAAACAGCCTTTCTCCATAGCCCCTGTGCCTCAGAGTGGGGCCCGGAAAGTCTTCCTCCTCCCTTGACCTCACATGCCCTTCACCCATGGCAAGGCTGGGAAGGGGATGAAAAGTGCCAAGCGTTAAGGTGCTGAGAAGCTCTTGATGTTTCCGTCTCTCACGTGCTGTTGGCCTGTTCCTGCTCAAAGAGGGCCATGGCCAAATGTGACCGGGATGCAAGTCCTTCCAAGTTGCTGAGCACACAGCGGTGGTACAGCTCCTCACTGAGCCGGGGGTTGCAGCTCCTCAGGGTGTACTTCTGCACCAGCCCTGGCTCCACAGCCCTGAACAGGTGCAGACCAGAATAGTGGAGGAAGACATCAAATACCTCCATGCTCTCCAGCACCTCATCCCGGTCCAGGATATTGGCTGCGAGCTTGGTACGTGCTGTCATATAGTCAGAATTATAAAAGCAGGCCTCAGCAAAGGAATGCCTGTCAAAATGCCCATCTCTCAGGAAGTCAGTGCTGGAGGAAGCTGTCTGCTCACCACGGTACACCAGCGCAGGGTTGAACTCCTGGAAATGCACAGGGAAAAAAACCTGCCAGTTGCTGATGGTATTCATGCGGCAGCGGTTCAGGAACTCCATGTTGATTTCTGTCCAGACACTGGCCAAGAAGAACAGTGTATCCACAGGGTGCTTCTTTGAGACTATATCCATGAGCTTCACTTGTGATGGCACCTCTGTTTTAACACTAATCCATGGGATTTTCACTTCTGAGTAGCGTTTCTCCAGCTCTCCTACCATGGCTTTGACTCCAGCAAAAACATCCACCTGACCAACTCTCTGGGCATCGTAGGGATGGTAGACAAAAAGCAAAGTCAGCAAGGCATTATCATGCGTGTCCAGCGTGTTCATAGCAAACATATCCAGGAAGTTTGCCACATAATCCAGGTCCTGCACTGTCAAGGGAAGCACCAGCTGCACCCGTGTGGCCTCCGTCACATATGGCATGGGAATAATTTCCACCTTACTTAAGGGTCGCACCAAGCTCACTCGCTTGGCCAGAACATGACTGTGGCCCTTCTGGGTGACAGCCTCCAGCAGCAGGTCCAGTGTGTACTCCATGCCCCGTGTGGGGTCAAAGCGCCGGTAGCCGTTGAGCAGCTGCCGCTTGCTGAAGCGGAGCAGGGGCTGGTACCGGAGGTTCAGCTGCTCCAGCGCCGACTCAATGATCTCACCAACATCTGCTTTGCTGGCTCCAGAGAGCTCACACTTGGGGGAGCCATCAGGACAGGCGAAGAGGTGCTGCTCGGTGAAGTAGTCCCAGTTGATCACCTCAAAGCGGGATTTTGGAAGGAACGGGGCATTTATGCCCACAGGCCAGGTCACGCCTGCCTCGCCTGCAGGGGTCAGTGCTGTCAGGTTCCTGATCTGCATCTGTGCAAAAAGAGAGCACAAACTGATCCCTACCACATTCTCAAAGGGGTCCAGGCCAGTTCCCCTCCAGGCCCACCTCACCACCTACAAATGTCACACCAGCAGTTTTGGGTGTCAGAAGTGCTGTTTGTGAGACACAGGGCTACAGTGTGTCTGGCTGACAGTCATCCACAAATGGAAGTAACAATCTTCCTCTACTGCACCAAAATAGAAGGAAATCTGTTTGGTCAAGGACTTTCTGCAGGTATTTCTCACCACATACCTGGAGGTCCTGTATCTCCTGGTAGGCTCTGTTCAGCTGGATCCTGCTGAACTGCTTGTGCAGCCGGTACATCAGGGTCATGTCAGAAACAGGGTGCACTGCAAGAGCTCCTTGGAACTCCTCTTCTTCCTCCTTCTCTGGCTCAGTATTCTTGGCCAGTTCATAGGTGTGATAATGTTGGCCCTGAAGCAGACAAAAGCCAGAAAGACTAGAATGGAACCTGAGTTCACAGAGCAGCTTTACCTCACCCCAGACACGTACCTAGCCTTCTTTCCATATGGACTGAGATAAAAGGTATGAGTCGTCCTTCCCACCCTAACCCCCACTTTCTTCTTGGTACCAATGCACCCTTTATCCTACCTGCAAAAACCTGCGGATCAGACTCTGGTAATAGGCTAAAAATTAAGTCATGTGTGTGCTCTCTACCTCAACATCACAGCTGTGATTCTGGGCCCCTCCCTAATGCTGCTATAGCACACAGCCCCTTCCTCCTCTGCAGCTCACAAAAAAGCCACTTTGCTACACAGCAGGGAACAAGTAAGAGCATGGGCTCTGTCAGGCTCAGCTAACACAAAACCTGAGCTGGGAAGTACCTGGAGCTGGGAAACGCAAGTGATGCCAAGGAAATCAATGATGCAACGGCCCAGCCACTCATCTGGCCGCACACTGAGTATCTCATTACGACAGCTGTCCAGGTGTGGGTGGAGCTTCAGCAGCAGGCTACGGGAGAGCAGGTAGCCAAAGCCCCCATGACAGTAGCGGGCCTGTTCATCCCCCCCGATGAACTCCTCCGCTCGCCCCAGGTACACGTCCTGGTTAATGCTCAGGTGTGTCACCAGAGCCTTGACTTGCTCAGCCTGGGCATAGGTGTCATCCTGCATGATGTAGAACCAGTCATAGTCAGAACCAAAATGCTGATGGATATAGTTCATGGTCTCATACATGAGCCAAATGGGCCGCTCGTCCCCATGGGCCACCAGCACCATTCCATGGGGCACCTTGGCACTGCGCAGCCCCGTGAAGTACAGCAGGCGTGGGAAGTGGTGGGCCACCGTTTTGTTCACCGCCACTGCCAATGTGTTCATGGTGGCCTTGGAGGTCAGCACAGCCACAAACAGTCTCTCATGGAATCCCAATTCTGTCTGGATGTAGCGAGTTCTGTAAAGGAAGGACATACCTACATAACAAAGCTGGAGGAGAAAAATCAAGAATTATGGTAACTTGGGATACATTCTTATTTACTGGAGTCTACCCATAGTGAAACAATCAAGCCTAGATGCAGAGCTTTAAGAGAAAACTCATTAGTGAAAATACCATTTTGTGAAAACACTTGCTTCCTTCAAGGCAGCTACAATCTCACATCATTTATTCGAGCTAGAAAACTGTGCCAGTGTAACCAAAATTAAAATACCACACAGCTAACTACTTGCAGCTTAGGAGGTATGCTCAATTAAACCACAGGAAGGACTGCTGAGAAGTTCCTAGTGCTGGGGGCTGGGGTGTGCCAGCTGCATATGGGGCCCCAGGTGGCAGGAGATCACTGGAACCCCAGGCTGTGAGCTGGCAACAGTCGCTGGCCTTGGCCTAACAAAGGGCCAAAACCCTGCAGGACCTGGTGAACAAGAGAAGAACCTGAGAAGACCCCAGACCAAAACTCACCACTGGACCAAGAGGCACGTAAGGGTGCATGTGAAGAGCATGTAGAGAGACTGTGAGGGTACAACAGCCCAGAGGTCCCTCTGCAGAGGCACCAGCCCAAGATGTTCTGATGCTGCTGCACCACAAATAAAATACTTAAAAGAACAAAGAACCTGTGCTACAGGAAGCCTGGGGTCGAGGGAACTTGTCTGACAGTGTGACTGGTTTGTGGAAGGAGCCAAGAGGGTACCTGTTGGGTCACCAGAGCCACCACTGCGAAGGGACCCCGGTCCCAGCAGTGACAGTCTGGGTGGTGCCAGTGTGACCCCCTGAGTGGCCCCTGGATGGTGAGGCAGGAAAGTTTCATACAATACATTATTATACTGTACTACATTACATCAATAAATTACTGTTAATTGCTCAAAACTGCCTTAATGAATAGACTGTTTAGAAAAGTTTTGAAGAGGAATTTAACATGTTCTATTAGACACAGGTAACAAAAGAATCACAGAATTTCAGAATGGTTCGGGTTGGAAGGGACTTCAAAACCCATCCAGTCCCGCCTCCTGCCATGGGCAGGTACTCCTTCCACTAGACCAGGTTGCTCCAAGCCCTGTCCAACCTGGTCGTGGACACTTCCAGGGATGGGGCAGCCACAGCTCCTCTGGGCAACCTGTGCCAGGGCCTCCCCACCCTCACAGGGAAGAATTCCTTCTCAATATGTCATCTAACCTTGCCCTCTATCAGTTTGAAGCCATTGCTCTTTTTCCTGTCCCTCCAGACCCTTTTAAATAGTCACTCTCCATTTTTCCTGCAGGTTTCCTTCAGGTCCTGGAAGGCCACAATCAGGTCACCCCATCCTCTCTTCTCCAAGCCGAACAATCCCAATTCTCTCAGTCTTTCCTTATAACAGAGGTGCTCCATCCCTCTGACCATCTTGGTGCCTCCTCTGGACTTGCACCAACTCCTCCATGTCCTTCCTGTGCTGGGCCCCAGGGCTGGAGGCAGCTCTGCAGGTGGGGTCTCACCTGAGGGAGCAGAGGGGCAGAATTCCCCCCATACTGAAAAGAAACATTCTCAATCTTCTTGGGCACTTTTGTTGCCTTTTTTCCCCCCTTCCCTCTCAGGTTAATTTCCTGAACAAGTGTCTTCCACCCCTTTAAGGTGACAATCTTAGCCATCGCCTCGTTGCATCATGTTGTTCCTACAAAAGGTAATTCAAACAGCAAATTCCACTTTGAACCTGTTCACTCACGCAGAGAGTTAGAACCCCAAATACCACCCACACGTGACTGTTTTCCCTGAAGGAAAACCGGGCTAAAAAGCACAGAGGTTACCTGAGCACTTTTTTGTAAGGCTTGTTGGGGTCTCTGTAGTACGGCACAATGCGGGGCCTGAAGTCCTCGTAGCCCGGGCCTGGCCCCCCCTCCGCTGCCTCGGGCGGAGCCCCGCGGGCGGGCGGCGCGGGACGTCCCGACGCCAGGCACCGCTCCTCGGCCGCGCCATGGCTCCAGGAGGCGCGCAGGAGGCTCAGGCTGCAGCCGAGAGACAGCCCGAGCAGGAGCGGCAGCGCGGGCCGCAGCGCGCCCAGCACTGCGCCCAAGCGCATCGCGGCGGCTACGGCCGAGCCGAGCTCCCGGGGGACATGGCGGGCGGGGCTCTCTCACCCGCAGGCC
>VXAY01005027.1:227091-269877 GCA_013399855.1 Oxyruncus cristatus | reverse complement strand
GGCGGCTCGCGGGGCCGCCGGGGCGGGGAAAGAGGGCGGGGCGGCCCGAGGCTGCGCGGCCTAACAGCGCTTGTCTCCCCTTCGCCGCAGCCCCTCCCCGCGCCATGCCCTCCGACCTGGCCAAGAAGAAGGCGGCCAAGAAAAAGGAGGCGGCTAAGGCCCGGCAGCGACCGCGCCGAGCCCCGGAGGAAAACGGCGATGCCGGGTCGGAGCCGCAGGAGGTCCGGCCCCCGGAGGCCAACGGGACGGCGCTGCCAGGTGAGGGAGCGGCTAGTCCCGTGTCTGCCGCGGGTGTCCCGGCGCGGAGGGCTCGGCCGTGCCCCGGCTGGGTGAGCCGGGACATTGATTCTCTTCGGATGAAACATCTCGGGCACGGGCTGCGCCGAGCCGGGCGGCTGGGGCAGCTGCGGTCGGGGCCGCTCTGCCGTGGGGCAGCAGGACGCCCCGGGGGCTCCACATGGGCCGTATGTGTGAAGGATGCCAGTGGCCCTCGCTCGAGGCATGGCAGTGTGAAGATGGAAGGGGCTGATGGCGTCGCCCCCCTCAGACATACACTGTCCCGATCTTCTGCTACTTGATGCCCAGACCTTTTTGGATTTTTTTTTGTTTGTTCGTTTTGTTTTGGGTTTTCTTTCTTGCTGCAGGGACCACTGCAGCATTTGAATTCTTTCTGTTCTTACTGCTATTGCTCTCACCCTCTCCTCACCTATTTCTCTGGGATGTACCTGGTTTCCAGAGTCTGAGAGCCTGTCTCTTAAAGAGACTTTGTGTCTGTTAAAGAGAGAGACTTTGTCAGAGGGCGCTGTCGGCCCTGAAGGACGTAGTCAGGTAGCGCTTACCGAGGGACAGCTTGCTTTCGCAGCCACGGGGCTCTCTCCCCGCGCGGGGCTCTCTCGGTCCGTGCTGGACTAGCTCTCTCGCTATCTTTCTCCCTTGCTTTCTTTCTCTCTGTCTCTCCCCCTCTGTCTTTCTGTCGTCATTTGCATATCGCCTCCCTATTGGTGCAGCCCAGGGCGGGCGGGGCCCGGGGCGGTGGGAGCGGCGGGGGCTGTGCCGGGATCCGGCGGGAATCTAGGAAAGGCTCTTCTCCCCCGAGCGGGTTAAAGGCACAGAATATGCCGAGTTGGAAGGCACCCGCAAGAATCATCGAGTGCAACTCCTAGCCCTGCACAGCAGGAGCCCCAACAATACCACCACGTGCCCCAGCGTATCATCAAAACACTCCTTGAGTTCTGGCAGCCTCGGTGCTGTGCCCACTGCCCTCTGGGGAAAAAACCTTTTCTCAGATCCAACGTAAACCAGGCTCTGGAACAGCCCCTCCCGGGCATTGGTCATTGCCCCAAGCCTGGCAGAGCTCAAGGAGCTTTTGCACAGCACTCTTGGGCCATGGTGGCATTGTTGGGGTGTCCTGTGCTGGGCCAGAAGCTGGACTGGGTGATCCTTGGGGGTTCCTTCCAGCTCAGGAGATCCTGTGATTCCATATGGGTCGATACCGGCATATTTCTTATTGGGAGTTCTCCATGAGCTATTTACACATCAGAGGGAAAATGCCCTTGCCCCTCTTCGCTTCCTGCTCTGTGGCACTGTCCAGAGGGGTCCCATGTCACTTCCAGTGACATTTTGTGCTCCTTGGCTAAGGCACATTTGCTGTGGTGTTCACAGTGATTTGGCTGACTGGGTGATTTTGCCAGGAGCACTAGATGCTCACAGCCAGGCTGTTGTTCAGCTCTCTAACTGAGCAGCAGCAGCGCTGCCGAGATCCGCAGTGCCGTTTGCTGCTTCCAAGGGTGGCGTCTCACCGAGCTGTGAAGTTGGGCTGCAACAGAAGGTCAGCATGACAGGAAAGAGAGTAGCAAGGCCCTGGCACAGGCTGTACAGAGAAGCTGTGGCTGCCCCATCCCTGGAAGTGTTCCAGGCCAGGTTGGATGGGGCTTGGAGTAACCTGGGCTAGTGGAAGGTGTCCTTGCCCATGGCAGGGGATTTGCTCTTTAGAGATCCAACCAGTTAGATGCTCTTTAAGATCCAACCCAAACCATTCTGGGATTCTGTGATTGTGTGATTTGCTGTTACTGTAGGAGGAAAAGAAGAAGGGGACATGCAGATGGACTTAGTAACTTCTCTGAAAATCAGTAGGGCCTGTTCCAATGCTGCTGCTTCTTCTCTAACCTTTCCCTTCATTTATTTTCTAGCCAGTTTTTTTTGGCTAACCCTTTCCTTAAGCTTGCAAGCAGTACTCTGTAAGGTCTCTTCCTATCCTAGTCCTTCCTGTAGGAGGGGTTAGTCTCATGACACTCAGATAACTGGCTCACTCTTTTGCTGCTGACTTAATTCTGATGGTCCTATTTCATTTATATGGTATTTAGATATTTAGCAGGTGGAAGTTCCTGTTAGACTATATATATCCATCTGCTAAGCTGAAAAGCTGAGTGTCATTGCATCTGAGCCTTCTCAACTCTTCCATAGAAATGGGGGCTGGGAGTTGTTTTTGTAGCCCTGGGCCTTTCTGTACAGGGGCTTATGGCTTCCCTTTTATTTGTAAATCAGTGACACTTCTGTTTTTTCTGCATATAGAGGTTGATGCTCTTACAAAGGAGCTGGAGGACTTTGAGTTAAAGAAGGCTGCTGCCCGAGCTGTGACAGGAGTCCTGGCCTCCCATCCCAACAGCACTGATGTGCACATCATCAACCTCTCCCTGACCTTCCACGGCCAGGAGCTGCTGACTGACACCAAACTGGAGCTGAACTCCGGGAGACGCTACGGCCTGATCGGACTCAATGGCATTGGTAAGCTGTGGGGGAAATGACGTGGCTCCCTGGAGCTCAGTTGAGGGTGTTGCGCTGCTGAGGAGCTGGGCAGGTGCAGGTGGGAAATGCTGGAAACTGGAAGGAGGGCTGTTGGACAGACATGGCTGGGCCATGGCAGTTCCTGTTCTCCCTTGTCTCTCCCCAGAGAGGGGAATTGCTAGGATTGCTGATAGAAGTCTGAGATTGCATTCTGGCTTTGGACTGTGCATTTGAACTTGTTTTGGTGGAGAGTTGGGTGAGATGTCTGGGATCTGTAAATCTGTCTGATTCCTCTTTACAGCATTTGCTTAGTAGTTCCAGTAAACCCAATACTGATGGTACTGGTCAAAGAATATGCACGTTATGCAGGAGTAAAGAGTATGTGGTTTGGCCTGACTGGGAAAACAACTGTACAGTGCCTGGAGAAGGTGACACTACATTGAGAGATGCAGAATATGGGTGTGATCAGAGAAGTGCTAGTAAGAGTGACCAGCTGGTTTAACCATCAGGAAAACACAAGTTCTCCAGTGATGAGTACATTACTTTCCTCTGTGCGAGAAGTCTTTGGAATCTGAGGCACTGGTAACAGCTGTTAGACCTAGTTAGACAGCAGGAAGTACAACAGAGACTCTCTAAATCTGAGCAAGGGCTGAAGTGAAGTGGTTTCCAAAAAGCTTCTTCATGTCTCAATCCTGCCCTTGGGGTGGTGAGCCTTATCTGGGAGGGCAGTTTGTCACAGTGAGGCAGTGGGCTCTGCTGTGTCTCCAGTTCTTCTGGCCTCTTGGGCAGGAAATTGCCCAGGATTTTATGGGCTTGGAAAGGGAGGGAATCAATGAGTCCGAGTGCATTTCTTCTGTTTCACTGTGACATTGGATCTCACTGAATCCAACAATTAATTGTGGAGTGATTATCTGCACACAGGGAAATCCATGCTTTTATCAGCTATTGGGAAGCGAGAAGTGCCCATCCCAGAGCATATTGACATCTATCACCTGACGCGAGAGATGCCTCCCAGTGGCAAGACCCCTCTGCAGTGTGTGATGGAGGTGGATACAGAGAGGGCCATGCTGGAGCGAGAGGCGGAACGTCTGGCTCATGAAGACGGTAAAGCTTCTCCGAGTCCCAGGGGACATTTCCTCCATTTCCTTCCCCACCAAAGAAGGGGGCTGAATAGAAGTAGGGCAGAGAAATTGTGAGCTTTCCCAGCTGTGCAGAGGTGCAGCTGAGAGCCCTTTACTGGCAGAGGTGCTGACAGGCAGGCTCTCTTTCAGCGGAATGTGAGAAACTCTTGGAGTTATATGAACGTTTGGAGGAGCTGGATGCTGATAAGGCAGAAGCACGGGCCTCACGTATCCTTCATGGCTTGGGGTTCACGCCAGCCATGCAGAGGAAAAAGCTGAAGGACTTCAGTGGAGGCTGGCGAATGAGGGTGGCGCTTGCCAGGTGAGTGCTATAGTGCCTGCTGCCTCCTGGGAGAATGCCTGTCTGCTCCTGACTCTGAAGAGCCATGAACACAGTTCTAAAAACTCAGAGCAGAGCTAAGAGACTTTGGGTTACCTGCACTCACCCTACACCATCTCCCCTGTCCTTGCAGAGCCCTCTTCATTCGGCCTTTCATGCTGTTGCTCGATGAGCCCACAAACCACCTTGACCTGGATGCCTGTGTGTGGTTGGAGGAAGAGCTGAAAACGTAAGCACAGAGGAGTTTGCTGCTTCTGTGGGTTGTGCTTTTCTGCTGGAACATCTTGTCAGCATGTGAGCAAGTGCTGCAGGAGTAACTGTCTGTGGTTCTTGTGGGTACATAACTGTGCTGCGTGAGCAGTGACATCTTCTGCTTGCTGCTATGTGGGATTCTTGATGCAAGGGTAACGAATTCAAGACAAGGCCCTGTCTCACCATCACTGAAGAAATGAGAAATGCTGGTTTGTACTCCCAAGTTAAAGGGGCTTCTGGAAAGCCAGGAGCAGGCCTTGGCAGCCTGTGTACTAGCACCATGTGCTGTACCAGTAGCATGAGCTTTCTAGACCTGGCACCCACCTCATCTTCCTGCCCGCCATCAGAACTGTAGTATCTGAGTGTTCTGGTTTCACCTGTTGTGTTGGTGACTGGTTTTCGTAAACAAAGGTAAAATGTTAAGGTGTAAGGCAAAAAGCTTAGAAATAGTTATGAAACTCAGGTTATCTGGGGTGTACATTAGAAGGACTGTGTTGTGAGAAGGGCTTTGCCTTTGCAGAGGTTTTTCCATTGGCTTTTGTAAGTTAAACCTTTTGCATCCTTCCTTTAAAAGTCAGATGTTTTAGGGAAGTACTTTGAACCTCTTTTTGGAAGGCTTTGACCCATTGTTGTACGGAATCGGAGTGGAGCCAGGCACAAAGTGCCTAACAGATGGGAGTCTGTACCAAGGGCAAAGTGAACAGTGAAGGTTGAAACTTCTTGGAAGTGTGATGCTAATGAAGTCAGCTGCATCAGTAGCATGAGTCACCTGCCACATGGACAGCCAGCCCTGGGCTCCTTGTGACGACGGGCGAAGACTGATCCAGTGGTGCGGGGTGTTTTACCACAGTGAAAGGTGTTGGCAGGATTTACTCACTGCAGCTGGTTGTAGCTGCTTTCCTGCCAATTTCCTAGAGCATCTCCCAGGCTGTGACCTTTTTGTTCTTAATCTGATTGAAAGCAAGAGAAATCTGGTGCATGTGAAGCCTTTGTCACCATCAGGGCCAACAAACTGGAATTCTTTTCCTAGTTTAGTCTCTGTTAACTTACGTGGTGCCACAGGTTCAAGCGGATCCTTGTGCTGATATCCCACTCCCAGGACTTCCTGAATGGCGTCTGTACCAACATCATCCACATGCACAACCGCAAACTCAAGTACTACACAGTGAGTAAACAGTGCCCCATGCCACCAGCAGAAACAGGAGCTGTTCTCTGGGCACATCTGATATCCCATGGTCTCTTTCCAGGGAAATTATGATCAGTATGTAAAGACTCGTTTGGAACTAGAAGAAAATCAAATGAAGCGATTCCACTGGGAGCAAGATCAGATTGCCCATATGAAGGTACCTGCCTGGCTGCATAAGCACCTTCCTACCCTTGCAGGTGGGCATTCCTGCCCCTCCTCAACCTTGTCACTGTGGCTTTTGGCTGACTTTGCCTTGTTGCAGAATTACATTGCACGATTTGGCCATGGCAGTGCAAAGCTGGCCAGGCAAGCTCAGAGCAAGGAGAAGACTCTTCAAAAGATGATGGCTTCTGGCTTGACAGAGAGAGTTGTGAATGATAAGGTAGGATCAGACATGGGATTGCATCTAGAGATCAGTGTTGGAAACATGGGCTACAGAAGTAGAATGATCTTTAGCAGACAGCAGGTATGGCTGACGGAGCTGGGAGCAAGAACAAGATACCCTTCCTGATGCCAAGGATCCCTGTACTCAGCATGGAGTAATGCTGAACAGAGGGAAGAGGAGGAGGAATTTTGTAGGGGAGGAAAGTGGAATTGTCATACCATTGAGGCTATTTTGCAGATACAGAAATCAGAAATGAGTGGCAAAGGCTCATAGGAGATGGGGGAGGATTCTCTGAGCAAATCCTACTTGTTGAAGAGTACAAGCCCACATTTGCTTCAAGGGGGAAGAAATAGGGACTTGTTAGGCAGCAGATGAGCTTGCAAGCAGCTGTGAGTAAGTTGATAGAGGGACTTATAAAGAGTTGCATTCTGGTGCCTTGGTCTGCAGCTGATGTTGGTAGTGAGGGATGGTTGTATCAGAATGTCCAGGCTGTCTCGTGCTCCGAGTGTCTCACAGGTGGATATTCTGTATTAACAGACTTTGTCATTCTACTTCCCACCCTGTGGGAAAATCCCCCCTCCTGTCATCATGGTGCAGAATGTCAGCTTCAGATACAGCAAGGATGGGGTGAGTATGGGGAATGTGCGTACAGAGATCCCTTGTGCTTCTACCTTGTTTGGGAGTGGGAGGCATTTGGCCGAGCTTCCTGATCAGGCTGCAGCATATGACTAGTGGAGCAAACTCCTTGGCAGTGTTAATGCTGGGTCTGCTGAGGACAGAGCATTACAGGTGCAGCAGAGAGGTTCTGGGGAGTAGTGAAAAGGCATAATATGTGGCATGATTTTTGTGATTTGCAGCCATGGATCTATAATAACCTGGAGTTTGGGATTGACCTGGATACCCGTGTAGCTCTCGTTGGACCCAATGGAGCCGGAAAGTCAACGCTGCTGAAACTGCTTACAGGAGAGGTTTGCTTCCTACATTGCCTACCCTGCTCTGGACCTTTATTCTTGGGATAGTCTTCAACAAAGCTGCACTTATTTGCCAGAGTACCCCAGACTCAGGCCTTGGAAATCCTAAGGTCTTGTTGCAATATAGGGCTTTTTCTCTCAGATTACATGTTCAGGCTGCCTCCCCTTGTGCCAGGGTGGAGATGTCTGGATTCTGTATTTCTGACATACAGCAAGAGGAGAGATTTCCTACTGAAATAATTTTATCTTCCCTTGCTAGCTGCTGCCCACAGATGGAATGATTCGCAAGCACTCGCATGTGAAGATTGGTAGATACCACCAGGTACTCTCCGCAGCAGCCCCCGGGGACAGGGAATGCTGAGGAAAAAGCTGTCAGGAATGAGGAAACTTGCCCCTCTAGTTCTGCTTCTAAGGCCCCTCCCACTGCTGCCCTTCTGTACCCAGAGATGGGGGAAGGAACTGTCCGTGGAATGGGCTCCAGCTTATGTCCTTACTCTGCTGACTGTGGTTCTTCCTGTTCAGCCTCCCACCTGCTAATGGCAGAGCTGGTTGCCTTGTGTTTGGTGGTGGACAAACCTGCTATCTGAAACAGCATTCCTGCTCTGAAGTGGAAGCTATTGCATAATATTTCAGCACAGGGGCTATCCTGTGGGTGGGATTATTGGCTCTTGTGTTCTGCCGCTCAGCTGGTACCAGAGGGGTGTGCGGTGTAGGGGGAAAAGTGCATTGGGTCATGGAGTGGGTGGCCTGCGCAGCCTGAAGCTGACTTTTCTTCTCTGGCAGCACTTGCAAGAGCAGTTGGACTTAGACCTCTCACCCCTGGAGTACATGCTGAAATGCTACCCAGAGATCAAGGAGAAGGAGGAGATGAGGAAAATCATTGGCAGATATGGTCTGACAGGGAAGCAGCAGGTAAGTGTGAGCTGTTGAGATTTGCTTTTTGCTCATTAGGGCAATAGAGCTGCTGTGTTTTCCCTTCCTCCGCTGATGTCTAACAGTGTGATACAGTATGCAGCAGGGCTCACCATAGCATCAAAACTCATCTCTGCCTTTGAAATTGGAAAAAAAAAAATAGCTCACTGCAAGACGTGGGTTGGAACAGGTGACCCCCTTAGAATCTGTGTGAAAAGAAGACAAGTTGTGGTGTAGTGCTAGACCTGAGCACACTTTAATTGTAACTTGAACGAGTTTGCTTATCTTTCATTTCTGAGATGTATACCAGGCAGAAGTGTTAGAAGATTCTCAGCTGGGTGTGAGGTCCCCTTGGTTCAGACAAGGGGCTCACCAGTGGTATTCTGAAGTCCAAGCATGACATGTTCCTGTACATCATACGTCACGTGTGTGACAGGAGGTGTCAACGTCACTGCAGTTCAGTGTTGATTTTTGCATTGTTTTTGCCCATTTATCACTGCAAAAGTTGAGAGTAGTTTGATGGTTGTATCAGTGAACACCAGTCAGACCCCAATCAACTGTCCTTGCACATCTTTGGCACAAGTTTGGTCTTGCTGGGGAGACTCCTTCAGAAGCCACTGGAATTCCCTTGTTCCGTGGGTGGGAGAAGCCCAGTGTAGGTATAAGTCTGACTGAACATTTGTCCTCTTGTGTCATGGAGCTGCTGGGGAGCCCAGGGTGAGACCCGAATGTTCTGGGTCAGGGTGGCAGGCTGTGAGGTGCCTGTAGAGCCCGAGCTGTGTCTGTGTTGGACAGGTGAGCCCCATCAGGAACCTCTCGGATGGGCAGAAGTGCCGTGTGTGCTTCGCCTGGCTGGCCTGGCAGAACCCCCACATGCTCTTCCTGGATGAGCCCACCAACCACCTGGACATAGAAACCATAGACGCTCTGGCAGATGCTATCAATGAGTTTGAAGGAGGAATGATGCTTGTCAGCCATGACTTCAGACTCATCCAGCAGGTAAGGAAAGTCATGAATTTTGTCAGAGCACCTTTTTAACACTTCAAGTAATTAAAACAAGGTGTTTTCAACTCACGGGCTCTTACATCCCAAAAAGATGGGTGAGTGAAAAAAAATCACTGCACACAATTCCCTTACTGTGTTCATGTTAAACAATTATTGAGATAGCTCAGGAAAATATTAGGAACTTGAAATAAAGAAAAAAAAACAGCACAAATGTCAAGTGCTGATTTGTCAGCTATAGTTTTGGCTGCAACTTCAGGTATAATTTTGTTTTTCAGTCTGTTATATCCAAGTAGTTCAGGTCAAGAACTACTTACGTTTCAATTCCCAGTTTAGCAAGAAAGGCTTTTCTTCTTAGTACGTGAGTGAAATCAGAAATGTAGAGGGGTCCAGGATTTTCAGTTATAAAATCTTGTATAAATTATGCAGAAAAAAACAAGGAAGATGTTTCTCTGCAGATGCTTTATTTGATAGTTGAAATGTGAGAATTACTAAGCTTTTCTTGCCAGACTTCAGAGAATAGTTTTTAGTTAACTTTATAATTTTGATAAGATTATAAAATGCTGTACTGCAAACCTCTTCTCCTCCTCCTCCTCCTCATGTGCTTGCTCTCAGGTCGCGCAGGAGATCTGGGTCTGTGAGAAGCAGACAATCACCAAGTGGCAAGGGGACATCCTTGCCTACAAGGAGCATCTCAAGTCAAAGCTGGTGGATGAGGACCCGCAGCTCACCAAACGGACCCACAATGTGTGAGCTGAGGAGCCCCTGGCCCCGGTGCTCTGTGGGGCTGACGGTGGCCACGAGTCACCTGCCCGCTGGTGGGAGCGGGACTGCTGCTCTCGCTGGCTGTGTTCTAGGATTGCTGCAATACTGCTTCCCCTTGACTTGCCTTGCACCTCTGTGTCTGGACAGAGCTCTCCCAGTCTGGCTACATTTGGGCAACCGTTTCCATGCTAAGATGATGTCCCATCTGAGCCAGGCCCCGGAATCTGATGGCCTGGAGTCATGGCAGCGGCCATCAGGGTGTCTGAGCTGCAGTGTTACACAGGTGGAGACCCCAGCCCAGCTTCTCCCGCCTCCTTCCCAATTTCTGCTTCAGTTTAGATACTTCACTTCAAACTCTTCTGGCCTTGGTTTGTTTTTAACTAATATTTAACAGTGTAATTAACAGATCTGCCTGAGAATCCATCAGTCAATAAAGAGGGAAGAACAATCTTGTCTTGTTTTGTGAGCTGTGGTAGTTGGGGCTTGCTGTGGCTGAGCTTTGAGTGAGGATCAGCCCTTCCTGCTGAAGGTTCGGTTCTTCGGTACAGCCAAAGCTGTGGCAGAACTTGAGGATTACATGAAGTGGTGAGTACTGAGCTCTGCAGGCACTAAGCAGTGAGTGGGACCCTCACACCTGGGACACCTCTGCTCAGCCAGAGCCAATACTGGGTTTCCAGCAGATGAAAGAAGGGGGAACAAGCCACGGATGCTTCTGTTGAAGATGGTGACAGACACAACTTAGAAGGGTTGTGAATATCAAAATTAGAAACACAGTGTAGATCTATGTAACACCAGCGTGTGTCCTCTGCAACACAGTGGCATAGGTGTGGCTTTTTCCATCTCCCTTAATTGTCTAACAATGAGACTCAATAATGTAGGATTTCTGGACTATGAGTTATTTTGCTGTTGCAGGTTCCTTGCAGACTAACCGAGCTTATTTTGTTCTCCGTAACAGATTTTTGGAAAAGTTGGTGTTTAAACCTCACCCTGTGCCACAGAAGCCTGAATAAAATAAATTTTTAATTTATTAGAGCAAGTGAAGGGTAGTAAAGGGAAAGGTAGCAAATCAACACGTGAGAATGGCTGCACAGGTCATATGAAAGGTTCATGTGGCCCAGCAGCCTGTCCAGGACCACATGCTGCAAGGGGAGAGGAAGGACAAGAGGAGCAGGAGCTGTGCTCCCTTGCAATGCTTCCTCCAGTGCCAGCTGACTGGCTTTGACTTTTTGGGTATAGTATTTCCTTGTTTTTCTTTCCCAAAGGGCCTATCCAAGTTGTGACTGCTGCTGTGGAAGCACTGTGTGTCAGTCATAGGACAAATACCACAACAGCAGCTGCTTCCAGTAGATAAAGCGGAAACTTCAGGTTTTTCTTTGTTTTTAGCAATGATCTGAGAGGAGAACAAAAAAATGTAGTTTCTAATAAAATAATGCAGATAAATTATTGTATATATTATTATATAATATAAATGCTTCTAACTTAGTTCTGCAGTAAAGTCTAAATGGCAGTGAAAAGTCAGAGGACTATCTCACAGTAGAGTACTCAAAAGTTGTGAGGTGGAGTGGGGGAGTAAAAGCAACCCACAGGGAAGTGATTACTCAAAAAGCTAATGGGTCACAAGAGTTAAACAAGAATAGATTAATGCTTGTCTGTTTGGTCTGCTTTCTGGGTTGTAGAAAGTGCTGGTGAGTTGGAAAGGATTGCAAAGCAGCTCTGAGGATGGTGAGGTCAGGGAGTCCTGCCTGAGGTTAGAGCTGTTCATCCTGCTCTTCCTTACTTTTACCAAAGACTTGGCAACAAATCGCTGCATTTCAGATCTGAGTGGCAATAATAAATGCAGGATACAATCTTACACTGAGTGCTTTGGGAATGTTAAATCCTGAGAAGGGCCTGGGGACACAACTAGCATGATGGGCAGTAGTCAGAGCATTCGAGGGGAGAGCTGTGTTACCTGTCTGCTGCTGCCAAGAGAGGGGAACTTCTCAGGTGCAGAGATGTCTCTAATTTATAAACAAGGACCACAGGTGCATGGTCAAAGCAAAAGCAGCTGTAGCTGCACTAGAGGTCTCAGTAAGCCAAGACTTGAAAGTGGAATCCATGCAAATGCTTTATGAGCCTTGATTTAACCTTCATTTGTTCTGTGTTGGGCTGCACTGAAGCAGCTCCCAGCAGATGTCGTGGAGCATTGATCTGAGGCAGCCATGAGCTGGGGCAGTGGCACTTCAAGCTGTTTCAGCTGGGACTTTTCTGGTCTTGCACAAAAGCAAAATTATAGATAAATTACAAGAATTGCTCCTTAGTTGCTAGGATGATCTTTGAAAGAAGTGGCCTAGAGCCTGCACATTTACTCTTGCCTGTAATCTGAAAGTGAGGTTGGCTCTAACACAGCCACAGCGAGAAGTGGCAGGTGCAGGGTTGTGGGATTCCCTTGTCTGTGTGCTGCAAGTAGATCCATATACCACCAAAAACAGCACCAGGAGGAGTCAAGCCCAGCGCACAGCAGCACGGACAGCGTCTAGCATATGCAGTTCAAGGAAGCAGATGGTGGTTCCCCAAACCTGGGAGTTCAAATCTGAACTGCTCAGTGGATGAGCCTCCACCCTTGTTATGTAAAGTCTCCCTGTACCTAATGCCAAGTGATCAGTTGCTGCTCCTCCACCAGAGGCCTTCCTTCTAACTAAACGTTTTGTCAGAAAAAACAGCTGTGTGTGTATCACTGCCAGTGCCAGACACAGCAGCAGCTGGGAAGGGTGCAACAACCCCCAGCTTCTTGTCACAAGAGAGTCCCTGTGTACTATGACCTGAGACCAAGGTCACACAAGCTCCACTTGCAGTGGCAAGTCTTCCCCAACACAAAGGTCTCACCTGTTCACAGCTCTGGGAATCGGGGGGTAGTGGAATGTCCTTGAGAATGGGGACCCTGTGTCGTTCATTGTCAACATACAGCCTCTTACAAAGCACAAGTGGTGATGTCACCTGCTTTTTAGTCCCAATATGAGTCCCTCCCATTCCCAGAGTATTCCACTACCCTGTATCCTCAAGCCCCTTCTTCTTCACAAAGAGCTGCCATGACCATTCCAGCCTGTCCTGCCTGATCACTAATGTTTCAGTTCCAGGGAGCAAGAACCCCTTCTGTGACACTGAACAACCTGCCCCACCCTGTCACAGTGACAGTTATTTGCACTCACAGAGGGTGATCAGGTGCCTCCCCATGAGGGCAGGCCAGAGTACAACAGTTCAGTGAAACACTATGGGCTGCACAAGCAGAAGCGGAGTCACTAGCTGATGAGTGGGTCTCCCAAGCTCACTTCTTGAAAGATGCGATTTGCTCAGATGTGCCAGTATGGCATGTGCCCCTAAGCAGGAATCTCTGAGCGGCAGCACAGAGGCCCCAGCGTGTCCCCCTCCTAAATGAGCATACTGGCATGATCCTTCTATGAAATTGCTGTTGTGGTGCCTGCTGAAAGGCTTCCATTTCCCTCCAAAGGACAGAAAACTCTGTTTTGTTCACTTCTCGACAGTGTTGCTGCACATTTTCCTGGCTTAGCCTAATTCCTGTGTCATAGGAATGATCACAGCTGTCTTGCTGGTGTGATCACTGGTTTACAAGACAGATCAAATCCATATGGGGTGGGGTGTCAACCCTCCCCTGCCTCCCTCCTGGAATTCCAGGCCCTGTTTGATGCAGCAGGTGGAGTGCCAAGAGCAGGTAGCTGAGATAGCAAGGGGAATCTGGCTGGTGGGGAATTTACAGTGCGGTGACATCCCCTCCCGTTACCTAGTTCCCACTGAGGGCGGTACTTGTTCCATAGCACAGATGTGGTTCCACCCATTTGACTCTGGAGTACCTTAAGTACTCCAGTTCACACCCTTGCACCAAAGGAGGATCCCTTCTTTCACCAAAACGCTGGTGGACCTGGGAATGGCTCTTCTCTGGCAATTTTTCCCCCGTGAATCTGATGCTAATGCACTTGCCTCCCTCTTTGCCCAGGTTACCCTCAAACTTTTTCTCAGGTCTAAAGTTTAATTGAATCTGTCACTTCCAAGCTCCTCTCAGGCCAGCTACCCTTCATTTAGAGCCAAGAGAAATCATCAACCACAGGTGTGTACTCCTCCTTCTCCTTGGGGGCTGCACCTGAGGCAGGTTAGGGTCTGTGGCCTGTGCTGTATAGCCAGCCCCATGGCACTTGCTGGTTGCTCTGTTGGAGGCTAGATGAACTCAGAATGTAGGAAGAAGCATGGTCATGTTTCCACCTCTGGGGACAGAATATCCAAGAGGACACCTAAGAGAAAGGAAAGCTTTTCAGTCTGTATTTACAAAGTACTGAAGAAGGTGAGTAAATGTTTCTTTTCTGCTAGAAGCTGCGTCATCCATAAAGTTACTTCTACCCATTGCATGTTAACACTGTAAAGAGGAAGGAAGGAAAGAGATCTGCTTTTTAGTGAGATGAAAAAAAAAAAAAAATTGGGTACAGGAGAGCCCCACTTGAGGCTCAGAAGCCGGGGCGAGGGGGGGCAATTTGGGGGATGGGAGACAAGAGATGGATTTAGAGCAGAAAGGGTTTCCTAGAGAGAGCAAGCTCTGCTGTATGGCTCTGCTTGAAGAAGTAGTTGAATAGAAGTAAAGAGGGCAGGAACGGTTTCTGCTGGGCTTGTGAGTAGGTGTTGAAATCTCTGGTGAGATGAGAAAAAGAATTTTTGGAAGTGGCCATGCGCTGTCTAGGCCACAGTCATCAGCATGAGCCTGTAGGCAGGTTCTGGAAACGGAGGTGTTTTCATCCCTCAGAGTCTTGTTTTCCATGGGGATTGCGTGGGGGCTCCCATCGGTGCAATCCCAAAGCTGCTGTGGCATTATAGGAGCCTCTCTTCAGTCTAATGCAAGTGGCCCATGACTTGAGACTAAGGGTGGGTCCCTTTGGGATTAGAGTGCCCTGTCTGGGATGGGAAGTGGGGCCCTGCTTTTCTGGGGTGGTTGGGTCCCTACTCCCTCCAGGGTGATGGGTGTGTGAGATGGTGTTTGGTTATCACCTGGCAGGTGCACCCAGACCTCACCATCTCCTCCAAGGCCATGAGCATCATGAACTCCTTTATCCATGACATGTTTGAGCACTCGGCCTCGGAGGCCTCGCACCTGGCCCAGGACAGCCATCGTTCCACCATCACCAGCCACAAGGTGCAGATGGCTGCCTGGCTCCTGCTGCCCGGTGAGCTGGCCAAGCATGCCGTGTCCGAGGGCACCAAGGCCGTCACTAAGTACACCAGCAGCAAGTGACCACTGGGCTCCAGTGAAACCAGCCCGGGTCCCACTTCTTGGAGAGTCTTGCAGGAGCTGGTATTCAGTCTTACTCAACTGAGAAAGCAAAGCCTCCTGTTGGCTGCCTGCAAATAAAGT
The DNA here is from genome assembly GCA_013399855.1 of Oxyruncus cristatus. Taxonomy (NCBI): domain Eukaryota; kingdom Metazoa; phylum Chordata; class Aves; order Passeriformes; family Cotingidae; genus Oxyruncus; species Oxyruncus cristatus. The sequence continues at coordinate 254,767 of VXAY01005027.1, read as the reverse complement.
AAGCATAGAAACACAGATTGTGTCTTTAATTTTGGTGTTGCAAAATGTGAGGCAGTTTGAACGGTGGGGGTTGTTTGGAAGGGCTGGAAGAACAGCCGCTGTTTGAAAACAACCACACACAAGTAGGAGCAGGTACCACAGGGCATGCCTGAGGAGAGATATAGGGTTGTTCTGGGAAGCAGAGTGAGCTCTCCACAGTTCTCCAAACTCTTTATCCTGGTTTTCAGATTCCTGACTGCTAAAAGCTTCTGTTGTCTTCGACTTTCCTGTGGTTCTTCAAGTGCTTCCTTACTTGATGGGTCTCTTTACCCAGGTTGTCAGTGTGTACTGGTCAGAGCAGAGGCTGAATCCCTCTGGGTAAGTGGAGTGTAGTTAGCAGTGGTAAGGAGGTTTCTCATGTTTATAAACTGTTTTCAAAGGTAATGTTTTTTTTTTCTTTCTGGTGAGTTTTTCCTTGGGTTTTTATTTTGGTTATGTTTGTTGTTGTTTAGTTTTCTGTTGTTTGTTTTTTCTTCCTGGTGAAGGCTTTCTCCCTTTTGGGTAGGGGAGACAAACAAAGCCAAATGAGCTGGACTGACACGAGAAACAAACAGTATTTTCTTTCTAGGACTTGTGGCCGTTGCCTCCACTTGCTTTTAGGAGAACTTTGTCTTGCAGGGCTCTGAACTAGACTAGGGCTGAGTTCTGCCTTGGATCATCATGTTTATGACTGGCCCTGGCTGCCTTTTCTTGTATTCCCAGGTGCTTCCTATGGGAATGATCCAGAGCCCTGCAGGCAGCATGAGCAGGTTCTCTGTCCACATGGAGCTCAGGAAGCCCTCAGGGCAAAGTGTTGTGTCCAGAGTGATGGTGCAGGCCATGACCTCCAGAGCTGTGGTGGGGCAGCCTGGCTGTGCCATGAGCACAGCACCTTCTTGGGGTGTGCAGGGCTGTCCTGGGTTCCCGCACAGAGGTGCTGCCTCAGTGTCTGTGGTGGAAAGGAAAGGTGTGGGACATATTCTGGGTGGAGTTGTGGTGCAGATCATAGAGTAGTTTGTGTTGGAAGAGACCCTAAAATCCATCCAATTCTACCCTCATGCCTTGGGCAGGGTCACCTTCCACTATGCCTGTCCAACCTAGTCTTGAACACTTGGAGCACCTGTAACTTCTCTGGGTAGCCTGTTCCAGTGCCTTTTCCCAGCTTCGCACTGGGACTGGATGTCTGGCTCTAACATCTTCTGTTCACAACCAACAACAGAGTAGGAGCAACTAGGAGGAACCAGAGCTGTGTTTAGTCCAAGGCGACAGTATGTGGGGCAGTCCTGGATTTCACAAGCTTGTGAGGTGATGCTGAGTCTCATGAGCTATGGAGCTGGCTTGGCAGTGTGGGCCAGACAAGATGTCCATGATGTTCCTCAGGAAAGTACAGGAGGCAGCAGGGCTGGGGCTGAGCATCTCCCTGTCAGACCTAGCCCTGCTGCTGTGGAGTATGGCTGGCTGGGAGAGGGAGGGAAGGGGCTGCACTGGGTGCTCTGTTTCCTTTTGGCTGTAGGACAGCATTGAAGAGTACTCGCTTCACCCTGCCAGGCCTGTAAGCTGGACCTGAGCACAGGGGTGGACCAGCACTTTGCCCAACAAGGCTGCGCTTCTTTTCCTTCCTGTGACCCTTGTGCCGTGGGGACAGGCTGCGTGGCTGATGCTGGTGGCGGGGCTGCCCCTGGGCTGAGTTTGTGGGGTCGCTCAGCCGGATGCAGTGATTGGAGACAGGTCTGGCAGAGCTCAGCCTGAGCAAGCTCTGCTTACACTGAACAGGTGAGCAGCCCATCTGCTTGCCCAGTCAATTCTATTACTCCCAAGGCCATGTATCTGTGCTTGCTCCCCTTTCCAGCCGCTCTCCCATTTCCCCAGCACTGGGATGTGCAGCTGTACTCTCTGTGGGATGAGGAATGCTGAGAAGCAGCCTGGAGCTGCAGTTCTGCTCCTGACCTGGAGATGGGTCTGTCTGACTACCTGATCTCAGATCCATTCCTGCAGCGTGGGAAGGATCCCAATGCTGCTCTGCTTGGAGCAGGCTGCCTGTGGACTGTGCAACTTCCCTCCCTGGTACCCTGGCTCTCTTGGCAGGTACCCACACAACCAGCCAGGTAAGGTGGTGATTTATGGCAAGATGAGCAGCTGTTTCCTGGAGGTGTCTGGTGGAGCATTAGCACTGAGTGAGCCCCAGAGGAGTAAGACTTTAATGGTCCAAGTGCTTGATTCTCCAATACTCCAATTTGTGCATCCTGCTTCATGTCATACCTGCCCCCTATCCCCTCACCAAAGGCTTGAAGAATGGAGTTGATGAATGGCCTCACATTCCTCTTACTAGATCTCTGCATTTCCTTGCAGATGTGGACAGGTAGTGCAGATGAACCGAGACTGAGAGGCAGGAGGAGATTGCTCTTGGAATGGGTGAGTTCTGCACTGAACCTGCCCAGATTGTTCCTTTGACATTTTCCATGTGGAGCTGGGTTCATCTCTAGGTACGCAGGGATCCTGCTGCTTGTTTCCCCACACTATATTTCCATGGAGCTGCTCTGGGATGCCTGCACAGGATGTCATACATGGTCTTCCTGAGGGATCACTCTGTGCTGGCATAGATTAGCTTTGCTGAGAACTGATCCTCAGCTCAGTTGTTTCCAGACTGGAGTTGTGGCTCCATGCCCTTGTCCTAGTGGATCCAGTGAGATTCGGATGAAGTTGTTTTGGGAGGAGGGGGTAGACTCTGCCACCCAGCAGGGATTCACAGGACACTGGTTGCTGTGAGAATGACCCAGAAGCACTCAAGTTGCAATAAAAACAAAGCTTAACTCGGAGCCTGTGCAGGCTCTTTTCCAAAGTATCCTGTGGCTGCCTTACTCCATGTGAGTCTCTGTCCAGATCTTCCCGTGTCCTCACAAGTCTCCCAGGGAGGCTTTTTTAGTGCTGTAACACTACAATGCTGTCATGTTGCGTGTTCCTGGCCCCCTGTGTATGTTTTTCATGAGCTATGCATGCCTGTGGGTTAGAAGAAGTCCTTTTTTTGGCCTTGGTCCACTCTTCAACCTCTCAGAAAGAGTATTAGAGTGTGACAAACCGAATGACTGTTCATAAAAATGTCATCAGTGCCTGTGTTCTGTTTTCCTTTCTGTAAGAGAACAGTGGCTTAAGAGCATATGCTCTTGCTCTCACATGGTGGAGGACTATGTGAGGCAGAGCATCCCTCTGGCCTGCTATGAGTGGAGCAGGTTTGAGGGGAGGGAGCCTCTTGGGCAGTGGAGGATGGCAGCAGCGTGCAGACCTCTCCCCATGTTGTGTCCCTTGGCAGCCATGCTGTCAGGTGGCTGCTCCAGTTCATCATTAGACAGTGTTCCAAATACCAGAGGCCAGAACGGTTCAGCACTCAGAGGAAAATGAGCCGGTGATGGATAGCTCTAGTGATGCCAAAGCTGTTAAAATATGAACCTCTGATGTACAGCTAGAGTTCCAGCAAGGGACTCTCATCCTCTCTGTGCTCAGCTGCTGGTGTGGGGGTGGGACAGTGCTGGTCTGTGGCCCATCCCTTCTCTGTTTAGTTAGAGGTAGGATGTTGTCCCTGAGTAATGGTAGCTTGTGGTGGCCTGGGATCCCTGCCTGGAGAAGGGAAATGAGTGATGATCAAAGGTCAGGCAGGCACTCCCCTGTGTGAGTACACACACTGCTGCCTGAGTCTGTCATCCCTGATGCTGCCTGTGCTGTAGTGGGATTGAGGGTCCATGGCACCCTTCGAGTTGTGTCCCCATCTATGTTCTCCCCAGCAAGCATTGGTGCAAATAGTTTGTTTCTTTGTTTTTTCTCTCTTTGTGCTCTGTTTGGTCTGGAGTCTAGGATGTAGCCAACAATAATGCTGCTTCCTTCATCTCCCCTGCTTGGGAATGTGCTGGGGGTGAGGGAGGTATTCAGAAGTTAATTAAGTGAGAAAGTAAATCTTATGTCATAACTGTGGCTTTCAGGACCATATAACTTAGGTCAGCATCCCTGTTCTCATGTCCTCCCTGTGCAGCCCTGTATTACCTGCTGCTGAACTGGGGGGAAACTGAAAGACCTGCAGTGGGGTGAGGTGCTCCCTGATGTGGAGCTGCAGCCAGGAAAGCCCTGGGTGCTGACTTGCAGTGCCCCTTGGGCCAGGCTGAGTGCTCCTCTGGGGTGAAAGACAGCGGGATGGGGTCGAAGGGTGTGTTCTCACATAAACAATGGGTGTTGAGCTGGGCCTATGATTGGTACCAGTGGTGTGCTGCTTGGCCTCTGATAAGGAGAGCGCTTCCCTTTGGCCCCATGCAGGCTGTGGGGCTGGAGAAGAGGGTGACACGGGCAGAGTGGCCCCATGAGGAATGGTTGCTGCAGGCCACACACCGTTTTCCCATTAGTGAGTGTTTAGTTCAGCGTTTTAAATAATTGTGTCCTCGGAATGATATTTAAAATCCATTTGGGAGGCAATGAGGCGGGAAAGTGCCTGTGCCATTGTGATGACGCTGCGCAGGCCGCGCCACACATGCATATTACAAACTCGTTACAGGCTCGTTTACACAAACGCTGCTCCCTCCCCACACCACCGAGGCTCCGAGTGCTTCTCCCCCACCGTGACTGCTGGGCTTGGCTCTGTGGAGACATTTGTTTGACAAGGTAGGCCTGGTGTCCTCTGCAGCAGAAGAGGCACAGCTGGGGTGCGGCAATTGGGTGCTGCCCTTTGGGACAAGGATGTGTGGGGAACACTTGGTGATGGGACTGTCACTCAGGTGTCCTGTCCTTCACCTGTGCTCAGTGCAGGACTGTGTCACTTTCTGATGAGCCCTCAGACTTGTCACTGCAGACTCCAGACCCTGCAGTCCCAAGGCTTTCAGCTGCTGTTCTCTGGGTATCACTGGAAGAGCTGCAGCACCTGTCCCAGGCTGGCTCTGAGGCTGAGGACCAGCCTGGGCTTTTGAATGTCTATGGAAACTGCATGAACTGGAGGGACCAGGTGTGAGGGAGCAGCAGCTTCAGCAATGGTCCTGTGAGTGCTGTTTTGTGGCTGGATGGGAGAGAGTGGCCCCTCTACCTCCACTCCTCTCTTCCTGCTGTGTGGGCACCCTCTGCTGTCCTCCCAGGCCATGCAAAATAGAAAGCCTATGTGGCAGGACAAGGCTCCTGGTGGTGCTTTATCCTTGGCCTGTTGGCCTTGGTGGCATGAGCAGTGTTCAGTCTTCTCCCTCCTGATCATGTTCAGCTGCTTCTAGCCAGGCTCCCAGCTGTGGTTTTTCTTGGTACTGTCATGTGGCAAAGCATTAGTGGGGTGAGGATCAAGCCCCCACATATTTAAGGACATGTTGTGTTGTGACACCTGTTCCCCTTGCACAGTGACCGGGCTGGCTGCTTTCTGGATAGGCAGTGGAAGGCTCTGGCATCCCTGTCTCTGCCTCAGGGCTGTGAGCCCTCAGTGTCCTCATTGTCCCTGTGGACTTTCCTACTTGGCAGCTGTGTGGGTGTTTGGCTTGGAGATGCTGAAGGTGAATAGGAAGGCTTTAGTCATTTCCAGGATTTGAGGGCAGAGCTGCTCATTGCTGTTTCTTCCTGCATAAAGCTCAACTTACCACTGCTCTGTGCAGCTTGTATCCCTATGCAGGTGGGAGTTAGGCTGGGAGTCACTGACAGGTGGTGTGGCCTTTATGGACAGTGCTCCTGGCTGGAGCCGAAGAACAGGGGAATGTTAGAGGTGAGCCAGGAGCTTGCTATGCTGAGGTCACCTTTTCTCCAGGTTACTGGGGAGCTTGTTGAGAGAGGAGCCACAAATACTCAGTGTGGCAATGGAAGGTAAGAAGCCACACAAGGAAGGCAGTAAGGTCAGGAAAAGAGCCCAGTGTTTCAGGTGCCACAGGTGGGAACTTAAGTCTTGGGAAACAGTAATTGAGAAAGGCTGTGGGTAGAGTTGGGTTTGGCTCACCTGGAACTGACTGGAAAACCCTCTGCTGGTGCTCCCCATTCAGGCCCTTGCACTCTGGCTTTGGTTAAAGCCTCTGACACTGCAGCTAGAAAAGTTGCTGCAGTAATCTCTTTGGGAATGAAGAAAGTTAATTTTGTAAGAATCTGGGAAGGAGGTAAGAGGGAGGTGGACTGTCAGCTTGTATAGTCAAACACCCCTTTCTGGCAGGGTCAGAAACCCATCAGTTTCTGATAATGAAATTCACAATCCCTGCCATGTGCTCTACTGGCCAGGGCCGCTTCCAGGAGGTGCTACCTTGCTCAAGTCAGAAGTGAGTGAGCCCAGAAAGCTCTGATTTTTTCGTCACAGCTATTTGCTCCTGAGCAGCAGAGAGGATGTAACTGAGGGTGGCTGCCACTCCAATTCATGTGCTGCTGTGCAAGAGCAGACCTGAGAAATGTTTGAAGACCATCCCCTACCCCCAAGAGGGTCTCTAGCCTGGCTCCCCCGTTTCATAGCCCTGCTTGTCCATGAGCTCAGTGATGTCCTGAGGATCAGACACGGTCTAATCATTCTTTCCTTGGAGCCTGGTCTGAAGCTCTGTGACGTCTCTCTGCTGCCTTTGCTTACAGGAGGGACTCTGTGCTCCTCCAAACCACAGCAGCTGCCACAGCTACTGCATTCAGCTTTTGCAGATTAGGAGGGCCGGTCCCGCTTCTTGCTCAGGGTACAAGCTCTTTGGGATAACTCTTTCATTTCACCTGCTGTATTGTAGAGGTGTGTGCTGGAGTGAAGCCAAAAGCAAAGCAGGTTTAACAGTGAAGCAAAACCAGGGTTTGTTCATGCTTAAGGTAGATAATGAAGATCTCAGAGTTCAAGACTTGAAAATTAAGTGCATAGTATGGGCTCCACTGGCTCACTCTGTGTCATCAGGACCTTCTAAAGGTGGTAGCATTTAGTACATCATGCTAGTGTATATGACCAGCCAGTAACTGCATAAAATCATGGTTCCCTGGGTAGTCTCTGATCTGGCAGGGCCATGTGTTACATCTTTAGGCTTGTAGCTTACACAGGTGACTCTACCCGTAAGTAGATACTCTCCCTAAATCTGTCTTCTGTGAGCAGACATGCTTTGTGTGGGCACAAAGCCTCTCAGTGTGTATAAATGGACACTCTTGTATGGGGGAAGCATAACAGCTTTATTCCAGTGGAGGCAGCAGCAGGAGGTGGAAAGGTAGTTTGGAGAGGAACTAAGAGTTCTCCTTAGTTTCTCCTTTTCCCCACCTCTAAGAGAATCCAGGCTTCCTGTACTCAAAGTTCCCCAAGTCAGGGCTGTTGCACTGAGCCCCTCACCTGGCCTGAGGAGACTGGCTATTTGTTGTGCTCTCTTTTCCCGTTCTGCCACAGTGTCCTCTCACAGGCTCTCTGCTTTGTTCAGAGACCTGGCAGTCTTTGAACAGGCAGGTTCAGAGACTTGCTTCTGTCTTCTGTACTGTGACCCTCCTTCGCAGCCTGCTTTACCCCCTGCACGTTTGCTTTCTCTGCAGGACTGGTAACTGAAGACAGCCCTGGATAAAGAGTGGCTCCAGGCAGTGCAAGAGACAGCAGAAGTGAAAGAGGCACAAGGGAAACACAAGAAAGGAAAAAAAAAAAAATATCGAGGTAAAATATCGACAGCTTTGTACTTGCTGTCTTTGGACAGGACAGCTGTTTCTGTTTTCAGCATTGTGTGTGTGGCAGGGGACCAGACCACTGTGTGGGGAGAAGGTTTAGGACGGGTGTGTAAACAGAAGAAAAAAGGGCCCTGGGCATGTGTGTGCAAATATACTTGTCATGGATTCTACGGGGTGCTGAGCAAGCTGGAGTGAGTGTGAGTGAGGCTGGGGAGGTCTCTCTAGCTGTGTCTGGGCTGTGGCTGTGTCTGGAGGGAGAGACAGAACTTGTGTGAAAATCCTTATAGTGGTACCTACTGCCATTCCTAGTGCCTACGTCGGTCTGGGAGCTCTTGGACCTGTTGGCTTTTTGGTTTTTCTCTAGAAACGGGACAGGAAGGACCCACTGAGGGCCTCTGCCTGACTCCTGGGCAGGTCCTGCAGCAAAGGAGGAGGTGAGGCAGAGCCTCACTGCCCCAGGGAAGGGGCTGGTTCTCAGAGCAGTATATGGGACATGTGAGGGTCTTTCTGTCCCTGTGGAGTTGTTTTAGGGAAGGACTCTGTCCTCAGTCCCTTATGGCTTCTGACACTGTGTCTGCTCCAATCTTTCCCAAGCTCTCCCTCTGTGGTTGCCCCCCGCCATCTGTTCCTTTCTTGGGGTAGCACAGAGCGGAGGAGGGACTTTGCAGAGCAAATCAGCACATAGACAGTGATTCCAGGCTGCCTGCTACCTAACATGTGCCTACTTTGTGCTGGTGTTTGCACCCAGCAGCTGAAAATAAGCTCTTGGAAGAAGGTGAGGTGGTGATGAGGAGCTGCCAAGCTGGACTATTTATACTGGGTGAGTCAGGCCTGTGACTGAGTCCAGCCAGACACTGGGGAGCTGGAACCCAGGAGCAACCTGCAAAGGTCAAACCCTTGGACAAAGGCTCTTTCCTGCAGCAGCTTGTTTACTGTGTGGGTCAAACTCATCCGGTTTGTTCCCCATGATGGATTGCACCTTCCCCCTGAGCTCTGCCACACAACACTTGCTGCTGCCGGATCACTGGAAGTATCCTCCCCATGTAAGGTCCTGGTGCCACCGCAGTGTGCACAGCCTGAGCCCAGATGGCCGGGGCTACCAGCACAGCCGCCTGGAGCCACTGGAGTGCCGGGATCTGCTGGTCCAGAATGCGCTCTTCACTGGAGACCTGGAGATGGTGCAGAAGTACTTCACCAAGAGTGCAGCCATCAATCTCATCATTGAGACCAGGGATGATGTGCTGCGCTGGACCAGCAGGAAACATGGTGGGTGTGTGGGGCTGGGACATGGGGAACAGAAAGTGTCCAGGCTGGGGTGCACAGGAAGGGGCTCCTCAGAAAAGTGTTGAGAGGAATCCCTGATGGTGGAAGAGGTATTTGGAAAGAATGGCTTTTGGATGAGGAAGAAGGATTCCAAGGCTGTAGAACAAATGGTAGCAGGCTTGTTGAAGGTGACCAGTGACAGACCTATGAGGAAATGGTGAAAATGGGGCCCTTGGAAGGGCTGCTGGAGGGGCACATCATCAGGATTGTCTGGTTAGAGACTGCTGGAATAGATGGGAAATGTGTGAGGAGGAGCGAGTGCATGGTTGAGAAGGGATCAGAAAGCTGTTCTGTTCCATGGGATGGATTTCACAGGGGGAGCAGAAATCCAGCCTGGCAGACAGATGGTGGAAGCAAGCTTGTCCTGAGTGACAGAAGGCAGGACCTCCATCGTCCTTGGTGTTTCCTCCCGTCTGTATACCTCACAGTACCTTGCCCAGGCACTTCTTGTGGCTACCACACATGCTTCCGCATTCTCTGGTCCCTTTTACTTCCCTCCTCATCGATGTCATCTATGAGTTTCTCAGCAAGCAGTGCAACTGATGTGTTCAAGGGAGAGGTGTACTGAGCAGCCCGGACATGCCCTTGTCCTTCCTGGTGTCTGTTAGTGATGCGGTACAGGCAGACTCCCAGAATTTAAGACTGTCAGGTGTGGAGGGGTCATAACTATCTTGCACCACTCTCTTTTGCAGAAGGCTGGTGGCAAAAGGCCTCCATGCCAGAATGGAAGCTGTCGATTAAGGCCACTTTCCCAGAGATGTGGGCCAAGTGTCCTGGCACCAAGCCATGGAGCATTCTGATAATGCTGGATTGTGACTGAATGTTTTGTGGGGATCCACTCCAGCAAGAGACAAACAGGGTGGGTGGGCTTGCAGTTCCTGCTATTTGTGGGCTGTGAAGATTATTTACTGAGTTCCAAGATGTGTACAACTGAAATTTTGAATTGTTACAGTCTACTTAAGAATTAAATCACTAAAGGCTTGTGTAACTGAGAGCATTTGTCAGTGAAATATGACTTTGACGTTGTAACGCTGTCATACACTGGGCTGGCAGACACTGGAGTGGCTCCTTCCTCTGCTTGTGAAGTTTTGTGCCCCAGAGAAAGAGGAACAGACAATGTAAAACAATCTTGCAAGGAAATTGTTCTTATCACCAAGATATGAAAAATCCAACCAAATTCATCAAGCACAGAATGAAAATGTGCTGCCGAATTTATCAGCTAAGGGTGTAGAACAAAAACCAAAGTAAACCTCTGTGCTACCCGAGGCTTGGCTCTGTATCTCACTGGCCTATAGCGACAGATTCTTAAAACTGACCCTACCAGTGACCTTAAAATTAGGTTCTAGTGACCTGATCTTTCCAAAGTCACCCCCGCTGGTATTTTAAGAAGCTCAGAGGAAGTATAAACTGTCTAGTGTCACTGATGTTAACTGACACAGCTTTCTGCCTCCCTGGTGGGTGACTGGGAGCACCAAGCTTTTGTGGGATGCCTGCTTCTATCTTTGGAGAAATATAGGGTTCCATCAGGTGAGAATATCTGCCAGGTGCTTCCCTCTTTTTACCATTTCACAGGCAACATTTAGTCAGAGAAGGTGAAGTCTGCAGAGACAGAATGAGCTGGAGACTGTCAGTATAGAACTTGCTCATTTATTTTCATTACTGAGAAGGGTAAAGTTCCCTGTCTTACACTCTGTTCTGGTCCCCTGGTAATTTTTGCTTGGTGGTCTATTTGGGTCACTTAACTTGTGTTTAGCTGCATGATCTAAGTAGTTCCATGACACAAAATTAAACTGAACACTTAGTAGCCTTCCATGCAGTTTGATGTGTTCTCTAGAACACACACTGCGCACAAAACACAAATTGAGTTAGCAATGCACACTGTTCAGTGGGCAAGGGTGGGTGTGTGCAGCCAAGTGGGGCCAGAGGAAAACTCCATCTCAGGTGACATGCCAGCAGTGAGCAACCCCGAGTGGGGGGAGTGTCCAAGGATGGAAAGAGAGCACTAAAGTCATGCAGGGGCTCTTTGCAAAGCGGAATATCAAGAAAAAGAAGGAAGGAGTCTAAAGGATAATTACCTTCAATATTTCTGATCCTTGTGACTATTTCTACCTCTCCTTCGGCTTTGATTATAAAGAGCTGTCCTGTGGCTTGTTTAAAAACCTGACTAGCGCCAAGAGCTCAGGTGAAACTGGCGAGTGTGTGCGCAGAGCTGGAGATGTGCATGGAGCAGAGGGGTGGGTGAAGGCAAGGAGTCATGCATGGAACAGAAGGGTGAGTGAAGGCATGGAGATGTGCACAGAGAAGAGGACTGATGGGGTCGTGCTGTTGTGGTCTGGGCAGCACTGGATGACAGTAGGCTGACTGAGCATGAAACAACTTCCCTCGCTGCTTTCTTAGCGATGTCCTGTCCCCATTTCTACCCTTCAGTTCCCCCTGCCCTGCTTGGGGGCTTTCCCTTCATGGTGGGGCACTGCAGAGGTACTGCAGCGTGAGTGGAGAGCCTTTATCAGCCTCTTGGCCCGTGTTTGGTCACAAGGTTTCCCAGAATAGAGCAGCTGAGACCTGAGCTGTGCCCAACCTGTGCCAAAGAGGGGTATGACACATGCCCCCTCCCTGCAGAGCACCCTGGGCAGGCAGGCAGCCCCTCAGCCAGAACCCAGGGTACTGGTGGGGCTGTGCCCACAGGCTCGGAGCCTGGCTGGGGTGCAGCAGCAGGTCCTGCCCTGGTCTCTGAGGAGGGTCAGGATGCTTGTCATGGGCAGCGTCACAGGCAGAGGAGATGAGAGCCGGGAGCCCATCCACACAAGGAAGGTGGCTGGCCCTGCCCAGGTGTACTGGGAGGCCCTGTTGACTGGGAATCAGGAGACTGTGGCCAAGATCCTCAGCAACCCTCAGAACAACTTGAGCCCCAGCGCTGTGTTTGACACCAGTGACATGGAAGACTGGAAGAACTACCGGTTCAACCCCCGTGGGCTGAGTATGTGGGGGCAGTGAGGCTCAGCCTGTGGCATGAGCTGTGGGACATTGCTGTTGTTGGAGTTGTGTGTTACAGGAGCTGCTCAGGTTATGGAGGAGTGCAAAGGGAAGAGAGAGCTTGGGGATGTGGTCAGGTTCTCCTGTGCATCTTGTGAAAGGGTACGTGTGTGTCTGGAAGCATGGGGTGCATCCAGGAAACCTGACCCCTCTCACAGGAGTTGTGTAAGGGCTTGGGAACTGCTTGGGTTCCCCACAGGGTAAAGGGGAGTCAACCTTTGTGACCAGCCCTGCAGCCAAACTCTGTGTGCCTGTGCTCTGTGTGTGCGCTGGGCTGCTGGGTCCTGTTGTTGTGCTGGACAAGGGATGGTCACAGCCCTGTGTTAGGTACTCCAGATGGTTCAGCTTAAACTTGGACCTGGGAAACACAGATGACCACACGCTGCTTCTCTAAGAAGGAGCTGAGAGGATGTAGTGTTGAACATACTGTGCAGTCTGGGCCATGTCCTCCAGCCCAGCCTGGGTGGGCAGTCAGAAGTCTGGGTTGAGGAGCCCTTTTCTTGTAGCATCTGCAGGCTGTTTTCCAGCTCAGCAATGGTTCCAGCTGGGTCAGCATCTTTGAGAGCTGATGCATTTCAGCCCTTGGCTCTCCTGAGCCCTAGGTGTCCATCTCTGCTGAATGTTGTTGTCTGCACCCTGATCAGGGCTCAGCTGAATCTTCTGTGTGAGTGGCAGCTGGGTCTTACACCTCTCTGCTTTACTGCCTGGTTCCTTGTGTTTGTGGTACTTCATGTATGGCGCTCATCCCAGCCACCTCACTGCCTTCAGCCCCAGCGGTGCCCCAGGCCCTTCTTCGACTGTCCTTCTGACAACAGAAACCCCATGTCCCCACCTGGACTTTAGGTGAGGAGCACACTGCCTGGGAACAGCCTCTGCCCTGGGCTCCTGCTCCCTGGAGCTCCATGTCAGCAGGACGGTGTGGCCTGAGAGCTTTCCACAGATCTCTGCCTTTGGCTGGCCACTCCAAATACAGGGGCCTTACAGGGAAGGGACTTGCAGTCCCTTGAGGAGAAACCCAAGTCTCTCGGGGGGACATGCATCAGGTACCTTGTGGGAAAGGGCAGGTCTTTGTGCACTGTGGCTCCCTGACCTCTCTTTTCTTGCAGGACTGTGGTCTCTGAGCTATAAGCAGGAGCTTACCACACCCCTGCACATCACGGCCAGCCGGGGCTACACCGACTGCCTGCGGCTTCTGCTGCTCCGGGGCGCTGCCATCGACTTTGCCCCGGGGGGCAAAACGGCCCTGCATGAGGCTTGTGCAGCCGCCAGCACCGACTGTGTGCGCCTGCTTCTCGGCTCCGGAGCTGATCCCGAGGCTGTCTCTGAGGATGGCTATAGGCCCCTGCACCTCTGCAAGAGCCCAGACTCCATTGAGTGAGTTCTGCCCCAGGGGCACAGCTGGCCCCCTTCCCCCTCGAGCCTCATCCCATATAGGAGGAGCCCCTCCTCATCCCTGCTGGTGAGTGCAGCTGAATGAGATGGCCTTGGTGCCTGTTCCTGAGCCACAATCACCTCTGAGGTCAAACAGGTGACTGCAAGTTCAAGTCCTCAGCTGACACAGCTGAGCCAGGTGCCGTTCCCTGTCCGTCCACCAACACTGCAGAGCCAATGGTCATATTGTGTCATGCAGGGCGTTCCCATGAAGATCCAGTGGGCAGATGAGCGGATGTTAGGTGGGACAACACTTTAAGATGTCTGTGCGGGAGTTAGCTTGGATTAGGCAACAGTATCTCTGCTCACCAGTCATCATGGCTTAAAACTACTGCTCCAGGGCATGAGGAGCAGGGATTTTTCACTTATGGGACAAGTGAAAGTTGTGTGATGGTACAGATGTGGGGGCTGGGAGGTAGGATGACAGATGGAGATGAGTAGGTCACCGAGTCACCTTGGCCCACACAGGTGTGTCCGGCAGCTGCTGCAGCATGGTGCCAGTGCCAACAGTCGGACAGAGGAGGAGGATGACACAGCCTTGCATGTGGCGGCACGGCACGGCCTGGCAGAGCACGTCCAGCTGCTTCTCCACCACAGGGCAGAGCTGGAGGCAAAGAATGAGGAGGGACAAACACCACTGAACACTGCCTGTGCTCAGCACCATCAGCCCCAGGACATGGACCGCTACTATCGGGTGTGCCAGCTGCTGGTGGAGAGCGGTGCCAGCATCAATGCTGCCGATCAGGACAGGCAGCACCCACTTCACCTGGCCTGCAAGAATGCCAACGCTCAAATCGCAGAGCTACTGCTGGCCCGCGGTGCAAACGTCAATGTCATGAACTATGGGGGCAACACAGCCCTGCACAATATCCTGCAAGTAGCTGCTTACAAACTGGAGCATCGCCCAGAGCTCGTGGTGCGAGCCCTGCTCAACCACGGAGCTGTCCGCATCTGGCCTGGCTCCCTCCTTAAGGTGCAGAATGTGGTGGGAGGGGAAGGCTGTGAATATCAGGGCCCCAGTGTGAGTGAGGGTCAGAGCAGGGTTCATTCCATGGCAGCCTGCTCACTCTGCCCAGCGACTGGAGAGAGAGAACTGGCATTTCTGGTATGGGAATCCCTGATGAGTTCTCCTGTAGAACTCTCCTGCTTCTGTCTGCTAAACTGTGTGGACAGTACTCACCCAGTTTCCATAATCACTTGCTCTGGAAAGTGCTGGCCCTTTTCCTCTGGAGGTGTTTCCTCTCAGGGGCACACCCTCCAGCTCCTGCTGTCTCTGCAAGACACCAGCAGACAAAGGGTTAATTTCCTGTCTTAATTCCTGAGCAGTGCAATAATTACCCAGCCCGGAGATCAGCAGATTGCTCTCCCCTTTGGGAAAATACAGGAAAATCAACAATTAACACTAATTAATCTCCTATTAACGCCAGATAATGAGGATCATTGGTACAGCCAGAATAGACTCTGACAGCTACTGCTGGCCAGGGCCATGGGGAGTGGGAGCCCGGAGCCAGGGAGATCTGCCTCTGTGCGACTGCGCCTGGGTGGGCTGTGCTCTAAAGGCTGCACTGCTGTGAGGTACACACAATCAGTGTGTCACCTGTACCTACATGGACATGGGACGCACCAGAGACACATTGTACAAGTAAGTGTGATGCCTTCTGCGGCTCTGTGCAGCCTCTGGCATGGACACAACACTGCTTAGGACATGTGGACAGGATGTCTCTGCAGCCCTGTGCCAAACAGGCACAATGCTGTGTTCTTGAGACCCAAGTGCAGCCCTTAACAGAGGCACACAGTACCATGGTCTGGCTGCTCATAAAACAGGTGTCAGTCCCTGCCCCAGAACGGCTCGTGCTTCAACTGCCAAAACATGAGGAAAGGAGCCTGGTGTACAGCAGAGCATTGGTGCTTACAAGCTAATTGAAGCAGCAAGGCCCATTGAGATCATCATCCTAGCCACATGCGCTAGTCTCTGTGTCTGAGGAGAGGCTGTGGGGACCCAGTTGTGCTGAAAAAAGCTGTGCTGTGCATGTTGGTTGATGGCTCAGTCACCCTCTTCGCAGGAGGGACGCTCTAGAGCTTCACACCTGCTTTACTCTCCTGGGTCAGCACAAGGGAAGGATGTCAGTTTCCCAAATTTACCACATCTGGGTTTGAGCAGCATTCTAGGAGGTGATAGTGGGGCCTGCACGACCTTGCCTGATGGTGTTCGTCTGCTCTCTCCCTGGCAGGTGCTGCAGTACTGCCACACCTGCCCACGCGCCATCGAGGCCCTGGTGAACAGCTACACCCACGTGCGTGTCTCCGAGGACTGGGTGGAAGCAGTTCCAGTGGAGGTCGTACAGGTGAGGGAACAGAAGCCTGTTTTTGGCTGGAGAACGCATCCGGGCTCTGGAGGTGGGGGGGCAGGGTCAGCTGGGGCTAGTGCGGGTGGGCAGGGCTGAGGCTGGGCAGGAAATTGCAGGACACAGGGATGGCGCTGTTGGGAACAGGGAGGATGCGCGATAGTGAGTAAGGCAAATGGGTGTCTGGTTCTACCTCTGCTACCAGGGTGATATCTTCAGTTTTATCTGCCTATCATCCTTTCTTCCCTCTGTAGAAATACCCACGTTTCTACCAGTCTCTCTTCTCCCTGGAGCACAGACCTCGCTCCTTGCAGCACCTGGCTCGCTGCACCCTCAGGACCCTCCTGGAGGGCCGGCTGCTTCTGGTCCTGTCCCAGCTGCACCTGCCAAGTGCCCTGCACCAGTTCCTGCTGCTCTGCTTTGAGGATGTTCTCTACTAAGGGCTGTGGTTCTAGTCTTGCTGTGCTTTTCTGCAGAGATGTTCCACCCCCACTGATGAAGTCAGTTCCTTCCCAGCTATCCCCTTCCCCTCACCCCCTCCTGCCAGGCCACATCAGCCCTCTGTGGCAAGCCTGTCACTGTGTCCCAGTCAGTCTTGTGCTCTTCCTCATGCACCTGTTTTGGAGCATTCTGTTTGTCCATACTACTCAGGACAGACTCCAGAATAAGAAAAGTAAGATATGGTGATTAGGCCATTTTGTGGGACAAGGAGCAAGTACACTGCATGGGTCATAGGCTTAGTTGTAGGTTATCAGTCTCCCTACCCCAAATCTAAAAACTCTGACCTTTACCAGGCAGCTCTGGTACCTCGGGCAGTTGTTGGGATCCTGTCTTTAGTCAAGTTGCTTACAATCTGTACCCAAAGGTACGGTTTTACCTACCTGGGTACAACTTCTGCCTTGCCTCAAAGACTGTCCTGACAGAGCTCACACATGTGCTGTGCCATGGGTGGTGGCATGTGCACTTTTGGACCTGTGAACCTGCTTGTCAGAGGGAAGAGTGTGGGGGGTGTGGAGCTGTGGGTCCCAAACAACCCTTTCCTGTGGAGGTACATTGTCTGTGTTACCTGCCTCAGCAGCTTGGGGCAGGACAGCAGTGCTTGTGCAGCAGTGAGGACCTGACTGCAGGGTGAGGAGGAACGTTCCCTGAGAACTCTGATCTCCTGGGCACAGAGCAACCATCCCCAACCAGCACCCACTGACCACCGTGCGGGGCCGTGTGCTGCTGCCTGGGTTGCACCACGCTCCAGACGAGACAAAGGGATCCAGTTGTAAAGAAAGGAAATTACCAGTTACCCTTTAAAGATCTGCTGGAAGTGAACTCCATTCCTGCTTCTGCCTCAAGGAGTACCTGAACTGCTGTGGCTGGCACAGTTACCCAGAGCAGCACTGTGGGTCCCTCCTCTTGCTGCACTTGTCTTGCACGGCCTCTGTTTGTGGCCACGTCAGTGCCAGGACACTGGTATGTGCAGCTCTGAAGGTGAAGGGGTTTGATAGACCCAATGCTGATTTCTGTTCCTACCTCTGTGGGGACATGGGGTGTAGCTCTGTGCCCACAGTTATTGTCACCTGACACAGCCAGTCCCTGCTGCTCTGAGGTGGCAAGCCCAAAATCACTCCATGAAGTTCATCATGCCATTCCTGATGCACCACAGCAGGAATGCTAACAGGGTACAAGAGGGATGTGTCTACATGGTACAGGCACACAAAAGGTGTTGGGAAAGCAGTTGTGGCCACCTGTGTTAGGTACTACTGCAGTATAGAGATGGTATATCTCAAAAAGGTTTAACGATGTGTTTTATGGCACCCAGGGACAGAGAGATAAGGTGTTGGCTCAATGTGACAAACCACGACTATCTGCAAAACAGGGATGAAGTGAGCAGGGGAGCCAAAGCTTTGAAAATACTGTGATAATGGCCCACCCTCTCACCACAGAGCAGTAAGTGCACTTCCCTCAAATCAGTGCAGGAAGCCAGCCTGAAGTCAACTCCTTCTGGATGAACTGGCTTGTCTGCTCAGGTGATTTGTTTATAGGATCAGGTCCAGTGGTCTTGTTCCCAAAGTCTAATCAGCGCTTTAGAGAGTTCATTTTTAGCCAGGTGATGTCTGTGGCTGGAGAAGGAGCAGAAACAGGAGGGTCTGTCCCTTTTCATGGCAGAGTAGTCTGGGATTGCCTTAGCCTGACCCAGTGTCCCAGCCTGCAGAGCAGCACACATGGGCAGGTGTACTGTTCTTCTCTCCAGCACTGTACCTATGCCTGTGATCAGTAAAGCATGCTCAGGCACTAAAATAATATCACCTTAAGGAGAACGAAGGGTTGAATTTAATGGTTTGCTTTGTTTTGTAGTTGTTAACTTTCAGCTGTTAGGCTTACAGGCATTCCTTGGGTCTTGCTTGGCTTTTGCCAGCTCTGAGGCTGCTCTGCACTGGGTGATGAGGACAGCTCCAGTGGGAAGAGGAGAACCCACAGGGTTTGGTTTCTGCAAACACAGGGGCACAGCAAGCTCCTGCACGAGCAGGCTGGTCAGCTCCTGGCACATCCCAGTCCTCCTTGGATGAAGGTGTTATGGCCCAGACGGGCACCTGCTGCAATGAAGGACCTGTGTGAGGCTGCAGGCGCATTTCCAGGGCTCTTCTCAGAGCCACCAGGTTTGCAGGCAGCGCGTCCCAGCGTGCAGGGGAGGGCTGAGGTCAGAGGGCTAAGAGAGGGACAGGCCATCCCTGGGCACAAATCTTTGTAGACTGAATTTTGTCTGTGTTCCCACTGGAACTGAAAGGACATGAGTTCACTTCATGTAAGGGTACCACTGGATAACTTCAAGGAACGTGAGACTGGTAGGAAAAGGGGAGAACCTTTTACAGAGGGACCAAGACAACTGGGGGGAAAAAACCCAAACCAATTAGAACCAGCCCACCAGAAAAGCTCTAGCACTTTTTCCAAGCTGAAACAAGCAGAAAGGATCGAGCTAAGATCAGACTAAGAGCAATGCTCCAAGTTTAAGTCAGTTACGCTAATTCATTAGCAATTGATTTTCAAAAACATTTACAAGAAGAGACTTAAAAAGGTTTAATGTTCCAAAGCACATTCTGGCCATTTAACAGGCTCTGCTATTTTCTCAGGTGTCAGAATGGGAAAATCCAGTGGGAAAAATGCAGCATTGGATGCACTTGCTCGGACAGTTTTGCCAGGGAAATGTAACCATCCTGAGTGGGAAGGCTGTGGCCTCCACTGAGGACAACAAGCATGAGACATTGTTAGCACAGGGGTATGTGGTTCTAGTGTGCTTTTACCAGCTGCTGCAGGCACAGGCGGCAACTGGGTTTGCTGGAAATGTGTCTTAGGCAAAGGCTACTGCTCCTGCTTCAGCATCCAGCTGAGTTTGTCATGGCAAGAGGCACCCTCGGGACTGCTGGAGAGGTGCAAGTCCATCGCTGCATTCTCAGTGCAACCATCTGAGTGATGTGCTCAGGGAAAAAAAGTCATCCCAGTTCTAGACAGAAGTTTCCATCCCAGCCCAGCTGCAGCCCCTGGATCCTGCTTTGACCCTCCCCGTGGAGCCAAAGCACTGCCTATCCCTGGTACCCTCTTCTGGGAGATCGACAGTATCAGCACCTCCCTGCAGCTGCCTGAAGCACCTGCTTGACTCTTACTTGACCTTTCCTGTTCTTCAGAAAAGAGCATGGCAGGCCAGAACAGGGGCAGACTGGTAAAGGCCATAATGGTATTCACATAAGGACAATGGACAAAGCAAGTAGAGAAAAGCTCTTCCCCAGCACATCCATCCCCACCCTACCCTTGTAATCTGCATTGGAGGTACTTTTGAGTCAAAAAGGCAGCTTTATATTTACTGGTTGTGGAGAGATTTATTTTTTTCTGCAGTCATTTGAACAGTCAAATTTGAACAGTCACTTTTTGAACCTGTGTACATTTGAGCATTCTGATGTCCTTGTGGTAAGGAGAGCTGAATTGCACAGTGTGTTGATCACCCCCTTTTATTTATCTTTCTGCTGGTACCCTTGTGTTTCATCTGATGCCCTTTACCTCTTGTAAGAACATATGGGCAGCTACCGTCTGTTCCTCTTCATCATATTGTTCAGAACTGTACAGATGCCTGCTCTTTCTCTCCTTACTAAGGCTGGAATTCTATTCAGCTGTGCTCTTCCTGTGTGGAAGCTGTCACCCAGCCCTTACTACACACACAGACTTTCCCTGGGCCGTTACTAGTCCCAGTGCATCCTTTGGAGATGGAGGGAGGACAGCTGTGCACAGCACTCAAAAGGGGGTTGTGCTGTGATTATCTAAGGGTTTTTCTGTTTGGATGTGAGATCCACACAAATGCTCAGGAACCTTGGATTCGTATTTGACATCACTTGACCATTTGCACAGCCCTGGATTCAGTGTTGTCTGTGCTCAGGTGGCACATGTCACAACCTCTAATGTTTTTCAGACTCATTACTATCCAGGATCCTGTCCTTGATTTAAAGTGAAGCCCCATCTTCTGTCCTGTATATTGTACCTTATACTTGGAAGCACAAATCAGCCTGTTCATGTACCTGGTGTTTCCAGCAACCACAATCAGGTTGTCTTGAGCAAGTGTCACATATTACTTTTACCATCCCAACAATTCATTTTTATCCATTCCAGTAATTTTATCAGCAACTGTTCTTTATTTCTCACTGATTTCTAACAACATATAACATTGAAATGCGAAGAGAATAGAGCTAGAAATACACCTGCCAAATGACTGTGTAGGGTAAGTCTTCTCAGTCACCCAGTTCTTTTGGATCTGTTAATGCTGAGCCCACTGACTGCAGCATACAGCTAATTTTTCATATTAGAATGTCCTGCAGAACTAAGTCAAATGACTTACAGGAGTCTAAGCATACCCTGTCTCTCATTAGCTGTATCAAACTTGTAGGCTTACAAAAAAGTTACATAAAATCATTTGAAAGTACCTTTTTTGAATTAGAGTAACTTTTGAATTAGATTAAATTAGCTTTTGCTAATTTACCCAGGACATCCTTTGGTTGCTTGTCTGTGACTGGCTAGAGATGTATGTTGAACTAACTGCTCTATAGTTTCCTGGATATCCACGTGAACACATTTAAATACTGACAAGGCACTGGATTTTTTCCCCCCAGTAATCTTAAGTTCCCCAGTGTGCCATGATTTTTTATAAAGAAAAAAATAAATGGTTCAGTGAATTCATTAGCCAATTAAATACTCCTGGATGTAAGCTCTTCTCCTGCACATTATAAAAATTGTTACTTACACAGTTTAGCATCTTCCTTAATTACTGATGGAATAGGAAGTATTTCATTACCACTGTGAAATATGAATATTACACATTGTTGTTCCAAATGCAGAGCAGAAATATTCATTGAGTTCTTGGTTTTCGTTATGCAGAATGTGTGTAGCACACAGACACCTGGGTCTGGGGCCCAGCACCTGCAGGTCTCTGCCTTCTCTGCTGCTGGGGCATCCTGCTTCGGGGTTGAGGTGTCAGAAAGTTTGAGAAATCAGAGAAGTTCAGAGGAGCACCGTGGGTGGGTGCTGGGCTGCAGTGACTCCTGGCAGCAGAAGCTGCAGAGGGGTTGGGGTTGGACACACCATGGTTGCTCCTTGGAGTCCTGTGTGCAAGTGCGAGCTCCTGTTCTCCAGTACCAGGTTCACAAGATGGGAGGGGCTTGGATCCCACTCCCATGGAGAACTGAGGGACCCTCCATCACCTCCTGCCAACCACTGCTGGACCCTGCTGTGCCTTGCCAAACCTCCCTGCAGTGTCCATTCAGCACTGCCCAGCTTTTTGGATGGCACTTGGAAGTAAAATTAGATCCAGTGGCTGGAAATTGGAGCTGGGCAAACACAGAAATTAGAATTAGAAATAAACCACATTTTTAATAGCAAGTGCAATTAATCTTCTAGTTAATTGCATCTTAGAACAGCTTGTCATGGTGGATGTAGATTTCTCATCTCTAGTTTTTTTAAAAATCACTGTAGGCTTTGCCCTAGCCCAGACCAGGGTTCATCCTACACAGTGATCAGCCCAGTCCCAAAGAGATTGGGCTGATTAATTACAGATCTATGAACCACAGTCTTGTCACTCCTCTGCACTGTGCTGCCACAGGCCGCTGTCACTGCTGGGACTGTTTGGCCCCAGGATAATGAGCTCCAGTTTCCTGTCCCAATGCTGCTCACTCCATTGACACCTCATTGGTACCTCTGACTTCCCCTTACTTTTCTCCATTTTGAACCCACTGGTTTGTACTGGTTTTGTCAGCTTTGAGGTCTGAATCTGCTGCCTGCACTGCTTTCTGAGAAAGACATTCTGGAATAAATGCTGATGCTGCTTTTATAACGTTACTTAAATATTTGCTCTTACTCCATTTCTCTCACAAGCTTTAGCTTTGAGATCTCAGCTGTTTGGCAGAGCTGATGGTGTTTCACCCTGTGGGATGGGCAGTGGTTGGGGGTTCCAAAGGACTCCAGGGCTGGATGTGACACTCAAAGGCAAACCCCATCCTCTCCCCAGCACACGGGCACCTCAGGGGCTGCCCCGTGACCCTGGCTGTGATCCCCCATGAGGAAGCACTAGGTGCCCTGACTCGGGGCAGTAGGAACCTCAGTGTTCATCACAGGCTGACCCCCTGACAATAACACTGCCTCTCTGATCAGCCCTGTGCAGAGCTCTGCTGGGCTCACACTGGGGGCTTGCTTGGCCCGACAGCAGCTCTCCAAGTGCTGAGGCCTTCAGGTCCTTTTCCCTTGGGAGCATGATTCCAAACGTTTCCTCCATTCCTATTTCCATCCAGAGGTGCTGCAGCAGATGCTGATGCTCCTAAGGTGAGCACAGGGACATGCTCTGCAGGTGAACCTCGGGGAAGCAGACCCCTTTTGCACACAGGTGCTCTCTGCGTTGCCCATCCCTGCCCCCTGCAGCTGCTTGCCGTGAGTGAGTGGTTCAGATCACTTAAGGAATTACCAGCAAAGGTATCAGCAAAGGCAACTTTAATATAAATCAGCAAAAGCAGGTTTGATACAAATTTGCAGTGGGAGCAGAGGGCATCAAAAATGGTCAGAAGACAAGGAAATGCCCAACAAAAAGTGCCTCAAGGACCTGGAGCTGGAGAAACTTGAGTGGTGACAAAATAACAATATCTAAACACAGAAAAATTACCCAAGCACTTCTCCCATGAGGAAAGGTTGAGGGAGCTGGAACTCTTCAGCCTGGAGAAGAGAAAGCTCCAGGGGATCTCATCAGTGTGGATAAGTGCCTGAAGGGAGGGCACAAAGACAATAGAACCAAGTTGTTTCCAGTGGTGCCAGTGGGTGGACCATGTTCCCAGCTGAAAACAGCATCATTCATGTGCCAGCCTGTATTGTAGATGGTGCTGCATAACCCATTTTGCTCTGAGTCCTGCATCCTGCACTCTGAAAATATCAGGTTTGCTTATAGGCTCTTTAGTTCTGTCAGAGCCATGAGACATGTCCATATAGTGACCTGAGGATGATGGATGTCTTCTGAACGAAAGGACCCAGAGCACTCTGCTCACGTAATTGCTGGGGCAAAACGGTGCACTAGCAGAGAGCTGCTTCCAAGCTAAACGTGCAAGAGGTACCGGACCTGTGCCTTAGCAGCCCCATAAATTATCTGAAGAGTTTGGCTAATATCGCTTTCCCAGAGCAGGATCCAAACCCAGGACTGGGGGAGGGCTTGGCTCTCCTAAGCAGAATAACTCTTAAAGAGATGTGTCAAAGGATCCTACCTTGTCCAGGACTATAGAAACAAAAATTTCTCCTCTGAGATCATGTCAACAGCAAAGCCATCCACCGGGGACGGCTCTTGCTATTGCTAATGAAGATCCTGGGTTCTTCTATTGCTCCAGCTATGGCTCTGCCAGGTCTGCTTCTGAAATGTGTTCCCCAGGTGTGAGTGTGGGTTTCCATGGCCACTGCAGATGACTGTGACAGGTTTTGCTGTCGGAAGCTGAAGACAGAAGCACGTGGGGCAGCTCTGCAGTTAGGGAAAGCCTGTGGGACTTGTTTGCAGAGGCCAGCTGGGACCTCCTGGGTGCTCCTTGCACGTGAGCTCTTGCCCACCCCAGGCTGTGTGTAGCTGCAGAGTGTGATGGACCATGTCATGGGCACATCCAATAGCAGAGTCTGTGCCTGGCAGGAGCCTAGATTCAGTCAAACAGCATCATGGCCATAGCCAGACTAATCTCAAGATTTCCCATACTTTGAGTAAATAATTTTGCAATGTTACCCTTGCTTTTAATATGTTTAGCAGCTATATTGCAGGAATGCCTAGAGGCTGTGACTAGATTTAGTCCTGTTGTGCTAGATTCCGTGCAGAGATTGTAAGTGGAGCAGGTAGAGGCATAAAGCTAAGGCTGCATGGCAGTTTCCATTAGAAAGACCTGCTTTCATTTGCCAGTCAGTCATTACACTTTAACTGTAACAGTTGCAGTTGCCATGCTCTGTGTCTGTTTCAGAACTTTTCCCATTACAGATACAGCAAAATTAATTGGCCTCTACCTGGCCAACAGCTGGTGCACCAGGAATACACTCTAGACTCCTCACCTCGGAGAGGAGAGCCGGCCCAGATGGTTCTTTTTCTGCCCAGTAGCCTAGGATCAACTTTTCCCAAATTACCAGCCTCTGAGGATCCCCCTTTGTGTGTTCCAATCAAGGACATTTTTAGAGGCGGATGGTTTTCTCCTAAGAAACCTCTGCCTATGCTGACCAGATTGCAGTTAGGGCAGATCCACTGTGCTGGCCAGACAGGTCATGCATGATCTTCAGCACAGACACTGTCCCAAGTCTCAAGTGTTAAGCAGGACACTTTCCAGTCTTGCCACTGACTCCAGAAAAACAGGCAAATGAACATTAGGGTTGCTGAAGGTGCTGTTGGCAGAGACTGGACTTGAATTTGGGTCCCAGCCTGGTGAGACTCAGAACCAGGCTGAGGCTGAAAAACATAAGCCATGACCCAGCAACCCCAAAACAGAAGGAGAGAGTAGGTGTGCCTCTGAGACTCTTTCTTAGCTTAACGTGTGATAATGTACCCAGTGAGGTCCTGAGAGGTCTCTGTCAACAGCTGAGAGTGCAATGAGACCAGGGGTTTTACAAATTGCACACACAATTAATATTTCTGCTGTACCTGGCGTGTTGGACGATGTATACTAAGGCACATTAAGGGAACACACTGGCTCTTTGCAAGGGAGGGATGGAGCCTGATAAACCAGAAGTGAGAGACTTCCTGCAGGGAAGGTGTGTGGAGAGGGAGAGATGTCCAGGGAGCAAACTGAGCAGTGGAGGCCTGAGCCTCAAGTGGAAGCCACGGAAACTGCACTTCACTAGACAGCAAGAAGCTATGGAAGATTAGACAGAAGTTACAGAAACTGGGAAAGCCTGTGGAGATCCAAGGAGTAATAGAGTTATCATGTGCAACCTGGTCCCTCACTCTGAGTTTGCTCACCCTGAGAGGACGGTGGGTGTGGGAGCCCTGTCCCATTCCCTATATACTTTGGAATACAGCAGCACAATCGTTGCTTTATTTTGCAACTTTTTAATTTTTTCTGCAGTCCTTCAACCTTTCTTCATATGAATCTTGGCTTTATGATTTGGCACATTAGTTTCTACCCTTCTATACTACAAAGTCTGATGAGACAAAGTAAACTAGAGTGGAGTAAGTTGTCAGACCCTGAGTACATTCAACCCTCGTGGGGGTTCAGCCCTCTAAGATCAGGGCTTACTCAAATGATGCATCTGTCTGTCAACAGATCTGCTCTGCTCACCTTCCTCAGGTCCTGTGGACTTCACCCTGTGGACTTCAAACCCTTGCTGCCTGGCTTCCCACCCCTCTGGAAGCAGCCTTTCCTTGCTGCTCCCAGCATGGAACAGAGATTCAATGTTTGAAGGGAGACAGGGGCTGCAGGTAATGCAAGTGTATGATGAGGTAAGCAGAAGGTCAGTCTTGGAGATACAAGTAGGGATTTACTGAGTGTCAGCTATTGATGTGTAGAGGTCAGTATGGAGCTTGTGCTCTGGGCTTCAGGAAGGACCTGCTGCAGTGGGCACAGGCCACCATCCTCCCTCGTGGGAGATGCATGTTACCCCAGCTCATTCAGTTTCCCAGCAAGGTCACAGAGTAGAGCAGTTTCCTGTTGCTCTCAAATATCTTGCTAACCTATCTGAGGGTGTGACGTGTGGGTTGAAGGTTACATAGGAAAGGTTCATTGAACAAGTGATCAAATTTCCATTGCTCAGGAGTCAGGAAGCTGCTTGCACAGGCTGGTTTTGGGCCTCTTTAGGTGCAGTCATGAGATCCAGTAACACATGGCTATTCTTTCCCTTTCTCCATGGTCCAGTGAGAGCAGGGAATGGACCAAAACTGTGTGCATGAAGATGATTCCAACCCAAAGGTCCCTTTCCCACAGACATGCCAGGAGAGCTGAGCCAAGGACAGACAGAATATGGACACTGACCTGCAGACCTGGACCATGTCCCTTGTGTCACAACTGACCTTAGGGTGGGATCCATTCAAATGCTTCTCACTGCCAGACTCCTTCCCAGCCTGGAATCTGGGCCCTCATCCTGGACTAGGGACTGACCAGTTGATGACCTGCAAACACAGCTATCTCCTTCTCCCTCAGTGATCCAAGGATGGGAGGTGTCTGCATCAGTGGTGACAGGGATCCAGTAGGCCTCAGTTTTAGGGTTCAGTATTTGAGTTCAGACGATTATTTTACCACGGACTTTTCCACACCTGTTTCCCTGGCTGGGGGAAGGGCAGTTCTTGCTGCAGAGGGGTATTACCTTGGGACTGCAAGGATGTGCCACAGAGAAACGCAGAAAAGGCATGAAAGAAAAAGGAGGCTCTGTGATGTCATAGCTTGGCCCTGGGGAGTCAGGCTGTGCCTGTTTGGTGGAGGAAGGCTGAGTACCTGGTGGACCCACTTTGCCTAACTTACACGCTCCACACAGGATCCAAGTGTCCAGCTCCATGGCTGGGTTGTCATGTCCCACACAAAACACACACTTCAAGGCTGCAGCAAAGTGGTGTTCCAGACCTCTTCAGGGACAGAGCAGAAGGTGATGGTTTAGAAATCCATGTGTTCACACAGATATCAATGTCACCAGGGAGCCTGGGTAGCTAAGCAGCCAGAGGTACTGCATCCCTGGTCAAAGGCGGAGTGCAGACAGGAAAACACAAGGGGCCTGAAAAGAGGAATACCCCTAGGTGAGAGATGGAGGTCTGGCGTGTCACTGTGCCACTGAAATACAGTCTGAGCACAGACTCGACTTCAGCTGTGGCATTTCTCAGCTTCCAACTGCTTTACATGGCAATTCCGACGCTCTTCTAAAGCAGGGCTTTAGTTCGCCTGATGCTTAGCACACTGCAGGCCCGGTGAGCAGCTCCCTGTAGACAGGAGCACATCCCAAATGTTGAGCTGGGGGAAGAAGTCCTCTGTTTTAGTGTGGAGACTCCCCACAAGGGGCAGGCGATGTTCCCCGAACACGCAGAGTGCAGCGGAGCCGCGGAGCTCTCGCCGCATCTCAGGAGCTTTCGGCTCACGCGGGTCTCGCTTGCTCTGCAGACCGAGCGATGCGCATCAGGGCCACCGGCCGCCACCCGGGGGACGCGTGTGGCACTCGGAGTGCGGGGGGGGTGGAGCCCCGGACTCTGTGCTGCTTAGTGGGGGCCGGGGGAGGGCCGGGGCTGGGACATCCGCCCCCGGCCCCGCACCGCCGGGGCTCCGCGCCGCATGCCCGCTCCTGCCCGCCCTGCTGAGAACCGGGACCACCTCGCGGGGCGCGGCGCCGGGGCTTCTGGGGAGCAGCAAGGGGGGACGGGGGAGCCTCTCTCGGATTTCAGCCCCCTCCGTTCCCACCATGGCCCGAATGCGTCTGCGGGCAGTCTCGGGGTCTCC
>VXAY01005027.1:167171-219113 GCA_013399855.1 Oxyruncus cristatus | reverse complement strand
GCCGGGCTGAGCCAGGCCGGGCTGGGCAGAGCCGGGTCGGGGCCGCGCTGCCTTGGGCGCTCGCCCATGTATAGCTGTGATTTCAATAAATTATTTTCTATGGAGCGAGGCCACGTTCTTCCTCGCTGCAGGGATGGGGGCCCGCGGCCCCGGCCCCACGGGGGCAGAGAAAGGAGGCAGAGAAGGGAGAGGGATGGGAACAGGTACAGGGACGGGGGACAAGGGCAGGGAAAGGAACAGGGGCAGGGGCAGGAGCACGGGCAGCGGGCCGACCCCGAAGGCGGCTGTGGAGGCCTGGGAGGGCGGGCGGCCCGGGGGGGGCGGGAGGCTTCGGGGCTCACCCGTCCCTCGGCCAGCGTCGGCACCAGGGCCCACGGAGCCGGCGTCTCTAAGGGGAGCAGCGGTGGCCTTGCGGGCTCCATCGCACCCGGTGCAGTGCCAGTAGCGAGACACAGGAGGGGGAAGGGGAAGAGAAGGGCCGGAAAGAGCCCGGGAGCATCTCCAGGTCCGCCCTCCCGCCGGAGGGGCCGCGGACTGGGCTGAGGCCGGGCCTGGGTCGGGATCGCCTCCGCAGCTCACCCCGGGGTGCGGGGAGGTGTGCAGTGCCCCGGATTCCCAACACGGCTGTGGCTCCTGCCCTGATCTGGGACAGCTGCTTCCCTGGTGCCCAGGCCCAGGGACGGAAGTAACGATGAAAGGGGCTCACACACCCAGGCTAGCCAGGGTGAAATTCTCTGCTCTTGATGCTGCTTCTGCCACCAGCCATCTCAGACACTGAGCCCGATCCCAGAACCCTATGAAGGTCTGGTCGACATGGGGCACAGCTGCACACCGAGTCAACAGAACAAGGGCCGTGTGGTTCCACCACTCCCCGGGTGTCCAGCCGTGGGAGTCTCTGCCCTGGTTTGATGAACATCAGTGAGTCCATGGGGCAAAGGAACTCCTGCATCTGTGCTATGGTAGCAACACCCATTGTAGTCCCCCAGATGTTCCTGGACAAGAAAAAGGCTCTCTCCAAGGTGCTGCTGGGGCGCCGATTGCTCCGGGGTTTGGTGGGGAGTTTGGGTCACACAGGGTCCAGCTAGACATTGTCACCTTCCCTGGGAGACACAGCCTGGGAGAGCAGGAAACATCTCTGAGAGCCAGAGCCGACTTCATCTTCCTGGGTGCCCTCCCTGATGCCACAGCAAGGGCTGGGCCACCTCTGTGCTGCCGGGGGGAGGAAGTGCTCCCTCCCCATGGCCCTTCCCTCTTTGGCAGGTACATTATCTTCATCTGGAGCGTGGAGCCTGTGCTCAGACTGCACAGCTGAGTCCTCCTGCAGCAGCCTGGCACCTCAGAGCATTAGGGGTGGCTGCTCCTGCCTGTCGGCCACTGGCTCCAGCTGGGCCGTGTGGGGGCGGCTCAGAGCAGAGCAACTGTTCGGTCAAAGCCATGCTCCTGGATATCCTTGGTGGGTGACTCTTTCCACAGAGGTGTTTGCTGCAGGTCCCAAGAGAGTTTTGTGCACAGATGGCTTCCACCACAGGACACCCTCTGTCTCTGTCCCTGCACCAGCAACCTGGAACTGCCTGGCCTAGTGCTGCTCACAGAATCCCCAGCATGGGCTTGGCTTGCTCAGGTTCCAACACCTGCTGGCATTTGCTCTGCATCAGGGGAGGTAAATGTCCACTGGCAGCCCCCACTGCCCTGCCCTCAGGAAAACGGTCAGCTCCTTTCTCAACATGCTGGGATAGAGCTGCCTGCACCTGAAAACCCCAGCTCAGGTATTCCCCACTTCTCCCTCCCAGTGTGGTGGTTGGTCTGAGACAGAGACTGAATTTACCTGTGCCACACAGGTGCAGATGGGACACAGCCATTTGCAGTGACTAGAGCAGCTCCTGCACATGAACTGGTGCACACACCTCTGGCCGTGTAGGATGAGAGGGGAGGGTAAAGCCATTCTGCAGCTACAAGCAGGGCTCTGCCACTACAAATGTGTCCACATGAGGGGTCTGTGTCACTGCAGCCGAGCATGGCACAGCAGTGCATGTTAATCACAGCACTCCGGAAAGCGTCCACAGCTCCAGGGGCAGGGCAGTGACAAAGAAAGAGTTAAGTTTTACTTTAGGGTTGAAGAACTCTCTTACTCTCACTGAGCATTCCTGGATGACACTAGTTTGATAAGTCCTGCCCCAGTGACAGCAACAGTTTATTGTGTCCTTCACCCACCACCCATGCAGTGCAGGCCATTGCCCACCTGAACTCCATGTACAGAGCATCCCTGTTCCTCTGCACACTCATCCATCAGCTGCCGCTGAGATGGATCCAAGACCCAGAGCTTTCAGCTGCATGGGAGTTATTTCGGTTTTGGCTTTTTTTTGTTGTTGCATTAGACCAGTCCCAGAGCCCATAAGCACTGCAACCCTATTAACAGCCATGTTAAAATCCTCGAAGTGCTGCAGAGGTGCTGCTCAGTCTGGTGCTGTCACCAGCGCTGCTGGAGAGAGCTGCAGAGCAGCAGAGCGTTCCTGGCACCATGCAGAGCAGAGCAGAGCAGAGCTCCCTGTGAACCTTGAGCATTGCGATGGCTCTGGTGCCTCCTGCACAGTGGAGAGCAAGGCACAGTGAGTGTGGTGCACAGCACTGCTCACCCTGCACAGTGAGCACAGGGCACGGCCTTGCCTGCAGTGCACACCCCACACAGCTGGGTGGGACCTCGGGAGGTCTCTGCTCCAACACCTGCTCAAAGCTGGTCCACATTAGAGGAAGTTGTCCATCTGACTTTCAGTATCTTCAGGGATGGACAATCCCTCCTCTTTGGGCCCCTATGCCAGTGTCCAACCACCATCCCAGTATGGTTTTACCCCTGTATCTATTTGGAATTTCGCATCTACCAGCTGCTGCCTGTTTCCTGTGTCCTGGGATAGGAACTGATGGGGGGAGGAACTGTCATGTGGGTACCCAAACACAGACACTGGCGAACGTGTATGTGCATGTGTACACACACACCCACCCACACACAGACAATAAAAGGTAGATACAGATGCAGACACATAGAGATGTGTCTATCCATACGCATTTACTTCTGTATATGTTTTTACACACATTCATACAAACAAGACTTATTTTGCCTTCAGGAAGGCAGTTTCAGCGCTTACAAGGGAATTCTCCCTACCCAGACCTGCCCAGCCATTTACATGGACAGTAGTTCTTAAAAAACTGGGAAAAGAGCAGAGATTGCATCCCACAGGGTGTTTATTCATTCAGTGCAACAAAGCTGGTTCTCAGCATTCCCTGACAAGGGACTTGTACGAGGATGTGATGGCCCACAACATGGTGATGGTACTCTACATTAGCCAGCAGCTCCAGGACTAGCTCAGGTGCTTAGATGACCTGATGATGACACACAGAGCAGCTCCCCAGGTGCTGCTCTTGCTGGCTGGCACCTGGGAAGGGTCACAAGCCCCCCCTGACCCCCCCCCCCCCCAAAATTACTTTGCAGACTGGTCCAGAGTGGCTCACAGAATTGTGGGTGCAGCTGCAGAGGAGATTCAGTGGTGAGTCTGGTCAGGATGGCCTCAGCAGCACAGTGCAAACTCCTGGTAGGTGCAGCTTCAGGACCAAAGGAAAATGACCAAGATCTGAAAGAACTTACCAAGGGCATATTAGAACTGGGGATGGGGAGGAGAGAGAGAGAGACTGTCACCACACTCTGCTGTGCTGCTGCTCACTGAAGTCTGTGAAGTTCTTCACGAGGCTGCAGAGCTGATGCCCCCCAGCTCACCAGAGCTGTAAAACCCTTTCCAAGTTGGGGGGTCCCACTTGCCACCTATGCTGGACCTGGCACAGCATGGCAGCTTGTGCAATGTCCTCACCTGCCAGGCTGGATAGATCCCCACAGAGCTTTGTGAGGCCCAGTGCTGTGCCTGTCTGCACCCACTAGCAAGGCAGATACCCGTTAATGGGCACAGGATGAAGGTGTTGTAGTGGAGTGTGCTGGTGCTGTACCTTGGTGAGAACAGGCCAAGGGAGCTGGGACACTGTGCCACACCTGTGTCACACCCTGTCCCAGAGGCAGGGATGATTGGACATACAAAGGTGCAGTCCAATGGCAGGATCTCTGCTCTGGCCATCTCTTGTGAAAGCACCTCTGTGTGTGCCCAGCATGTGGTCCCAGCCGCCTCAGGGTTGGGCAGTGCTGCCTCATGCCCTGCTGCTGCCCACCTACAGACCCCCAGGAAGTTATGCCACCTCAGTTGGGGCTGGGAGAGGGCCCGTGGGGCTTTGTGAATTCTGCCCCATAGGGCTTGTCCTAGCTCTGTAGGCACTCTGAAAAGTGCTGTGGCACAGCTGGTTCCCAGCCTGAGGCTACACATCGTGGTTGTGCTCAGGGCACAAGTCTGCATCCCCGGCCCCTGCCCTGTGCCACTCACACAGCCCCTGCTGCAGCCACTGTTTTGGCTCCACGGTGTGAGTGCTGCTGGCTGCCTGTGGCAGGGTCCTCACAGTGCTGCCATGCAGCTGCTGTGGTCACCCTGCTGCTTGGGGCCGTGACACGCAGGGACAGTCCTGCTGTACTGCTGCCCTTGCACAGTCCTGTGGTGTAGAGCAGAGCCTGTGCCCTCCCTGGCATCAGCTTGAACACAGACATGAATCCTGCTCCTGAGCATGGACACACAGCTCTTGCCCCTGAACATGGATGCATGACTCCTGCCTGTGAACGCAGACACACAGCTCCTGTCCCTAAACACGGACATACACTTCTGCCCCTGAACACAGACATACAGCTCCTCTCTCAGCCTGTCCTGACCTGGGGCTGTGAGAAGCCACACTGGCCACCTTGGCACCCAGATGTGCTCCAACATTGGGGTAACTCTGGGCTGGGGCAAGGCAGGGCCCAAATGCTGCTGCTCGTGGGGTCTGGCCCCACTGACAGGTACAGACTTTCCTTTTAGCTCCTCGGGACTATGTCAGAGCCTGTGGGAAGCTGGTGGCAGCAGAGGGGCACCCCTGGAATTCCCAGCACCTGTTTGCAAGATGTGAACAGCAGCAGGGCATGGAGTCTGTCCCCATGGGGCTGTGTGCCAGCAGTGGTGCCACCGCTGGCAGGACTTGGCCAGGGCTGGGGACACCCTGAGGAGGCTGGACCCTCCATGGGCACTGTGTGGGCCATGAAAGGATGGTCAGGGCCACGTGGCCCCGAGCCTTGGACTTCAATGAACCTTGTGGGTCCTTTCCTACTCAGGGTATTGTACGATTCTGTGATTCCAGGGCTGTCCTCACACAGCTTCAGGTGGCACAGCCACCGCTCCCAACCCTGACCCCAGCCCCAATGTCACAGGCAGAGCAGGGGGGCAGGCAAGGGGTCTGCTGGGAGCCCCCAGCCCAGGCTGGCTCCAGAGCTGGGTCCAGGCTGGGCACCCAGGATTCGGGGCAGGGCTGGGATGGGAAGGGAGGCGCCAGGGCTGGGCCGGGCAGGATCCCGCGTGGGAGATGATGTATGGGCAGATGTATCAGATCGCACAAGATAAACAAGCAGTGAATTTCATCAGGGCCCATCATGGCTTTAATTTGGCTGCCTAATGAGTCAGATCCAGCCGCGCAGATAAAAGTTGTCAGAGCCGCAGCCCTAATGAATTTCTTGCCACTTGTAATCAAGGCAGCTTGTCTGAGGGGGATGATTAATGGGCCCCAGAGGAGCTGCCGTCCCTCGGCTTCCATTCCCGCTAATGCAGTCGCCAGGAAATTAACCAAACCCAGCACTGGGCTGGGGCTGGGGCTGGTGAGGGGGCACCCATGGGCACCACGAGGGGATGGGAATGAGGGGTGACATGGGTGCAGGGGGCAGACGGAGACAGGGATGAGGATGAAGACATGGGTACATAGAGCCAGCACACAGCAAGGAGGGGAGGGGCTGATGAAGGGCTGGGGCCACTCTCTGCAGCCCCCACTGGGACAGCCCTCTGCCATGGAAGTGGTATGGGCCACAGCAGGGGTTTGGTGGGGACAGCTGAGGGGTACCTGTGGCAGGTGGGGTGTCCTGGCACCTCCCTTCCTTGCAACACCACTACACAGGCTTGGGGACCAAGGCCCAGCAGAGCCTGGACCACGGCAAGCACAGGGAGACACAGGAGTCCTGAACTGCTTTTTGTGTCGTGGCCTGGAGTGCAGCCAGCAGGGAACTGGCAGCACTGGGGCCTTGCTCTGCCCACAGCTGGGAGAAGCAGGTGGGGTCAGGGCTGGCGGTAGTGCAGATCCACGGCTCCCTTCACTGCTTGGGGCTGCTTGTGCCTTGGAACTGGATGATCCCCAGTCTTGTGTGGCCATAGCAAAGCACCCAGACTCCTTGCTCGCTGGCACAGTCCATCACTCCCTGCACACCTCTGCCTCTCCCCCCCCAAGCTTCACACTCAACTGTGCACAGGGAGTAGCTGGCCCCAGCATGTCCTGCCCGGCACACCCCTTTGCTGTGCCTGTCTCTAGTCCCACCAGAGCTGTGCATCCCTCCGGGGCCATGTCCTGGCATTGTCCCTCAGTGCCCAGGGCTGGCACATCTCCCCTCCCCACCCCAGCACTCTGCTGTGTCCCAGGGGCCTGGTGTGACACAGGACTGCTGTTCGCAGCACCTAAGCTGGAGGAGAAGGGGCTGAATGTTGGTCAGCCTGGGCTGGAGAGCCACCAGACTCCACTGCAGACCAGGGCTGCACCAGAGGCCCCAAAAGCAGTACACTGAGACGCTAGCCTGGCAGGAGGTGGGTTGCTTTATTGGCCTTTATCTCCTTGGCTGCAGGTAACACACACAGGGCAACTCATGGCAAAGAAACCGTATATACAGAGTGTCCATATAAATATTTCCAATGTACATTTTATACACAAGTGACGGAGACATTCCACAGCAGCGTCCAAAGCCTTGGGGTTCCAGCACTCAGCTGCAGGCTTGGCCCCAATTCAGAGAGATGCTCCTCTCCTCTCCTCTTGCTCAGCCGGAGACCAGCCCCGCCTGGGCAGTAGTGGGAGCCAGCAGGAGGCTCTGACGAAGACACTGTGTATGGCTTTGGGCCTTGAACCTGGAAGGACAGTGACTCTACAGAAAGACAGACACAGCTGGGGATCCCGGGGTGACCATCCTCTTCGCCCTCCAGGTCACCAGGAAGGCTGGGGAGATCTCTGTCCAGGGGCTGCATGGGGGAGATGCCGCCCATGCATCAGCACACAGTACCAGTGAGTGCATCTCTCCTGCACCAGCCAGAAGCAGAGAAGCATGGGGGTGCAGCAGAGAAACATGCATCTCCTGCTGCTCCCCACCACCCCCTGCAGGAGGGAGGGCCAGAGGAAGTGCCCAAACTGACCTGTCTGGGAGAGCGGGTGCAGCTATCACCCTCCCCGGTACCACTGTGCAGGGGGGCCACACACCTGAACTGCCTCCAGCCCCTGCTTTATCTACAGGTGTGTCTGGTGGGGGGCAGGAGAAACTGGTTCCCCCTCCATGTACCGGTCATGAGAACAGGCAACACTGGAGGTGCCCCAGTGACTAAGCAGAAACCCCTCTGCAAGCTGACAGCACCAGGTCTGCACAGTCCCACCAGCTGCACAGGAAAGTTCACTAGAACCGGCACAGAGGAGCAGGATGCTGGCTCCCAGCTGGCTCCCGTCCTCCTCTTGGCCAGAACAGGAGTCCCAGGGGGGCAAGCACTGTGGGGGGCCTGGCTGTGCTGGTCCTAGACTCGCTCCTGCGGTCCTGGTTCCTGGCAGGGATGGAGGGCGACTGTGCGGAGAGCAGACGGCCCACGCAGGGCTAGACCGCGCTGGGGCTGGTGCTGAGCTCGGCCGGCGCCGCAGCGTAAGCGTTGTTGTTGGCGTTGGCGTTGCGGTGGGGCAGGCTGGGAGTCAGCGTGGCAGCGCTGTCGCTGGGGCAGCCGTGCTGCAGCAGGATGTCGATGCACTCCTGGCTGCCGGCTCGCCGGGCATAGGCCAGTGGGGTCAGGCCCCGAGCATCCCGGCTCTTCACGTCCACTCCATACTGTGTGGGAGAGAAGCAGCCGATCAGCAGCACCTGGGTACCATGTGCCCATGGGCATGGAAGTGGCAGGGAGAAGAGGGGCTCTGGGATGGGTAAGGAGAGGGAGCTGGGAGGGCAGGCAGGGCAGTGTCAGTGGGCATGTGAGGGAACCCACAGCAGCAAGATGGGTGAGAGGTGTCTCATGCCCTGGGAGCAGGGAGGTGGGGAAGCACTGGGACAGCACCAGAAGTGCCATGGCGGAGTCTGCAGGTCCCATCTTACCCAGATGAGCAGTTGTGTGAAGACGACATTGGCCATAGCACAGGAGAGATGCAGTGCTGTGCGCCCGTCTCCGTCCCCATAGGTCTCATTCACTTCCTCCTTGGTGCCATGGGCCAGAAGTGTCACCACAAGGCGCAGGTCATCCTCCACCACGGCCCGCAGCAGCTGCTGCCCCAGAGGGATGTCCGACTGGGGCAGTGGAGCCAGGAAGAGCTTCTGCTCGTATTTAGCCCGGATCCAGCGCTCCTTCTCCTCCCTGCCAGATGGGACACTGTCACTGTCACAGGTGGGACAACATGCCTGGGCCCCACATGCGAAGGGACACGAGTACCAGAACTGTCACCTGAACACATTCTTGTGAGCAGTGAGTGTTTGTCACACCCAGGTATGTCCTATATACCCCTTGCTGTGTCCCAGTGCCCACAGCTGTCACTGGGCCTCTGTAGCCCCAATCCAGATACCTGCCTGACACCTGCTTGGCTCACCGCACTTCCTTACAGTTCCCTATGGACACTGTGTGGTTATGTCCATGCTCATACAGCAGCAGCATACCACACCCAGACCCCGCACCTGTCTCTCCATTCTGGAGCCCCTCGCACTCTCCTGCATGCCCGTGCCGTGGCAGTGTGGTGACTGTCCCTGTCCTGTGCCTGCGTGTGGGCCATGGCCAGCGTCAGGAAAAGGTTAGCGCTGCACATGCCAGCCCAGTGCCACGGGAGGCACCTTATCGCTGTCGCCGTCTCGCCTGGCGCAAACAAAGGCTGTGTCCGCGTCTGTCCCGCCGGGGCCACGGAGGCCGGCGGATCGATGTGTGCCGTCCCGCCACTATCTGCTGCCATTCTATCCATCTGCATCTGGCGGGCGGCCATCAATGCCCCGTGCCGAGCATGCTCACTGCTGCCGCCCCCTGACCCGCGCGCCAACGCTGATAAGCCGCAGAATGGGCTCTTGTTGGGATGAGTGACAGCAGAGTGGCTCCGATAGGGATAGACAAGGGCCTGAAAGGGACAGACCCTGGAGAGTCACACGATGCTGCCAAGCCATCTCTGTTAACCCCTTCAGCTTTGCAGCCAGGCTCGGCTCCCGCAGGCACCACATGGAGCCTCGCTGACCCACCAGGAAGGTGGGAGAGGATGGTCAGTACCTTGGGGGCAGGCAGGACCTCCAACACTGGAGCACCTTGAGGAATCCTGTATTGATGGCTGCTCCCAAACCCCCATGGTCCCCCCAACCCTCCTGGTGTGATGCTCAAGAAGCATTTCTGAGGTTCTCCACCTCCCTTACCGACTGCTCTCAGGAGTGGGCTTGCTGTACCCCTCCACCATTCCTTCCCAGACAGCATTGGCCAGGGCGTTGCCGATGGCTGTCATGACCATGAGAAGCTCGCTAGGCCAGTCGTCCAGGTCCAGGGAGCGCACACGGGACAGGTGGGTGCCCAGGTTGCGATGGATACCGGAGCACTCAATGCACATGAGGGCACCCAGGTTCAGACTGGCCCAGTCGGGATCTGAGGGCAGCAGGATCAGTGGGGGAGAGTTAGTACCTGCATGGACTCACCAGCTCATCTCCTGTGATTCAGAAGACCAATATTTGCAGGCACCTGCCCACCAGAACTCTTCCCAGCCCAGTGGCCCCAGAAGAGTTAGGCAGAGAGAGGCCAGGGCCCCAGGCTGGCCAGTGAGGGGTCACAGGCCAGTGTGGCACGGGGGTCTGTATCCCAGCCCTGAGGGGCAGGTCCACGGCAGGAGCGGACAGGACAGTCCCACAGAGCAGGTCTCTCTGGGCTGAGAGAGGGGGTGGCTGGGGTGGCTGGAGTCCCCTCCCGTCCTAGGTGGGCCCCTCCCTCAGTGCAGTGTCTCTTACTCGGAGCGTCGCAGTCCACGCAGAAGCTGTTCCCGCGCGCGGTGCGGACGGCCTGCATGGCCTGCGCGTCACCCTGGCTGCCCAGCCGAGCCTGGAACAGACCCCACGAGACCCCCTTCGCTGCAGACCACGTGTCCTGCACCCCCCAAGCCCGCCAGCACCACACTCCAGGGGAACACAGTGGGTTGTCCAGCACGGGGGCTCAGACAACTGGGTCTGGAGGGACCGCGGATCATGGCCAGCTGTGTGCCAGAGGAGCAGGGGACATGCGCCACAGCAGAGAGAAAGGGCAGAACTGTCCAGGGAGGGAGTGGACAGTGCAGATCCAGCCTGGTGGGATGCAGCATGCTCCGTGGGGCCAGAGCCAGGCCGGGAAGAGGTGACAGAAAACCTGGCGGGAATGCCAGTGATGGAATTCAACTGATGGGGAGCAGAGGGATCTGAATAGGATCCAGCCTGGACAGACAGGGTAACATGGGACATGGAGGGATGTGGCAGAAGGCAGAGAGGACAGAACAGAGCAGACCTTGGTCAAGGCCTCTTACCTTGTTCTTGCTGCTCTCGCAGCCCTGCAGGCTGGCCAGGATCTGGCTCTCGATGGCCTGAACCCAGAGCTCTCGCTCTTCTGATGTTGAGGCCTCAAAAAGCCACGTCTGGCCCGTCAGCGACACGATAATGAACTCAAATGGCTCATCTGGTTCTGGAAGAGAAAGGTGTGCCATGACACAGGGCTGGGAAGAAGGGCGTCTGCCATCGAACAGTCCCCACGGGACCCCACACACGGGCAGGGTCACTGGCAGCAGCGGAGCCCCAGA
Organism: Oxyruncus cristatus; assembly: GCA_013399855.1. Taxonomy (NCBI): domain Eukaryota; kingdom Metazoa; phylum Chordata; class Aves; order Passeriformes; family Cotingidae; genus Oxyruncus; species Oxyruncus cristatus. The sequence continues at coordinate 208,172 of VXAY01005027.1, read as the reverse complement.
GCTCTGTGCCAGCCCTCCCTCCCGCTGCCCACACAGCTCCACTGGCCTTGGCTCGCCCTTCTGCGGCCTCTTTCCCCTGCCATCTGGTCTGGGAAACCTAGGAGGCTTCCAGACCGCTGTAAGCTGCTTGCGCCCACTTTCTCTGCCCTGTGTCCCACCCTCAGAGAAAGCTGCCAATCTCTGGAGTAGTGAAGTCAGCTCCTCTCAGAGCCGGTGCCCCAAAACTGCCCCAGCACCAGCGCTCGGTACCTGCTCACGAGTGGCTTTGGAGGGACAGGCCCTGAACACCAAGTGAGGCAATGCAAGGAGGTCCCGTGCCATGGGCTCAGAGGCAGCCCTTCACTGAGGCTTAAAATGTGTTCTACCCCCCAACACCTGCCAGCCTGGGCTCTGCCCTGTAGCCCCCCATGGGCACAGTTCATGGGGTGCCCTGCCTCAGCCTCGCACCCAGCACCAGCATTTACCTTTTATTGCCAACTTCAGTAGTTAGTGCAGTAAATGACTTAACTAAGCGGGGCCTGAATGGAATGACTAATAAACGTTATGTCACAGCACACGCTTCAGCTCATAGCAAAATGATTTGTAATTACCTAATTAGCGTTATGCAAATAACACCCTCATCTCCATAATGTGCCTTCCCAGCTCTCTATTAAAAGCGGGGAGTCAACTGCTCAGCTCCAGAAACAGCGCAGAGGCCGAGGGGCCCTCGGACCACAGTGAGGCAGAGGCGCACTGGCCTCAAGCCTGGCAGGGTCTGTGCCCATTGGGGCTGACGTTGAGAGGAGAGGAGGGGAGTCTGGAGGGGTCTGGAGGGAGTCCCCTCTTCTGCCCGATTTCTCTGTGGTGAAGAAGCCCCTCACAGTGGAGGGAAGAAGCAGGAGGACAGAGACTGAGAAGGTGCCATGGCCCCCATCAGAGCTGTGAATGGCTGCAGAGGCCTCTGGCTGGGTCCCACGAAGGGCACGACCACCCTCGGCTGTTGCTGGGCCATCTGGCCCCATCTAAGCCAGACCGTGCCCACAAATACCCCCAGAACATGGTGCAGCCTTGGGAAGTCTCCTTAGGAAGGCCAGCTCCAGTGGGAGCAGTGGGAGAGCACAGCCCTTCCTCACGAGGCACCACCCGCATTGACAAGTACCAGGCACAGCACCCAACTCCATCTCTCTCCATCATGCAGAGGTGTTCATCCCACACCAACCTGAGGGTAAACTGCCCTCCTGCGCCTGTGCTGTGGTGCAGAGTGCCTTGGGATACTGCATTCCATGGTTAAAAGTGTGAGTGACATCAGGCTGGAATGGTGCTGCCCTTTGCCAGTGCTGAGAGTTCCATGATGTGTCCTGCATGGATCCCAGCAGCAGCCCCCAGCTTGGAGACCAACAGGGCTTGTGCACTGGTGTAGGTATGCAAGGCTGGGTCTCCACACAGATGAGCCTGGGGAGGATGGAATGACTTGAGCATGTGGGGCTCTGCTGGTTTGCCCCTTCCAGATAGGAAGGGGAGGCCGTTTCATTCATTTCACCCTAAATCACCCTGGGATTCTTCCTTGGGGGAAAGATGTCTGCACCTGCCTCTTTCCTGCTGGAATGAGACTCTGGGCCCTCAGGAGGCTGGCAGACTGAGGGGAGTGGGCAGTCAGTCGTCCTGCTGGACTCTCCTCTCTCTTGTGATGCTCCAGCTCAACAGGGACATTCCACTTGTCCAGCACTTTGCCCTTTCCTCCAGCTCTCAGCTGCAGGAGAGACCACAAAGTCTCCACTCTGAGGGGCTCCCTACAGGCCATGTGCCTCATCCCCTAAGGGTGTTTGCTGTGGAGGCTTCAAGGACACCAATTCCCAGCTCAGGAACAAGATTCTCGGAAAATATACAGCTGGTAACTTGTGAATACTGGGAGAAGAAATAACCAGACAACAGCCAGGCTAAGAGGCATTGCCTCCTTGGCTCAGTGGCACCAGCCTCTGTGAGCGCTGCCAGACCCGGGCAGGGAGCCCCCAGGCTGCAGAGGAGCCAGGACCAGCCCCCCACAGCCACAGGGCCAGTGGTTGCCATGGGCCAAGCACTACCAGCCAGGAGAGAGCAGCAGCTCCCTGAGACTGCCCACATGCTGGAGGGAGCGTCTGCAGAGAACATTCCTGGGGCACCCTGACACATCAGAACAGGCCCTGTTCTCAGATCTCTCGTTCCTTGGTCTGAGCCACCCATGGCTGCCGTCACTGTGCTGCAGAGCCCAAGCCAGTTGCCTGGACCCAGGAAGCACTGGATGTACTTCAAGCCCTCCCTGCCGCTGAGCCGCTTCTGCTGTCACTGAACAGCAGGAAACAGGTCAAGGTCCCTGGGACACAGTAAGGACGCCCGCCATGGGCTCACAAGGCTCCATCCTCCTTGTTCCAGTCTCTTTTTTACCCAATACCTCCCTACCAAACATGCAGGCAGGAATCCCAGCCCCAGTCTTCCTATGCCGGTGAGCTTCCCAGAGGAAGCAAATGCCCACCCTGCCTGCCCCAGGAACTGTGCTGGGGTGGGGGCCTCCCAACCCTCTGCTCAGGATGTTTACAGGGGGCAAGGAGGTCCCTCCTGCTGGGAGATGGAAATTTCTGGGAAACCCCACTGGGATGGACTTTTGCACGGTCACAGCTTAGGGACATTCTGGAGCCCTGGCAGCAGTCTCAGTTCGACCAAAGCCCCTGCGCAGGCTGCGCAAGCCGGGGAACTCTGCTCCTTTCCTCCTTTGTGCCTCCTGGATTCCAGCTTCACGCTGAACAAAGGGCCTGTTGCTCTCGGAGCCCGGGAAGAGCTAACAAAGAACCACAGCTAAGGCACACTAAGGCAAACACCCCATCTCTCTTCCCCGCAGCAACACGGGACGGCACCTCTTTGGAGGTCCAAGCACAGCATGGCTACGGTGGGAGAGCAAGTCACTGTGGGATCACACCCCTGGATTCACATGTGGGGTTTGGCAGAGCTGGGAAGGGAATCAAGGACTCAGAGCAGCTTTGAACACTGTGCAGATCCAGCTTCTGTGACAGTCTGGGACCAGTTCCTGAGCTTCCCAAGGGATCCATACAAGTTGAATCAGACTCAAGTAATTGCTTTAGGAAAAGTACAGGGCATCATCATCTTTTTCTGGGGACAGGTACAGGTTCCAATGTGGCAGGGGCATTTCTGGCTGGATAAAAGCATAGCACCAAAGAGATGATGTGGGCAGAAGGGTCTGAACTACCTCTGCTGAAGCAGAGCTGACAGAACTGCCTTTCCTGCCCCATGTGTGGCCACAGGTTCCTTCCCAGAGCCCAGAGGAGCCCTAGAGTTCCTCAACAGGGCTCAGGTCCCAGAGGAAGCCACTCCTACAGGAGACCTTCCTAGTTGCCTTGGGGTGAGGGGCTATCCTGGGGCCAGATGGCAGATCCTGTCCCCCCGTACCCCCAGCTGCCCCCCGGCGTGCTGGTGGGAGCCCATTACACCAGCTCCATTAGAATTAGTGGGCAGTGGAAATGAACACACTGCATCTCTCTCTTGATGATTTTTTGATGATGTTTTAAAGACTGAGCTCCATGAAGAGCTGCTGAGCAGAGTTCATTGGGAGCCAGCTCTGCTAATGGGTGTTAACCCCATGACCCCCCTCCAACGCCGCCCAGCAATGAGGGCTCCAAATGGGAGCAGAATTAGGGAGGGCATGGCAGAACGGCCAGAATGGCGGGGCCATGCGGCACCCAGACCCCACCGGCAGCTGAGCTGAGCCGGTTCTGGTAGGGACTGCAGCCAGATGACTGTCCCGGGGAGTCATCCTTCCCCAGGCTGCTGTGCTGGACAGGAGGCCAGCAGCAGTCCCCTAGTAGTACACCAGCTTTAGAAGGACGCATGTCCTCTGGCAAGAAACGAGGGAACAGAGACATCCTGTGTGCCCCGCTGGGAGCCAGCCCAAAGGGACAGGAGGAGCGTGAGGAAGAGCCCACCAAGGTTCAAGGGAGGGCCAGAACTCTGCTGCCCATGGGGGCCCTGGGGCTGAGGTGCCCAGTGGGATGGGGGGTCTGTCACTGACACCTGTGGGATGTCGGAGAGGGGAACTGCAGTGTCCTGGAGTGTTGTCCTCACAGCTTGTGCCAAGCCCCTTTGTCTGCTCTGAGTGGTGGGAAGCACAGCTCTGAGCAGAAGGGGTACATCAGAGGGCTAAAAACCCCTCAGCTTCAGCACAGGAGACAGCAGAGCTCAGTCCTGCTCTGCGAAGGGCTCTGGCTACACCCCACATTGGCACTCAGCCCAGAGACGCCCCTGTGAGGACCCCGACATGGGGCCAGGGGAGCAGCACAACCCACCTCCTTTCCCATGGACACCCTGCTTCTCCCTGGGGTGTGACAGGTCACCCCAGGCCAGCGTGTCACCACAGGGAGCTGCAGTGGAGCAGGCTGGCCCCATCCCTCACCCCTACCCGAGGTGCCCCCACACAGGTTGGGGCAGCACACTCAGAGCACAAACAGCAATACAGGGGGGCTGCTCCCCTGTCTCACAAGCACTGGGACACAAAGCAGCTGTGTGAGGACACAGAGGATGGAGCAATGTCCCTCTGGTCCCTGATGCTCCTCACCCACCACAGCAGGACCATACTCCAAAGCACTCAGACACAGGGCAGCAATTCCCTCCCCACACAGTGCACTGGACAGAGCTCCCCCACGCCAGCCCAAAGGCCCAAGGCAGCACTTCCCACTCCAGCAGGCTGGGCTGGGGAAGCTCAGCACAGGGGATGGCAGGAGCACCTCCACACCAGCACCCAAAGCACGGAGAGCCCTCCATATCAGATGGCTCCCTGGGTGGCTCCTTCCCAAGCAGAGCGGTGCACGGGATAGTGTGGGACACCTTCCCTGCATCCTAGCAGGTCAGGCAGGGAGGAGCAGGATCACACTCAACATCAGCAAAACAGGAAACAGAGCTTGCACTGAGCCCCATTCTCCAAGTAGAAGTCTCCCCTGCTCTTCTCCATCTCCCAGTCACATCCAGCCTCTCCCTCCACATTGCCCTTCTCCCACTTCCATTCCTTCTCCCACTTTTTGCTGCCATAGCAGAAGTGTCTCCAGATGCCCCAGGGAGTGAGAGGTCACACAGAGAGGAGAGGAGGTGAGGGAATGCCTCCAGTGTGTGGGGCACTGGGGCAGAAACCAGGGGCAGGTCCTGCTTGAGGTGCAGGGAGACTCTGGCCCACAGCTCTGCTCTATGGCTGCCAAGCCCACGAGAAGGGTCCTAGAGCAGGGCAGCCAGCAGCCCCTGGCCTCAGGATGCTTGTTTGCAAGCTGCCACTGTACCACATCATTATGAGGTGTTTGGGATATCAACAAATTAGCAGGCGTCTGGGAAGAGAAGGATGCAGCACCATTCGTAAATGTCAGCTCGCTGCCTCCTCATTTTGCAGATCATTAAACCCAATATTCCCAACCTGTATTAGTGCGACAGGGACAGGCCCCTCCGCGGGGACAGCCACCAGGAGAGCGCAGCAGGAACAGCGCCCGCTGTCCCAGCGCCCCCAGATCCAGGAGTGCCCCAGGCTGAGCTGGCACGTCCCCACTGGGGACAGCATGGGTGCGGGGCATGGCAGCTGTGGGGGCTCAAGCAGGGATGGGCACAGTGAGCTGTAGAACAGAGGGCATGCAGCAGAGTCTCAAATGAGTGTGTGTGGGGAAGAACATAGCGTGTCAGGAGGAGCAGGTGCTCCTGAGGGACACCGCAGGTACATAGGGGTGTGCAGTGGGACATGTAAGGGTCAAAGAGTGTCATTTCTGTGTACATGGGGGGCGGATGCCATACACGGTGCAGCGTGAGCACATTGTGGCAAGGCTGGGAGGTGGCAGAAGGGCAATGGGAGTGTGTGCAGGCACCAGGGTGCAGGGGCCAGGAGGGAGGGCATGGACAGCATGGGCTTTGTGGTGTGAGCGGAGGTTTGTGGTGGGGTTAGAGGTGTGCACATGAGGGTCTCTCGGGGGGGGCAACATGGAGTGCACAAGGTTCTCCAGGAACCACAGAGTGAGGGGGTGGGAGCTGACGGAGATGGAGGACTGGCTGTGGTACGGTGATGCCTGGTACAGACTGCCTCCCTCCCGCCAGGACAGAGCATGGAGCTCCAGGGTCTGTAATGAGCAGGAGTGACTTGTTAGCACTGAATTAAGAGGCTTGGCGGAAGGAAGCGCGCGGGTGACACAAGCTGCGTGGGGCAGGCGGGAGCTGAGCGATGGCAGCTGGAATCCCCCGCAACCTAGTGAGTGCAGCTCAGCCTCGTGCTCCCGGCTCACCGAGATCAGCCTCCGACAGCCCCTGACAGTTGGCATTAATCACGCACATTGCCTCAACACAACTCTTTACTGGCCATCAATTTCCCGTGGGTTTTAAAACTAAAAAACAAAGACAAAACCGCGTCGTTTGGCCGCCACTGAGAAGCACATTAAGGGGCTGTCAGCTTCTCGCCATGCACCCTGCATCACTCTTTAAGCACATGAGAAGTTCATTATCCCTGGAGCTCTGGCAGCCATGGGGAGGCTGGCGCAGGGAGCGTCGCGAAGGTGCTGCTGCCCTGAGCCGTGTCTAGTGGCTCCTGAGCCCTCCTGGCTCTCAGGACAGGGGCTGAGAGTCTCAGGCACAGAGGAGTTGTGGCTGCAGGGAGGGTCTGGGCTGCTCCGTGGCAGGATGGGGCACTTCTGGCCATGACACTTTGCTGGGGTCTAATCTGAGCAGACTTCCCTGATGGTCCCTGAGGGCTGACACTGCAACCCCACTGTGGTGACAAGCATCTTCATCCCCTGACAGCCTGACACACGTTTGCCAGCCTGTGGGTGCTCCCTGACAGCCTGAGCTGCACTCCCCGGTTTGGTGACATCCCCGGCAGCCCAATCCCACGCCTGCCATAGTTTGTGGATGCTCCCTGGCAGCCTGACACTGCACTCTCTTTAACATGAGCCCATGTAAAATAGCAACAGCTCGTTTGATTTATGATACTTCAGAACAACTAAGATTCAATTGCTCTGCACGTCCCTGGCTCTGATTACCTCCTAAATGAGATAAACTGATGGCAATTTATCCCCAGACCTCACCAACTTTCCCAGGATGCTAACCTGAGCCGCTCGTGCCCCGCTCACAGGTGTGGGGCAGGCACAGGAAGGTGAAGGCAGTCTGGGCATTGCCCAGACCCGCTCCCCCATACAACCCCACAGCTGCTCCTGCCCAGAGGAACACTGCAACAGAGGCTGAGCCTGACACCACACCCAGCCCCACACAGCTCCTGGTTTTGGGGCGTCCAGCCACAGTGCTCCCCACACCAGCACAGCCACACTGGCCTGAGCTGATGGGGGAGCGGGGCTCATCACTGGGCTGTTCCCATGCTCCTGCCAGGACAGAGAACCCTCACAGAGGGATGAGCACCATGAGGGATAGCAGCTCAACCGCAAGGGACGGCTGCTCTGCCACAGGGCCCATCAGCCCCACTCCCAGAACAGCGATTTCACACTTTCACTGTGTTGACTATGTGAAAGCAAAAAGCTCAGATTATCCTGGCCTGAAAAAAAATGCTAGAACTGTTCAAGAGCAACTAAAAAAGATTCAAGGGTGGGATCAGGCATACTTATGGACACCAGTCCATGAGATAAACCCATGGCCATGCCCATGACGTGGGGCAATGCTCAGCCCCGGGTTCATGGTTGGAACTGACTGCCATCCATTCAGACATCGGGATGGGACCTCATGTGGAGGCTCAGCACCCCCTTGTGCTTGCACCAGTCTCTCCGTCTCATGCAGGACAGTGACCCAGGGGAGACCACCTGAGCATCAGTCCCCGAGTCACTTGCTCCTCTGCCTCTGCCCTGGGTTGCTGGTCCTAGTGACGAGTTGTCACAGAGCCCAGAGCTGTGTCAGCTCTCGGAGCAGTCTGGGTGCTGGGAGCAAGAGAGAGACCGACCAAGTCGCCCACAAGGGTACCATGGGCAAGAGACCTGGCAGCAGATGCGTGGCAGGCAGGGGATTGTCTGCACGAATAAAAGTGTGTGACCCAGCTCCATAATTCATACTGAGCACAGGGATGCACAAAGATGCTCTCCTGACAGAGACACCCCCCTCTTCCAAAAATGGGGCATACAGATTTTTGCTGCTGGAACTGGCTACAGCAGGACCCAGATGGGAAGCTCTAAGTGTAGCAGGAGTGGCCACTCCCTGGACTCGGAGCAGGGTCCTGCTGGCATGGACGCTGTCTGCAGCCCCTCGACCCACAGCAAGGCATCCTGTTCACACAGGGTGAGCTGGGAGCACAACAGAAGTGACCCTTACTTTGGAAGTCCAATTTTGCAATCGGACCAGTCTTCTAATACAGTAGATTACTTGAAAAATAAATGCAAAGTCAATTCGTTAACAGCCAACCAAAAGGCAGAAACCCACCGTGCACCACTGAGTCCCAACACAGGTCTGGGATCAGATGGTTCCTATCACCTCTGCCCAACCACAGCGCTAAGCTGGTGGGTGCTGCACCCATTCACCCACTGGAGGAGGACACGGGGGCTTGGAAAGTCTGGAGACACAGAAGGCAGGTGGCTTGTGTGTCTGTGGGTCACAGATGCCCCCTCTGCTGTGCTGCGTTCTCCTTACCGCTTATGTGGTGCTTGCACCGCTCCTTCCCACCGCCACACCAGAGCAGCTCATATGCCCATTGCCCATGGCCCAGCACCGGCAGCACTGCAGATCATAGCCAGGGGATTCCTCCTGCTTCCAGCGCCAGTGCCACAGGCTCTGGCAGCAGAAGGATCCACGGCATGCAAGGTCTATGAAGTGACGGATGAAGTTTGGGAACTGACATTTTGCTGGCAAATGAAGTTTCATGTTGATAAATGTGAAGGAATGCACATTGTAGGAAAAAGTTACACTACTCCAACACCTCACAGGGCTCCAAATTAACCATATCAACCTGAGACAAGGCTTGGGTATCACTGCAGGTAACACAGGCCTTTGCCCAGCTCACTGCCACGGCCAAGGACCAGGGCAGGGAACAACAGAAAATACTGTAATGACCTCGTGCTCCACCTCTCCCACTCCATCCTCCACGGATGCTGCCAAATTGGGAAGGACATATAGAGTGAGCACACATCTGAAAAAATACCCCTACGAAATGACAGAAAAACTGGGATGGCTCAAAGACTACAGGCCTGGGCACCCAAGGAGGAGGGTAAGAGTCCTCCAGTCCATGCACCTGGGAGCAGGGGGCTGGGAATTCTGCCAATCAACACGTGTTGTGGAAAAGGAACTGATCAAATTTTAAGATTTTGAGCAGTGGTTAGTCCATATTACTGCTTTGTAAAAGTGTTCCCGAGTTCAATGACCTTTTCCACTACAACACCACATTCCTTTCTGTGTAACTTGAGGTCCCGGCATCTGCACCTCTCACACACTGTCAGCTGCGCCGAGCAGCCACGGGACCAGACTCCTCCTCTGCAAGCACTGACACATCAGTCCTGCACTTCTTGGTCTTCACTGTGGCCAGTTGAGTGCCTTCATGTCCACATCATAAACCCAGATATCACACCCAGGTCAGCTCTGGGACCTTCTTTACAACTTTCTTAGAATATTATTAAAGGATGGGACACAGTACTTCAGCACCTGCTTTCGCAAGTTTCACATGTGGGTGCAAAGTCATTCTACCCTTTGCTATCTCACTCTTCATACAAAGAATGAGTCTCTTCTTTGTCAAGCACTCAGCTGAGAACTGCAAACCAATTTAGGAGGGGCAGCAATGGATCTGAGGAGGCAACATACACCCAGAGCTAACAACAAACTGCAGCTACACCATGCTTTGCTAACCGTGAGACCAGTGGGTATGACAGACTCAAACAATGCTCAAGGTGCCTCAGTCAACCACTGCAGAGGGGAAGCCTGTCCTAGACTTGGTGCATTTCAGATGCAGACAACTACAACAGCAAAGAAAGTACAACAGAGCTGCCCAACTCTGCACATCATCTCTGCAATGTTTCCAAGAGAGGGAATTTGAGAAGAGCAGTTCTGCTGTGGGACACCTGGACTCCTGGGCTGCAGGTGGACCGGTGATGGAGCAAGCCACCAGGACAGCCGTAGCAGCTTCAGGTACAGACTAACATTTTCTGGCTTGTTTTGCAGCAGCCGTTAGCTTCCAACACTTGTACCGAACCTCCTCCCATCTGAATTACATCTTTACTTTGGTTCACTACAAAAGCTTATTGAGTGCTGTGGGACAGCATGGCCAAGGCTGAAGTAAAATCTCAGACTGAGGATCAGTTTTTCCAGAGGCTAATCACAGATGCAGGCTTTGGAGAAAGTGGCTGCCAGGCTCACCTCTACCTGGGTGGCTTTTCCTAGCAGAATGCTTCCCCATGCCTTGCAGCCTCCTGTCAAGCTTTGGGTCCCTCTTCAGCAACCACAGACACCAGAATTTCTCAACACAAAAACCATCAGTACTTTGAGTATTGGCTAAGCACTGCACATGCCTTCAGCTGAAGGTCACCTGAACCAGACAAGCTTTTCCAGAAGACCTTTGGCTTGAGGCAGGTGCCCAGCGCAGGTCTTTTAAATTACCGAAGTCTGGCCAATTTCCAAAACAGAAACAGGTTCTTATGGTGGAAGGTGTCTGCACACGTTAACCATGTGTGTGCTCTCAGGCCTGTGACTACAGTTAGTAATTATTATTAGCACTGAGGGTCTGTGCAGGCATGGGCATGATGATGGTCCTGCCTGCACTGTGCATGAGAAATGGAGGGAAGGGCAGATCAGAGAGGCTGGTTTCTCCCTCCTTCCTCAGCACAAGCTGCTTGGACAAAGAGTGCTCTGAGCCCCAGATCCCCATCACGCCCTGAATGAGGAGCACTCTGAGCCCCAGATCCTTCCCGAACCTCACAGGACCCCTGGATGCCCAGTGCTCCGAGACGGTACTGCTGCCAGACCCTTCCTACCTTCTGCTGCTGTGCTGGGGCCATCAGGCCGAGTTGTCCCTGTGCTCTTTTTCCTGCGATGCTTCTTCCTGTTGGCATGTGGTGATGGAGGCGGCTCCAGCTTCGGGCTGGCGGTACTGGAAATGTTTGGGCTCGAGCTGAGCGAATCGGCAGTACCATTAGCTGGAGACAAAGATAAGGCAAGTCATGTACAGTGGGACAGTGACAGTCTGCTCTTTCCAGAGACACCCAGGTGTCCTAGAGTCATCGCTGGTACTCGTCTGGCCACACGGCCACCTGAGACAGGGACGTACCCACTCAGCCCCATGGCACGGGGCCACTCTGACACTCGCTACAGCTCAGGGCTGGCAGCAAATTGGGCAGAGTCAGGCTGGACCTGCTCCACACCAGGATCCACGCAGGATGATCACACAGGGGCAGTGCTGGCATCTAGGCAGCCAGGATATGCACAGTGGCATCACTGAGGCAGCCTGATGTGCCACCCCGCAGCATGTGTCCCTGGGGGAGCACTCAGCAGCAGCGTCCTCACAGGGCTGCATGAGGGAAGGGATGGACCCAGGAGGTGCTCTTGGTCCCCTTGAGGCAGATCAGGCCCCAGGATCTGCAGAGCCTCTGCAGAAGCACTGGCCCCCCCAGCACCACTCTGCCAGACGAGGTGACTGGGGTTGCCACACTCAGGAACCTGAGCATGATGGGCTCAATAGGCTTCCGATACGGAGCTGAAGAAGCTGCATCCCCAGCAGCAACGCACCAAATTTATCCTCAATCATACTGTTCCTTACAATTAATAGCAGAATTAGAAACAATCAGGGAGCTGCCTAATTACTGTCAATTAGAGTGCGCTAATCAAGCTCCGATCACACACACACACGCTGCCGCTGCACTCACCATTAAATGTCAAATTTCATTAGAGACCAGCAACAAAATCAAAAGCCTGACATTCAATTTCAGCAGCACACACAGCGCAGGCTTCCAATCAGCATAAAAATGCAGACTCCGGGGAAGGCAACGAGGTGCAGGAGCCCTCGCTGCACTGTTAACCCTCTCCTAAATCCACTCCTGCCTCTCCAGTGTCCACCCACCCCCAGGGCACGGATGGCAGCTCCTCTGCTCCGGGCAGCTTGCTGTCCTCTCTGCCAGAGCCCAGTGTTTCCCATCAAGTCCTGACCCTCCATTTCCATGTTCTGTGGCACCTGGAATTAAGAAAGGAATCACAGCATTGCACAAGGGCATAAGTTCCAGCAGCGGGACTGCGTGGACCTGCCAACCCCTTCTCCCACCCCAGCCCAGCCTCTGCTTCCCCAGTTCAGCCTGCTTTGGTCAGACTGGCTCTCTGGGGCTTGGTCTGTCTTGACAAACACCAACAGTGGGGTGGAGAGGGACACAGAGGGATGCAGAGAGGTACAGAGGGAAACAGCCCAGGATCTGCCCCAGTCAGGGAGCAGAGTGCAGCCAGTGTCCCCCTCACATAGATGGGACAGGCTGCAGCATTGGATTTATCCCAACTCTGGCTTCTCCTGTACTGACACACACTAGTAGGGTGTTTCTGATGCTGTTTATCGACAGGGAAATAGTTCACCCTTGACAATTAGGAGAGATAAATCTAATAAAATCAGATTCCAGTTTTATAAATTACTGATCCTGTTACAGGACAGCACTTAGAGCAGGTGTGAGGCACCTTCAGCTCCCAGCCGCATGTCACAGGAGACCTGAACTTTCTCGTCAGAGGCTACACATGGTGCCTCCAGCTTCCCTCTGCAGCCCACCTGCTCACCAGGATGCCCCCCGGGGCCAAACCCTGTGCTGCCAGCGTTCTGCCCCCCTCCAGGCTCAGTGAGTAGGGTTGTGCACTTCTGCACTCCCAGCAATGCTCCTGCAGCCTGCCGTGAGCCTGGCAACTCCCGATCCCCAAGGGACAACTGCCCTTGTTCCTGCTCTTACTGCCCAGCACCAGAGCTGGGGGCTTCCACGGTCCTGGTGGGATGCGGTTGGGATGGCAACGGGGTGGGGGGATCATGTGCAATATACTCCCTCTGCAAGATCGGGTGTTGCTCGCTCCTCTTCCTTCCCCAGCAGGACAAGTGAGCCCCTCTGATCCACCCAAGGACTTCCTTGGGTCCCTGTCTCACCATGGAACCCTCCACAGGCACACCTGGGACCTCCTGGGCTCCATCTGCAAACCAGTCATTCTTATGGGTGGCTCTGGGACCCCACAAGTGGGTCACAGAGTTCCTCCATAAGGGACAGACATAGAATGTGCTGGAGTACGTTTACATGACCGTTTGTCCCTGTCCCATCCCTCTTCTGTGTGCACTCCAGGGCACAACTGGAGCAGGCAGCCTATCACCAGGTGCTGGGAGGGCAGCCTACATCCTTGGCATGTGCCCAAAATCTGCTCTGAGCAGAGGAATATTGTTCATGTGCCTGGCCATGCAGAGCTGGAAACACAGCAGAGAGCTTGGACCCTGGCAGAGTTGGGGTTCAGGTGCGGTGCAGGGACCCCCTCACGGTGCTCAGTCCCTTGGTGGAGGGGTGGTGGTGCTGCTCAGCTCAGCACTCTGTGCCATCTGGAAAGCACTGCCCACCCTGCAAATGTCCCCTTCCTTGTGATGCTGAGAATCTACTTCTGCTGACTGTGGCTGAGGGTGACACAGCCCATGGACACAAGCCCTGGGAGCCGCCTGGGACCCCTGGGCTGGTGGTCCCTTGTGTGCCACAGGCCGTCCAGCGTGGCTGGCCCCGTTACATGTCTGTGGAACACTAACACAGGATATGGCCAAGCAGGAGTGACCACAGGGCTCGGGGTCGGGCGCAGTGCGGCGGGACCCAAGAGTGGACAAACAGCCACCAGTGTTGGGGACACACTGTGAGCATTGAGCTGACATCCTACCCCCCATGTCTGCAGCAGCAGAGTATCATAGAATGGCTTGGGTTGGAAGGGATCAAAGATCATTCAATCCCACCGCCCTGACATGGGCAGGAACACCTTCCACTAGACCAGGTTGCTCCAAGCCCCGTCCCACCTGGCCTTGAACATTTCCAGGGATAAATCCACCTGCTTTTGGTTTAAAAATGTTATTCCTTGTCCTGCCACAACAGACCCTGCAGCTCAGCTCCCGTTTGTCAGTTTCCAGTTACTGTGAATGGAAGAGGCAGATTGATCTGGGTGCTGCAAGCATGGACAGCTCCCCCACGGATAGGAGAGTAACGGAGCATGGTGGGGGAGCTGGTGAGGCAGAGGGACAGGATGCAGAGGGATGGGGAGCAGGGACCGGATGGCTCTCCTGTGACACCCAGGCCAGGCCACGGCAGGCCAATGCACAGCCCCCAGCTCAGCAGTGGGGGATAAGGAGGGATAAGACCTGCCACAACAGCTCCTGAGGCAGGAGGGCACTGGGCCAGGGAGCTGCTCTCCACAGGGGCTGTGCCAAGGTACCTCGTGTGCCAGCTGTCGTGCTGCACGAGGGTGTCAGACCTGCTGCTGTGCACACCAGGGCACAGAGGCTCCCGTTGCCTGTGCTCACGGCTCCCATGGGCCGGGTACGGCCTGTGGTGGGGACCCTCTCCCAGCACAGGGACAAGGAGATGCACCCATGTCCGGTGCATCTCGCAATGTGCTTCCTCTGGCGGCGGCTGCCCCGTTGCCCACCGGGTCCGAGGCAAGGGGGCTGCCGCCACATCCCTGCTCAGCGCTGCGCCCTTCCGCTCCCCTCGCCTGTGCTGCCCCATCAGCAGTAACAGTCTGATTAATTCGCTTCCAGCAGGGAGCTGATGGGGCCAATGATGGAGCCGCTGCATCAGGCGCGCTGAAATTGATAGTTTTTCACAGTTACAAATGAGGAGCCTCCTCAGCTGCAAATGGCGCCCGCACAGTCGGACTCCGGTAATGATCATAAAGAGGCTCCTTTAAACTGCGAAAGCCCCTGGGAGCGGGCGGGGGGGCGGCTGCCGCGCTAATGAGAACTACAAGGGGCGAGCAGGCATGGAAATGGCTCCTCCACTCTTGATGTGCATTTAACTGCTTTTTTAGTGCGGCGGCAGAGCCAGGAACGAAGGAGTGATGAATGCAGCACAAAAGCATTTATTTTCCAATTCGGCAAAGTGGCTACATTGGGAAATGTATGAATTATTTTAATTCACTCAACTGTCCTGAAACATCACAGAGAGCGAGTGAGCGTGGGGGGAGGGGGTGGGCCGTGCTCAGTGTGTGCTCCAGAGACAGGAATCACTCCTATTCGTTCAGCTGCCCCAAAATCTGGGAGACGGGGGTGCCGCCAAGAAGCAGAGATGGGGAAAGCAGCAGTTACCCCTGTCATGGTGAGCCGGGAGTGAGGTCAGAGCAGAGAGGTATGGAACCCTCCTGCTGCGGAGCAGCATTCCTTGGCTGGACCTTCTCCACACCCAGTAGGAGAGCTTCTCCTCTGGCTGGGACACTGCCAGCTGACCCTCGCCAAGGGGGACAGCCGCACTGAGGCCCAGAGGCTGTGTGTGACACCTGAGAGCAAACTCCAGACTCGCAGCCATGGGGCAGAGCTCAGGACTGCCCCATCAATGAAATGAGCCCCCACTTGCCACCGGTAAGCGGAGAGGGGCCAGAAGGGCTACTCACAGGGGTTGGGGCAGCTGCCGGGGACAGCCACAGACTCATTCCACTGGTCCGCGCTGGAGACAGAGTAGGAGCGCTGGTGCATTCCGTCCGGCTTGGAGCTGAAGCCCACCAGGTTGATACCGCTGATGGAGCGCTCGGAGTGCAAGGACGTGCTGCTGGTCGAGTGGGGAGCACCTGCAAGAGAGACACAAACTGTGTCGCAGACCCACTGCTGCCCTGAAGCACGGTGGGAGAAGGCACAGTGCCCCACACTTGATGCCGCATTCCTCTGGTGGCCCTGCATAAGGACAGGCTCTCTCTGTCTCTCCTCTCCCAAGAGGTGCTGGTGCATCACCCTAAGGGTGCTGAGAGAAGAGCCCAGTGCACCCCACTTCCCAGAGGGACCCCAGTTGGTGGGTTTCAGTGCAGCACCCCAGGATGCATAGCTGGGGATCTTGGCACACACCTTTCCCACAGCTGGAGTTCATGGTCTGCTCACGATTTTCACTACTGCCTACAGCACCTCGGCAAACCGAAACCCACTCCATGGCCAGCATGCCCACCCTCATCCCTCAACTTCACTCCCTGTGTGTCCCTGGGAGGAAATCCAGCCATGCAGGAGGCACTGGGAGAGAGTGGGCAGTCAAACAGTGGGGGTCAAAGGGACAAGCAAGGGAACAGACTCCTGTAAGATGGGAACAGCAGGTGGAAATGCTTCTTCCCACTCGCTGGAAACCCCTGGGACTGTGCCCAGGAACCCGAACTCTTGAGAGAGGAGTGTTTTTGGGACCAGAGGCTGTCACAGAGGACAAGATCACTCAGTGATTCAAAACGGGTCAAGTGTTTCTGGATTACAAGAACACCCAAAATTTCGAGAACAGCAAACAGAGTGGTTCTGATGGGGAACACACATCATCCTGTTCAGTCCACAGGCAATCTGCCCCAGCTCAAGCAAGACCACCCCCTCCCCAGTCAGAGGCCCTAGACTGTCTGACAGATTTGGAGCATCTCGGACAAGGGAGATGGCACAACCTCCCTGGGCAACCTTTCTCTGTGCTGGACCACCCTTCATGTAGAGCAGAGCCCCATAAAATCCCACACGGAGCCCCAGAGTTTGAACACAAATGTACATTTCTGTTCCTGCTGTTTCCATGAAAACCCGAGGGATGCTGTTCAGATGCTGCTGGTACCTGGGAACAGCCAGGGCTGCTAAGTGCCTGACAGGACAGCTCAAGAGCCCAAATCTCCCCTCCAGAGAACAGAGGGGCGATGTGGCCACCAGCCCTGCACCAGGCATGTCTGCCAGCCATCATCATCATCGTTGCCACCACTCATTCATCGCCAGCATGGCAGGTGCCTCCCACCCTCCTCTTCCCTGTACCAACCCTGGACCAAAAATCCCCTTTCCCTGCTGTGTTGTGCAGGGATCACCTGCGAACCTTGGCTGCAGATCCTGCCTGCCCAGCAGTGCTGACACAAGGCTCGCTGGGACATGGTGCCCTGCACCTTGAGCTGCCAGGACCCTGCACCCTGAGCTGTCAGGACCCTCACCTCAAGTTGCCAGGACCTCAGAACCCTGCACCCCGAGCTGTCAGAACGCTGCAGAGCCCCTGTCTCGCTGCCTCCAGCCTGGCTGCTGCATGCTCCCCCTCCCTCCCCTTGTTCAGCACCACAGAAACACGTGTAAAACCATGACACTGACTTTGCCTCTAATTAGCCCTTAATTTACAAGACACACTCGGAAGGGTAATTAGCTGGCGCTCTGCTCCTGACTGCTGCATCCATCTCCTCTCGCCTCCTCATGGGAGGGAGCCTGCTGCCGCTGGAGCAGGGACAATGCTGCTCTCCCTAGACTGGGATGAGCTGGGTCCTGGGACAGATTGGGATGGGATGGGACAGAATGAGATGGGATGGGATGGGATGGGATGGGATGGGATGAGATGGGATGGGATGGGATGGGATGGGATGGGATGGGATGTGAATGGGTTGTCCAGCGCTCAGGCAGTGCCTGCCAGCCCCAAGCCCCCAGGCATACAGCCCGTGTCCACAGCCACAGCTACAGCGGAGAGAAAGGTAAAGAGAGGAGAACAGAGGGCCTGGGAGAAGCTACTTCCTCAGAGGGGAAAGTCCTGCAGGGCTCCAGGGAGCCCAGATCTTCCCTCTGCACCCCCACCTAGGCATGCTGGGAGCCTCAGTTTGCCAGGATGTGCCCATTCAACACTCCTCCAAGGAGCAGTCCAGGCTGCCACGAACACCCAAAATTCCATTTTGAAAGAAGGAACCGTTTCCATCAGCCTCTCCAGCCCTTCCAAGCTCCTGGCACCTCATTCTCACTGCCTGGAGTCATCCAGCTGTGGGGGAACCCTCTCACAGCCCATCCACTCGCTCAGCTCATGGACCTTGCCCCGCTCAACTCCGGCATGTCCCAGGGAGCTCCTGGGTGGTGCCAGCAAGGCCAGAGCTCTCAGGAATTGTACCCCTTTGGAAGCAACACCCTGGCAGCTGCTGGATATGTCCCCTGTAAATCGGGCAAGCCAAGGGACAGGTGAATAGACAGCTACATGTAAATACTACCTGTCCCTGAGCCAACACCCGCTGACAGCCCCTCAAGTCCCTCTCCAGTCACTGTTTCCTCAACCCCCCCAGGAGACTCACATGGCCACATCGGTGTGACCCAAGGCTCCACGATGTCTTTTCAGTACAGCCCAACCGATGGATGCGGCAGTGGATGGGAAAAGACCTGAAACCAGAATGGCCTCTTCCCAGGCGTGACACGTGGCAGCCCAGACCCTTTGGTGAAACATCTGCATCAGAGCAAACTGGGAATTCTTCATTAAGGTGAGGCTGCCCAGGGAACAGGATAAAGGCGGGCTAGCCACAGGGGCACCGTCAGCTGGGAAAGAGATAATTTGCAGAGTCACTTTAAGACCTTTTTAGGGTCTCTTTAATACTTTTTCAAGAGAAATTTGGCAAAATAATGCAAAGGGTCTGGTGAAATTTCCTGGTAACATTATGTTGGTGCTCCTTCCAGGTCCTTACGGCATGGGGGAACCCAGCTTCGATATGGGGAATGGGCTATGCTGAATTTTAAAGAGGCGCCAGCTGAAAGCAGTTTGGGGATCCTCCTGGTTTATGGTCAAGGACAAGACAGGTCTTTCCTCTAGAGTGCCAGGCTCTGCTCCAGCACAAGCAGAAGGACACTGCTGCTGCACCATGGTGCAGAGGGACTGTCAGCATGTGGCACGAGATGGTGATGTAGGTGCTCCAGGATGGGGCGAGGACACCCTGCCATGGAGCAAACCCTGTTTTCTCTGGTACTGCAGAGGCTAGTAGAACAGTACAGGTTAATGCTATTGACTCTCTGCCAGACGGTGTCCCAAGGAGTCATCAGTCACTGCTGCCCCTTAACCAAAAATTTTAAGGCATTTGTTGCCAACTGATTGCCATTTATTCCGAATAAGAACCAGGATTACTGGGAGTCACCTTAGTGTACTGCTCTGCTGGTGCCCGCAGCCAAGCACATCTCAAAGCCCCCACCAAAAGCCATGGCTACTTGGGACCCCAATACATGCAGCTGGACGGGAACCCACCTCCAGCTGGTGGGAAACTCCTCCATTCCCAGAAACCAACCAGTTCCTGAGGGGAGGTGAGAGCCAAGGAGCCTGGTAGAGCTGCCTGCCTGTAAAACCCCTACTGGGGAGGATATAACTCACCCTTCCCTGCCAATGGGTTGGCAGCTGACATGGCACAAATGCAGCTGTCGTGGGAGCCCCTGCGGCTGCTGTTCCCAGAGCCATCCGTGCCCCAGAGCCACTCTGGAGCCAGGAGTCTCTGTCAGGCTGGCTTTCTGAAGGAAGCACTGCATGCTGTTACTGGGACATCATCAGGTCCTTCCTCATGAACAAATCCCACTGGAAATGAGGCCAAAACACATGGGGTGGCTCCCAGGAACACTGGGATCGAGATGTGTAATTTGAAAGACATCAACCTCCACATTCTGCTCAGGAGCTGACCACCAAACAAAGCACCCATACAGCCCCCAGGCATGGCAGGGCACGTTCCAGGGTGACGGATGGACAGGTGTCCTTCCCAGATCTGCCAACAGCGAGTGTCTGTGTGGAATCACTGATCTGAACCATGGGTGACTGAGGTTTCCCAGCCCAGCTCCACAGCAGGGCCATCAGGATCTGGCAGCTTGTACACAGCGGGAGCCATTGCCATGCACTGGGCCTTGCAGCTGCTCTGACACAACGAATCCCCCTCCTCTCTCAGTGCTGCCTTTGGCGAGCACAGTTTTGGACATCTGCATGTGCTGAGTGACTATGTGACACCCCAGCTCCTACCAAAGCTGACCCATAGTGGGTACAAACTGCCAAGACAAACAGCCCTGTGTGGTGCTGACTTCTCCAGAAGGACTGAGAGCCTGGGCTGGCCATGACACCTCCCGTCTCCCAGCCAAAGCTCTGGAGCACACAAGATAAGCAAGGGCTTCTCCAGCCCACACACCAACTCACCTCTGGTTCAGCTGGCAGATGACCCCATGTACAGAGATAAAAGACCCAGCAAACCTGACAAACCTGGGAACAGTGATGCTGCCACCCACAGTCCTGCACCGAGAGCACATCACCAGCCTGGAAACTGCAGGCAGCCACAGCTCCTCTGTCCTCTCCAGCATGAGCTCTGCCCGCACCAAGCCCCCACGTAGAGCCCATGAAACCAGCTGAGGCATCCCAAGTCCACCCACCAAGCAGCTCCATGGCCAAGGAAGGCAGGTCGAGAGTTGTGCAGGGAAGAGGTGGATCCACTGGGAGAGTGATGACATGCCTGCACTGGGAGCCAGGAGCAGTCAAAGGAGCCCTCGGACTGCCTGAGCTTTGCTGCACAGCACCAAGTCACACCACAGGTCTGCCCCAAGTCAATCCTCTCTGAATAAGGATGGATCTGTCAGAAAATCTAATCCTGACTCAAATATTGCCAGTGCCAGAGAGATCACTGCCACTCTGGGTAAGTGGTTCCAGTAGTTAACTGCCTTCACTGCTGAAATCTGGTCCTTATTTCTGGCCTGAGTTGTCTTCCTCCTGTCACCATCACTGGATCCTGGTACATTTCATCTGATATAGAGGTCTCCCCGAATTTCTGTTCCTATACAGGTACTTACAGACTGTATTGAAATGATCTCTTAACCTTTTTTCTGATAAACTAAACAAATCGAACTCCTCAAGTCTTTCTCTACAAGGTGTTCTGGGAGCAGTTCCTGGTTTTCACAGCCCTTTCCAGTCCATCATTTTCCTTCTCATACTATGGACACAGAAATCCATGAACCTGAACCCTCTGGAAGTCCTCTCCATTCCCAAACTGACTGTCACCATCCACACATCAAAAAGACATTGACAACACCTTCTAGAATTCCTGAATTAAATAATTCAGTCTTGCTGATTCCAACATGTCCACATCTCCTACCTGCTGTTTAATTCACTGCCTAATTACAGCTGGAATATGAAGAATTCATCATTCTGTGCTGAGATACATCATCTTGCCTTTCCCAGACACCAACACAAGTGTTCACTGAGCACTTCACTTTTTTTTCCTTATTAACCATTCTACTATTCCCACACAGTAATGAAGGAATGTTGGGGTTAGGATCTGTTAGTTCCTAATAAACTTGAAAAAACCCTTTTCACTGTCTGTAACTCTGCTGGTTCCTGTTCAGCCTATTCTGACAGACTCGGGCAAACATCCCCAAACTGGGAAGCTCTCCATGGGGCAGGCAGTGTTG
Organism: Oxyruncus cristatus; assembly: GCA_013399855.1. NCBI lineage: Eukaryota > Metazoa > Chordata > Aves > Passeriformes > Cotingidae > Oxyruncus > Oxyruncus cristatus. The sequence continues at coordinate 186,874 of VXAY01005027.1, read as the reverse complement.
GTGTCCCCATCAGCTGGGACACCCCTGTCCCCAGGGAGGAGGTGGTGGGGGCTCTCCCCAGCAGCTGCACTGTGCTGGTGCTCTTACCTCATTGGTGATTTTGTTCCTCAGTTCCTCATCACCATCATTTACCGAATGCATTTAACTTCCTCCCCAGATTTGGCGGGCATGGAGCGTGGTCAAGAGCAGCGCGAGGCTCCTTGCGAGCCATGAGCCCAGAACAAACTAACACAACCCTTTGTGTGGCCGCAGCCACAGCGAGTCTGGGAACACCAGGACCTGGAATGCTTCCCACAAAGCCAGGAGGGTCACTTCAAGGGCTGCTCACGATTAATCACTCACGGCGGATGTTGGGCCGGGAGCACTGGCACGGGGCTGAATGGCAGCGGGAGCCTTGCCATGGCTCCAGCTGGCTGTGCTGGGCCACATCAGTGCCACCAGCCTCTGACTGGTGCAGCTTCCAGCTCCTGCTCAGCACTTATCCATTACTTTATCATGTTGCTGTTTATTTCATCACTTTTTACACACACATAGACACAGCTGCACAAGCTGCAGCAGCACCACGCAGGCAGCTCCCTCTGCCTGTCCCTGTCCCTTCTGTCAGGACAGAGAGTGAACAAGTCACATCTCCTCTCAACCCAGACTGACACATTTTTGCTCTGCCTGAACACCAGCACAAGGTGTTACCAGCAGCATTACCAGCAGTGTTACCAGCACTCAGGTTACTTTTACCTAAGCCAGTACTGAATTTGGTTTGATGACTCATTACCCCCATCAGCTGAGATGGGCTAATGGTGGCATTCCCCATGAAGCTGCCCTGCTGTTTGGAACCAGGCTTCAGAAGGTCCATGGAAGTTCTACTGCAACTTGGCAAAGCCCTTCACCACAATGTCTTTTACACTCCAACACTTCAGAAATGTTTCTGAGGCACCCAAACCGAGGTGCTGGGAATAAGCAGTGAAGGAAGCATGGTCTGTGTTCCAGACCACTCTCCTGGTCTGTTACTGTGACCAAAGGTGTCACTTACGGTCCTTCAGAAACTTGGAAAAGTAAGCTGCAGAAAATGTACAAGTAACACTAACACACCATGCAGAACAGCTCCTGTGCAGCTGGAAAGTCCCTACGAGATCCCTGCAATGGTGGTGGGAGACGGATGCTCATGATGGACAGCACTGACACAGATCCCCATTTGCATGTACAGGCAGAGCAGGAACCCAGGTCTGAGACAGAACTGCAGGAGGGAAGGAAGCAGAGCCAGAACTTTCTGGGCTTGCTGTGGAGCGTGGACCAGGACCAGCACTGCAGTGACCAATGGAGAACAGCCCCTGCCCCCAGCTCCTAAGTGTAGATGGCAAAGGGCCACTCGGGGATGCTGGAATTGTATTTTCCTACATAACTCCTGTTTCTAAAGCCATTCACTGACATCATGCTTCATTCACCCCTGCCTGCTTGGCCCAAGAAGGCTGCCGGATGCACGGCAGCACAGCCTCCCAGGATGCACAATTCCGAGGGGATAGAGCAAGCCCTGCTCTGTCTGGAGAACAGGATGGCTCTGTCCCTTGCCTCCTAGTGATGGGTTTTTGCACCTTCCTCTGGGGCATCTCCCTGTCCAGCAGAGCACAGATTCCAGGCACCGGCCCCAGGTGCCGATGGTAGACACAGGTCTGGATGGACTCACCGCTGGAGCGGCTGCCTGTAGGCAGGGATGAGCTGGGGCTGTGTGACAGCAAAGGACAGGAGTCTGTGGCCTGCAGCAAGTTGCTCCCTGGCTCCTCTCTGTCCTGCACCACAAGCCTTGGCTGTATGGAGGAGAAAACTCGGTTTGCTGGAGAAGGTCCTCAGTCCACCGTGGAGAACACCGGCCACACCTCTGGCCCTGCCCTCCCTGGCAGTGCCAGGCAAGTTATTTACACTGAAATTTTCACAGGTGGCCACAAATTACACCCTCATTGTTTTTCCAGGTGCCCTGTGCAAGGCACCCTGAGCCAGATGTTCTGGATGCAGGATGCTGAGAGCTATAGCTGCAGCCGCAGGGCCTGGCTGGCTGCCCCATGCCCACCTGGCTGCCCTGTGCCCATCTGTGCCCCCCTGGCTGCCTCTGTCGCCTCCGCCAGCCCTGGGAAGGGCTCTGATCACCACGGCACTCTGTTGCTTTGTGCTCCTCTCTCCCTGCTCCTCTCCTCCACCCCTTCTCCGAGGCCTTTTCCCTGCTTAGCCTTGCACTGCACAGTTCCTTTAGTGTTCTGGCAAGGAATAAGCGTATCAAGTCCCAGTAATTATCTCTAATTAGGGTTAGTGATTATACTATTGGGTCGGAGAAAATCAATCTCTGGTTTCCCATCAGGAAGGGCAGGGAGAGCCAGGGTGGGGAGGGAGGAAGCACTGGCAGCTCCCTCTGTACTCTGATCCCTCCTACGAGCCTTTCTCTGCCCACACAACTCCAGTGCTCCCAGTTACAGGTGCAGGATGCTGTGTGGGAGCTTTGTCTGAGCGGTGGCCGCCAGGGCACAGCCCTGCTCCGTCGTTGGTTGGGACGAGGTGTGGGGAGAGCAGAGTCAGGGCCGGTGGCACCGGGGGCCCAGTGGGGTGCACAGGCGGGTCCTTCCCTTGGGGCCGTGGGGGCTTGTGCCTCATGTGGAGGCACAATGCAGCATGATGGGAGCCACAGAAGCTCCCCTAAAGGGCAGAGTGGAGGTCCTACATGTCCTCTAGGCACAGGATTTGCCCGGTGATGGGGCAGAGACACCTTCCACTAGACCAGGATGCTCCAAGCCCCATCCAACCTGGCCTTGGACACTTACAGGGATGGGACAGCCATAGCTCATGAGTGTCAGCAACTAAAAGGGCCTCATGGGCCTCAGAGCAGAGTGTTTGCTTTGGAGGCATGGGATCCAACCTACACAACACTGAAAAATCCACAGAACTACTATTCCGGTCACTTTACAACAACCCTTGCCTAAAACAGTCTCTAACAACATGCTCCTCCTGCTCTGAGTGCCTGGGACAGACTCTGAGCTCTGAATAACAGCAGTGGTGAAAAGAGCTAAAAAAAGGGCCAAGTTCATGAGAAAGAAAAAACAATTCTTGGGCGCCAGAATGGGGGCACAGAGTTAGCAGATACTTTTGCCACTTTTGGCTTCATCTTCTCTTTGCCTCAGTTCTCCTTCTTTAGAAAGAAATCGTAACAGCTGAGATAACCAGGTTACAATGCTTGGAAATAAGACATTCATACTAACTCTAGCATAACCTAGCAAATAAAACCTCGAGCTGATCCAGCAGAATCTTGGCCCTCCAGGCTTCTGTACAGCACCAGAACCGGGCACCAAGGATTGCTGGTCCTGTCCTGCCTCGTGTCATCCTGCCTGGCTCCCACCACACTCCTCCTCTCCCCATGGAGCCTTGACAATTTCTAGCTTCCATTCAATGCAAACCCTTGAACCAACAGCTCCAGCCTCACATTTGGATTCATCCTCCTCCTTCAGACACCCAGATAAACATTCGTAAGAGGTTACCATATGAATGGAATGGTGAATGTATAATATTTATAATATACATATGAATTTGCAGTATTTTATACATGATTCATGATGCAAGATATTAATTACAGATAAATTTTAGTAAATGTCTCATCTCGGCTCCATCTTCAGACTACAAACAACCCTTTAACACATTATTGGGGAGGGTAGAGGTCCCACACTGAAGAACTGACAGACCCTCACCCTCTTCCTTTCTGTTCGTCATCCCCATGTCTGAGTTACAGAATTCCAGACTGGTCTGGGTCCAAAGGGACCTTAAAGATCATCCACTTCCATCCCCTGCCCCAGCCCTTGGCTGAACAGTAGTGGCTAATGTTGGACTTTTCCAGTTGGACTCCACAGAAGGCCAAGTGAGCTGAAATCACAGCCGGAGGGAGGGATGGTGTGTCCCCACACCCCTCACTGAACAAGATGTGCAGGTGCACTGCCCCCAACCTGGTCCTGAGCAGCCCCTCAGGCTGATGGGCAGCACTGGGGGCCCTGCTCTGGCTTTTGTTCTGCTGCCCAGCTCCCAGGGACCACAATCCAGTGGAGTGGCACAGGATCTTCCCTCAAGTGGGACACACCGAAATGATGCGCGGCAGCCACGGATTTAAGAGCAGGTGCCACACATCATGCAGGTAACAGAACAGCCACAGGACTATGGGCAAATTCAGGGGGCAGAAAAATCCATCTGGCTTTCCCTATAAAGCATGGAGCACATGTAACTTAGAAAGTCCCCAGACACATGACAGGGCAGGGTGACACAAGCTCCAGCACCCACAGGCAATTTGCCAGCAGGAAAAGCAACTTTGTTCCAGAAGTGCGAGCTGAGCTTTCCGTCCTCAGTCCTCAAATTTCCTGCTCTGACCTGAAGAATCTGTTGCACAACCAGGCAGGAGCTGATCCACCAGCATCCTGTCTGCCATGACCTGCGCCACCCTGCTCTCACTGCTCTTCTTCCCTCAATGTCATTGTCCCCCACGGCAAGCAGTGGTGTGCCAGGGAAACAGGTTTTCCCTTTTCTTTGTTAATTCTTCCCTCATTACATTTGAAATTCCACAATCAGTGTGCACTGTAATTGTCGAATTTGATGCTAATGATTAATGAATTAAACATGGATCCATCAATTAGTCCTCAGAGAATAATTCTGCATAAAGCAGCGGATAATGTAATTACAGTAACAAAGATAATGAGATGTTAACATCGACGGAGCCCGACGTGACATGATCACAGCAGGCTCAGCAACCCCGGCCTGGGGGAGCCAATCCCTCACTCTGCAGAGGCAGAGCATCAGGGGGCATGGGCCTGGCAAAGGGGGGGGCCACCACTGCAGTGCTCCCCCAGCTCTGGCACCAGCACTGTGCTCTCCTCCTGCCCACCTTGTGCAGATGCTCCTGGCCATCCGCTCCAGAAGCCACAACGGAGCTGCCAGGCAAATGAACCCAAGTAAAGATCCCAAGCTGCCTGGACAGCCAGCACCATCCCCTGCCACCCTGGTGTTTGGGAGCGGTTGAGACCAGTGCAGGCTCCCTCCCACCACCACACCCAGCACATGCGGCCAGGGACAGGCACCATGCCACACACCAGGAACTCCCCTGCCTATGTTGTGGAGCTGAGAGTTGGTGGCAGCACACTGAATTTGGCCCTGGGACAGACAGACCCTTGTCACCTCAGAGCAAACACAAGCATCAGCCAAGCCCTGCACCCCAAGCAGTGTTTCCCACCACCAACCACTCCAGAAAACGCTCTCCCTGGGCTGCAGGAGCGATGCTGCAGGAAGAAAAGGAAGAGGAGGAGGGCTCACACCCCACCAGCCCTGACACACGCCAGACTATCTGGACTGTTCCTTGGGGTGAAGGGAACCGAGCAGCATCAGCCCCTTCCAGCTCCTCCCCTACCTAAAACCTTCCAGTGCTTGAGCTCACAGCCCATCCTGTTTGGCCTCCCCAGCACAGGGGATGCTGCTGCTGCCTCTGCTCCCCTGTACCACTCAGCAGCATATCCCATGGGAGGATAATGGTCCTCAGAGAGCTGGAGAGTCCCTCACGAGCCCCCAGAACTGGGCAGAGCTTTTCCCTTTAGCCTGTTTCCCTCACACTGTGCTCTGGCTCTCCCGTGTTTGCTATCAGGAATTGCCTCCAGTCGCTGCCTGCAGCCACAACCATCTAGATCGGCATTGCTGCAGACTCCTTCACTTCACTTCCCACTCCAAGGCAGGTTTCCCAAGGTTCACCTCCTCAGCATCCTCTGACATCATTTAGCTGCGATGCAGTGCCAGGGAGCAGCTTGTGTGCTCTGTGCATGGCCATGTTAAGTGCCATGTACGTACCTGCACAGGTGTCATGGACCACGGTCCCAGGACCTTCCTGCCCCTCCCCCATTTGCTAACACTTTGGAGCAGGTCCCTACGAACCTCTGCAAATCAAGAACCCAGGGCACAGCAGGGCTGAGGGCAGGCTCTCGTGCTGATTGACACTGTCCATATTTTTCTTGTGCTGCCATCTGTCTTCCCCCACCAAATTCATTTTGCATCCTGTCTGCACTTGGATGTTAAGCTGCCCTCACTCCTCAAGCCAGAAACACATGCTGAGCACAATGAAGAGCAGCACAAGGGTCAGTGAGCCTGCTGGAACACAGCAAGAATGTACCTGCGGAGCCCTGAGGAATAGGGCAAGAGAAGCAACATTCCATTGGGAAGAGGAGCACCAGGGATCTGAAGGAGACACCTGACCCAGGACTGCCACACCTGCAGTGAATACCTGTCACCAGGCCACAGCACCTGAGAGCTCCGGCAGGAGATTTGCTTGTCCCTTTTCTGCCCCCTCTAGCCCAACACTCCAGTTCCTCCTGCCATGGGCAGGGACATCCCAGCCCTGAACACTTCCAAGGACGAGGCAGCCACAGCTTCTCTGGGCAACCTGTGCCAGGGCCTCACCACCCTCACAGGGAAGAATTCCTTCCCAATATCCCATCTAACCCTGCTCTCTGGCAATGGGAAGCCCTTTTCTCTTGTCCTGTCCCTCTATCCCTTGTCCCAAGTCCCTCTCCAGCTCTCCTGGAGCCCCTTTAGGCACTGGAAGGGGCTCTCAGGTCTCCCTGGAGCCTTCCCTTCTCCAGGTGAACACCACCAGCTCTCCCAGCCTCGCTCCAGAGCAGAGGGGCTCCAGCCCTCGGAGTATCTCCGTGGCTTCCTCTGGACAGTAGGAACTCATCCTACCTAAAATAAATCCAAGTCACCACAGTAAAGTCACCTTCTTTAATGGTTTAAATACCAGGGCACAATCATGACTGAGCTCAGAGTCCCTGTAGGTTTCACAAACACAAGCTCCTTCCTCATTCCTATTGTATTGAGCTTGGAGTTGTCTGTACCAGGCATTATTTTGAATCCTCACTAGGGTGCTGCATCTGTGTATTTCATGCACATACAGGGCAGGGTAAGACTTTAATTTTTTTCTCCGTTTCCCCTCTATGTCCCTGGTTTTTCCTTGCCCCAGGTAAAGACTGTGTGTGTGTGGTGGACATCAGCCAGCACACTCACTTACCTTGGCAGAGCTCAGGTCACAGAGGAACCACAAACACATTCTGCACTCTAACCACAGGCCACCTGAGTTTGCCCAGAGGCTCCTGGGGCAAGACAGCAAATCCCTCATGTCTCCAAAGCTCATGTCTTCAGAAGATTAACTTGTGACTGGTAAAGAACTCCAAACTTTCAGGTGCTGCTTCTCCAGTGCCCAAAGCACGTGTCAGAGAAGAGATGCCCAGGGGACCCATCCCATCCCCAGCTTCAAAGTAAGCCCCACCCTCAGCTCCAAAGGTGGCAAAACTGTAAGGGCACTGCTAATTTGAAGCTGCACAGATTCTCCACCGACCGCAAATCCAGCCCTAGGCATTGCACAGGGATAAGAGCATGTCATGTCTGAGGGTTTGTGACACTTGGTGACTGCATCTGCTGCAGCTGGGCTTGGAGGCATTACAGTAAGTTGAAAAAAATCCTCAGGAAACCCTTTACTGATTGTGTACCAGGAGAAAAACCTTTGTGACACAGCAGACACACACCAGGCGTTGGTTTGACATCTGGTTACAGCTGCTGTCCTAGTGCTGATCTCCATGTGGACACACCCACTCTGGGCAGACCACAGGACTACTCTGCTCAAGGCCCAAGGGAGGACAACAAACAGAGGATCCCAAATCCACAGATCCTACCCAGAAAGGACCATTGTACTAGCCGGTCCCATCACTTGCACACACACATGCAGTGACACCCACAAGCTGGAGTAAAGTACATCTCATGAAAAGGGAACTGATCTCATTCTAGAGGCTTCAGGCACTCCTAAGTCCACTCACTCTCCAGATAAACTATCCCCACATCAATTACCCTCCCTCCTAGGAAACTGCATCTCCTCTCTGTGTAAACTGCTCTAACTCCAGCCCCCACGCACTGTGCCTGCTCCAGCACTGTCACCCAGACCGAAAGGCCTCATGCCGCACTTGCTCCTCGGCGCCGTTTTTCCAGCAGCAGTGATCAGTAATCCAGGCACATCCCAACCTGCCCCTGCGAGCCCGACAGACTGAGAGGGCTACTGGGAGTAGGATATAGGGTTACACGAGCAGTTGGTTTGACATCAGCATAAGCTCTTCTGTGGTTTGAATCCCTCCCCCAGCTCCGATATCTCCGCTAAGTGAGAACTCAGCCAAGGCACCCCGGACACGCTGGTGGGAGTGTCCCTATCCAGAGGCAGGAACTGTCCCCTTGCTGGGGCACATCGAGGGTGTGTGGTGGTGTTGAAATGACAGCGTACAGTGGAGAGTCGTGGTAGGGAACAGGCAGAGCTACACATCCCCAGTCAGAATGGATGGTTTACCTGGTCCGCAGATGAGTTCTGACTCGACAGGAACAGCAGTTCGGGTTCAAAAAGTCTCATTATGTCTCCCTTGGCACCATGTGAGCACAGAGATGTTACCGCGCCCCGTCCCTTGTGTGTATGCAATGCCAAGGATCCCCCCACCTGCCAGCACCCGGCCCCGCTTGCACCCACCCCGCATGTCCTCAGTCCCACGACACTCTGAAGCACTGCGCCGACAGCACCCCGGACATGGGCACAGCTGGGGCGCAGGGCAGGAATGAACAGGACAGAGATGTGTCACCGAAGTTCACCCTCAGTGGCAGTACCAAATTCTGAAGGATTTCTGTGATCAGCAGCACCACCAGCACTTGCCTCGTCATCCCAAACGGTGCGGTTCCCATACCCTGTGCACCAGACTGTGCCAACAGCTGGCTGGAAAGGAGGTGGACGGAAACTGCCCATCCTGGCCCAGGACACCAGCCCTAAGGGGGAAACATGGGCAGAAAAGTCCCAAGTTCAACAGTTTCCACAGAGTGAGAACCTCCCATGGCAGAAGCAACAGGAGGAGTGTGGCAGGAACCCTGTGAGAGGAGGAGCATGGCAGGAGTTCTATGAGAGGAGTGTGGCAGGAACTCAGAGGCCCGAGAGTCTTCCAGCCTCCCTTCACCACGCTCTGGGGCAGCTGCCCCTCTTCAGTGTGCACAGACAGTGATTATCCCAAACCAGCCCTTCACCATTTCTCCAGGGGAAAGCAAAGAGGAAAAGAGGTTCACAAAAAAGGACAGAAACAGAGAAGAACTCGCCAGCGATCAAGAGCCATCCCAGGTTGGGATTTCCTTTGGTTTAGGGAGCAGCAGCTTTCCCCAGGCGCAGCAACTCATCAACCTTGACACTCTCGAGGAAACTCCTCAAGGTTTCATGCCACCAGTTAAGCCCTTTGACTTTCTTCTGTCCTGGACACCACCAGCACAAAAATCCAACAGGAGCTTACCTGAGACTCACACAGAAATGCCAATATCCACCGAAGGGACTCCCCAAGGGTGGCAAAAACAAGACACTTCAGGAGGGATTTTGTTCCCAGCTCAGAAAAGCAAAGGGCTGCTGATGTATCAATGGAAGGACAGCTGCCAGCTCTGTGTCTCCCACACCAGCTCTTACCTGTGCTTCCTGCCAGCTGTGAGCTGCTCCGCTCCTTGGCCAGCCCATTGGCTTTGGGGCTGGCACTGGGTGCTGCTGCCGTCGTGGCCCTGGGGAGCCGCTTGCCCGGGACCTTCACTGTAGTTCTCAGCAGATCAATCTCCTTCCCATGGACATTCTGCATATAGTCCTGGAGCAGAGAGGCAGAAGGGCTGAAGAGAGGCAGAAGCTTGCCTCGGTCCCACACGCTCAGCTACCCTTTCATCCGCAGAACCAACGCTAAACCCAGATCCATTCGCTACCCCATTCTCAGCATCAGCACTAACCCCGGATCCATTCACCCCCATGGGAACTGTTCAGAGGCAGGTGCTAGTCAGTGACTTGAGAGGATCTGGGAGCCCAGCATGTCCTAGTATCTCTTGGACTACGTCAATCATGGGGCACAGGGGCAGCACATCCTCCTGTGCTCCCACCAGCCAAGTGGCCTGGCCTTAAACCTTGGTACTCATCTTCCAGTGCCTCACGTGACTCTGAGACCACCAGGCCAACCAAACACCACAGCAGGCGGCTCCCAGCTGGGTGGGGACCTGGTGGCAGCCCTGGCCAGGGACCTTCACATGGGCTGAAGGATTTTCCCTCACTCAGCACAACTGTGGCGGTCGCCGGCTGCCTGCCGGAGCGAGCGGTCACCGGCGCTCAGCTTTTATTACCCACCATAAAACAGCAATTTCTTCCCAAGCCTCCTCGCTAATTACCCAGCCAGTTCTCTCATTTCATTTTATTACTGGAATTAACAACGAGTTCAAAGCGTGGAAAGCTATTAAGATGTGTGATTAAGCCACATTCAATTAGTTTCTACAAACAATTTAATTGATGTTGCAGATAGAATTAACAGAAGGTGATTGTGTGAATGGCTCCACTGGCTGCAAAATGGGAGCTGCTTCCCCGGCTCTGCGCAGCGCGGCCGGCAAGGCTGGGCTCAGCCACACGCCTTCCCAGAAGCAGAATTCTCTCCAAGGCTTTGGGGAAGTGATGGGAAACCGCACCAGGCTCTTCACACAACTTGTTCTTATCCTGTCACTGAACACACTTACAGAAAGGTAAAAACACAGATGCAACAAGGAAAGCCGTGCTGAATCCAGGGATCAGGCCCCCAGCACTCCTGCCTCCAGCTCCAGCGTTCTGCTTTGTCCCTGAAACCACCAATTGCTCCGGATCAGAGGCGGCAGTGGCACCTTAGGGCAGGAACACACCGACTGCCCCACAGCACCCGAGCACAGGTCTGGGCTGGTGGTCAAGGCAGATTCACTTCCATCGGGGAGTCAGAACCCCTGAGTCCAGGGCTGGGCCCAGCTTACCAGCACAGGCTCCTCCAACCTGTGACTGCAAACCCGTGGTTTACACCACACTCCTGGTGAGGAAACTTCCAAGTGGGCCTGGAGCTGCCATGATCCAGACCCAGAAACAGTTTGAGTGCTGAAAACCCAAAAGGGAGAGAATATAACAGAGAGGGAAGAGAAGTCAAGGCAGGAACTGCCCTGACTCATGCCAAGGAAACAGCCACTGGGAGCACAAAAGCAGCGCAAAAATGCTCTGGGGCTTGAACATTCTGATGGACAAAGACTCTCTTCCTGCAGGGCTCAGCCTGCCCTCAGGGACCCCTCTGCTGCACCCAGAATTCTGCCATCCCTCAGACATGTGGTAGCACATGCAGGAGCCCATCCCAAGGTAGGAATCTTCAGGATGCTAGATGTCCCCTTGGCTGAGGCTCTGTGGCTTGTTCTAGCCCACAGCTCCCCTCACCATGTACCCGCCAGCCTGGGAGCTGCTGCCACAATGAGGTGACAGAGGAGCAGGTTGTACACCAGGTACCACAGGAAAGGGGAGGCAGAAGGGCTCTGCTGACCCACACAGCACGCTGCCCCTTTCCTGCACACAAAGCCACAGGAAAGCACAGAACACAACGGTGGGTGCCAGAGTCCTTTCCCCAGTTCTCAGGGAGGCGATGCCATGGGGGAGCACACAGAATCCCCACCCTGCAGCAGCCAGGCTGGGCAGCCCCATGCTCTGTGCCCACATGTAATCAGCCCTCGCTGTGGGTAAACACGCTGGGTGATACAACACCTATCTCAGGTGCAAGGTTCAGAGCTCTCCGTGGAAACTGGGGAGGAGAGGCCCAGCTCGTACCGCCCTCAGCAATGGATTGTGGATCACCAGTGGCACCAGGTGGAAGCAAACCAGATTTTTGCTCGGGGCAATGCAGTAATGAAATGAAACACTGAAGAAGTGCAGGAAGGAAAGCGAGTGGCATCAATCTCGATCACCCCCTGAGGAACGAGTGGTGTAAAAAGGAGAGAAACCTGGTGCGCAGCAACGGCATCCGAGAGCGGTTAAACAACAGCCCAGAAATTGCTCTGCCTCTACAGCTGATGGTAATAACAGCCCATGGTGGAAATGTGATAAAGCCACAGACACGCGTGTGAGCACACACACAGACACAGCAGCAGCAGCTGTTCCTTCCCACTCCGGGGCTCCAAAGACCAAAAATGGGGTTACAAAGTTAGGGAACTGCAGGCCACAGCATGGTATGGGGATCAAGGACTAAAAGAAAAAGCTCCCACAAATTAGGGAGAGGGGATGCAATGGCTGGGTCTCCAGTGCAAGGACAGAAGGATCCATGGATCATGGTCTCAAGAGCTGGACAACAGATCACAGCAAGCCCTGGATCTAGGGATGCACAGTTAGCAATGCAGAGAAGGACTCTGAGGCTCAGGGCACTCCAACATCACATGTCCCAGGACATCAGGGACAGACTGAGGGCCTTCAAGCATTCACAAGATCTGCAGCACCTTGTCCTCCTCTCTGCAGCCCCAGAGGGTGCTCCAGCACCCCTAAATCGCCCTGTCCTCCCCAGCTGCTGCCCCTCTGTCTGTTCTGCAGCCGCACGTCCTCTCAGAGGTGATGGGGCCTGTGTCACAGGTGTGTCTGTTCGTGGTTGCTGTCGCAGCAGCAAACTGTGCTCAAGAGGGAACGGGGAAGAAGCCATTAGCCCCACAGTGGGGAGGCGACAGAGATGGATGGGGCGGCAGCTGTGCGCCCGAGCCACGCAGTGAGGAGGATCAGCCCACACCGATGGCAGCTCAGCTCGGCAGGCTCTGCACAGGCACCTCGTCTCCATTACCCAATACCTAGCAGCCAGGAAAATTATTCCACACCCAAATGGCATCATCAGCTGTGGCTGCACAGAGTTCTCTGCCTGCTCCTCACCCAGCTGCGGGGTGGCAGCAGCTCCTGCTTTAATGGACTGAGCAGGCAAAGAGGACAGCTGCAGCTCCTCAACACAGTCCTGCAGAGTATGCTCTCACTAACTCTTCCCACCAGCCTGGCACTGCAGAAACAGCCTGCAGGAGAGAGAAGGGGTCTCCTTCGGACCCTGGTAAAAAACAGCACTACTAAAAACACTGCCCTGGAGGGAGCCAGAGCTAAACACATGTGCAGTGGAGATGGTAGCGCCCAGGGCTCCCATCCACTGCCAAACCCTTCCCCAGCTCCTCTCTGTCACCGTGCCTGCTGTGAGAGCATCTGCAGCAGCAGCCACAGCATGAAGGACACTACTCTGTTCCACCCTGCTCCTCTACCCAGCCCAGTACTCACGTGCAGGCTGGGGTGGTAGGTGAGGACGCCATTGTCACACAGCGTCACATACTTCTTCTTCCACTCCTTGTTGAGGGACTTGCCGCTGCGTTTGAGGAGAATGCCCTGAAAGACAAGAGTCAAGAGTCTCACACTGTGTTTGGTCCAGGCACCTCCCGCTCCGCTCCAGCACTGCCCCTTGGAGACTGGTCTCGGAAAAGACACAAAGAGCAGACTTAAGAAAACATCTTCTAGGTTGGGTTTCCCACAGCATTTCCCTGGGCTGTGCCCCTTTCACCACCAACATCCCAGTCCCCACAGACAGCCCCCCTCCCTCTGAGGGATGAGGGTCTCCACATGCCAGCGCCGATGCCCAGGTCCTCTGAGGGTCCCATCACATCCTCTGGTGTCCTGAATCACTCCCTGGGCAAATTGTCCTGTGCCAAAAGGCAGTGCCCACACGTGGCAGGAAGCAACCTCCCTACTACCAACACAGCTGGCTCCCAAACCCTCTCCCACCACCCAAAGTGCAGAGGAATGGTCAAGGCAGGGACAACAAGGGGACAGGCGGGGGCTGATTGAGGGACAACACCCCAAATACAGGTCTCCCAAGGGATGCACATTCTCTCACCTGCTTGTGATTCTTTCTGAGAGCTGCCAAACAGAGCTAAGGACACATTCCAGGAGAGAAAGTGTGTCCTGGGCAATTGAGAGGGTGGTTCACACCCTCTTCTCATCACGATTTTACATGAGACCCATGCTGTGGTTTCTGGCACAGCACGCTCCCAGGGCTGGGAAACAACTGCACTCACATACCCTGAATTCCCTCTTCCCACCGGGACAACCCGGAATCAATTCCACTGATCTGAACCAAAGCTCAGAACTTGGACCCTCCTCATCCTTTCCCCATCCACTTCTGCCTCCCCAGGAAATCTACCTCCAGCAGCAATCCATCATGTACCAGGTAAGGGCAGAGGTGGAGAGGGAGAGGGAAGCTGGAGCAAGATGCCAGATGCAAGGACTCCGGAGCAGGGAGAAGACATCAAGCATTCTGCCGGCAGTGAGGGAAGGACAGCATGGAGGGACAAAAGTAGGAATCAATAACGGAGTCTGGGAAAAAGGCTGGATCTATCAAATGTCGGGCCTGGGCCCTTGGAAATCGCTGTCTGGACAGACACTCAGACTGGCTGTTCCTAACATGGCAAAAATCTGGGCCCCAGGCCAGCCTCTCCTCAAAAACCTGGGCAGAAAGTCTCAGCCCTGCCAGTCTCGGCATATTTGGGGGCCCTGTTCCAGTGCCTGGAGACTGGGCTGCTGCATCCGCCGGTGGACTGGCCCAGCACAAAGTGGTGGGGTTTGGCGCACACAGGGGGGACAACACTCCCAGACACGACCGTGAAATCAGAGATAAATGGTGCACAACAGGCAGAAGTACTCCATGACTGCTCCAGCTCAGGGCTCGGGAAGCAAACAGTGGGAAAAGGAGCTATCTCCTGCTCATGCAGGGATGAGACAGCAGAAGAAAGCAGCAAGGGCGAAGCTGTGTGTGGGCAGGATCGAATTCCTTGCCAGAATCAGACCCCTTGCCCTCAAGACCTCCGAGGGGATGGGACGAAATGCTCACTCAGTGGCAGTCAGAAGGTGCTGATGGAACACGCTGTGGAATGTAGCAGCTGACCAGCAGCTTCTGCTCTGCCGACATCTGCCAGCGGACAAACAATGACCCTCAGAATCACAGCCGGACACTCACACCAGGCAAATGTGTGGAAAAGCCACAGCAAAGAGTGATGGGAAAAAAATGAGAAGAGAGCAGAGCAGCCAATGCCAGCTAGTGCAGATGGGAGAGCAGACGAGCCTGGTCCTACCTTGGGTAAGATGGAATATCTGATGGCTGTGCTGACACAGCGTTTTTAGCTTTCTCTCAGTACTTTAACTGAACAGCAACACCCTTAAACACCAGGTGTACAAATTCCAGAGCCAGTAGTGGATGGAATGAAAACAGGTCAAGTGCGAGGTCTCAAAGCATATCCATGACTGAGAACAAGTGTGGTCATGAATGGTAAACCTGTATCCAACATTTGTTCAGTACCTTTCAAATAAATCTGCTTCAGATCAGGGTGAAGTTACAGATCTGGCTCAAAGTCACTGGGTGAAATTCTCTTGCTTCTGGGTGTGGCAATTCCTTTCTGACCATGAAGATCCCTTCTGGACACGTAATAATCCCTTCTGGGAATGATGATACCTTAAACCCAGCTTGGTTCCACAGCCTGACGGCTCCAGCTACCTCTCCTCTCCTCAAGACACAATGTGTCTTGCACCTGATGCACCCTGATGTTACAAAACACCCACTTCAACACTTCCAGATTGCCCCAAAATCTCTCCTCTCCTCTCCTCTCCTCAAGACACAATGTGTCTTGCACCTGATGCACCCTGATGTTACAAAACACCCACTTCAACACTTCCAGATTGCCCCAAAATCGTGCTGCCTGCAGACAAGAGTTTGGCTGCAGTTAGTTCAGCCTAAAACCTGGAACTTGGCGAACTAAGAAGCACTAAGAAGCACGACCAGATCCAGAGCCAGAAAGGAGGATCCAGCACTGCAGCCCATTTTTGTGAGCCAGGAGGCACAAGAGTCCAAAACCAGGAGCAACTACAGGGTGTAAATAAACACCTCACGCAATACAATGGCTTTCTGCCCATGGCCAAGGCCGTCCCCTCATGCTCCCTGTCCTGGCCAGGCTCCTCAGAGCTCCAAGACCAGCGAGACCCCCATGCTCCCCAAACTCCCTCTGCACCTCCTGGAAAGACTCACAGCAAATAACTCTTCCACAAGTTTCTTCCCATATGGAAATCACGTGCAAAGGGTAGGAACAGCCAGAGCCGAAAGGTAGGAGAGCCCGACCCTCTTCCTTTGCCCACTCTTCCTCCCTCTCCCAGCATTCCGTGGGCCGCGCGGCTCTATGCTGCGCTGGGCTGTGCTGCTGCACAGTAAAAGCAGCAGCAGCAATATGCAGCGTAATGAAGCAGGGAGCGGCGATGGCCCCCAGAGGACTCGTTTACTCCACAAATCTCCCTTCCACTCACTTTTTGCTAAGAATTTTAACACCAAACTTAATTGTAAAGTCGCGTATTGATTGGAAAATGCAAATGGCAATTTAAATGTAATCTAAGCTCCCAGCATGATCCCAGCTCCCAAGGAGGAGGAGTCACCCGCCTTGGGCCCTGCTGGAGTGCACGGCCCGAGCGGAGCCAGGCCAGGGGCTGAGGGACCCCCGGGCTGCCGGCACACTCCGTGCAGCCTTCCCAGAAAGATCTGGTAGATGTGCAATTAGGAGTTCATTCCTGGCAACAAACAGCTGGGGAAGCTTCGTCTCCCAGCCCAATTAACCCACTTCTTGGAGACAAGCATCCAGCTATGAGGGAACTCTTCTAGCCTTGCAGGACCATCACTGAAAGGATGCTGTGGCACAGGGACACTGTGGCACAGAGATCCTAAGTCCCTGGCACAGAGCACCCCCGGCACAGGCACCAGTAGCTCCTGCAGCCCAGAGGAAGCAGAGGTGTTGTCCCAGGTGTTGAGGGGCCCCAACACTCTCTTTTCCAGATGTGTTTCCCCAACACATCTTTTCCAGATGTGCATTAAGGGAGACAGATCAAGTCACCCAGAGATGCTGTGCTGGAGAAGGTGGTGACAAGCGACAACCAGGCACCCTGTTGTGGCAGCACATGTCCCTTCTCAGCCAAGTCTCCCCAAAGTTTCTCCTTTCTGCAGCACCCAGCCTAGCTTCCTACATCCTGGCTCCATGCAAACCCCAGGCCTGGTGCACCAATGGGGCTGCTAGCACTTCCCAGTGCTTGTTCTGTCCCCACAGAGCCTAGGAAGAGGTCGTGGGTCACAGGAGTCACAGAGGAGTCTGCCACGCAGCCAACCCTCTACCTTCAGCCGCCAGTTGGTAAAGTAACCATGGACCAGCCTCGTGCTTCCAAGCAGAAGAACTCAACTGCTCCCAAGGTGACATGCCAGTGGCCCCAGCACTGAACACAGCTGTGCTGCCACCAGCCCAGCAGTGCCCACACCAAGGGAACACTGGGCACATACTCAACCAGAAGGTCCTGCACATTTGCCACTCACAGCCCCAAACCCACTGGTTTCTCTGCTCTTACAGCTGGGCAGGACCACCAGGCTGTGTAAGAAGAAAACTAACTAAAGATCCTGCCCTCCTACTGCCCTGCAAAGAGACAGCAAGCAACTAGACCTCCATGATCCACCAGAAGAGGAAGGTCCACACCAGAGAACAGAGCAACCATCCCCAGTCCCAAATCTTTGTGATGAAGAGCAACAGCTCCTTTGAGTCTTTGGTCCTCTTCCCATTGGTGGTACCAAGTCATCGCTCCTCATGGAGAAGGGCTGCAGCAGGGACATCACTCTGGACTCTCCACGCTGCATGTTCACACTGACCCCATCCCCACAGCTCAGCTGTGGATATCAGCCAGGTCCCCCTTGAAGAACACAACTCCATGCCTGCCTAAGATGCTGCAGCACCACTGTTTAATTCCAGCAGCAGGAGGACAGCGATTCAAGGTGTCCCAGGAGACAGGTCACAGTGGTGCTCGGCAGCCTGAGCCCTGCCCAGGGCCAGCACCTCCAGCACAGTGTAACCCAGAGCCTGAGGAAGGAAAGCCACTGGCACAAGCTGGTATCCACCTGTTCAACACCACTTCCTCCCCTGCATGTTCCTGTATAAACACTGCCAAGATCTCTGCAAAATCACCTCCTGAAGCTCTGGCTACGGTCGGTGCCAGGCAAGGCCACAAATCTCCCCCGGGAACACTTTGCTCTGGGCTCTCCTGGGGAGCTGCTGCTGCATGAACTGGTCCCTCCACTTAGTCCTGAACCAGGCAGTGCTTTGGCATCTCCTTCTCCTTGCAAAGCCCAGAAAGGATGTACAGGCTGTGTTTGCAGACCTGGGCCTCTGTCGGTCCCAGTTCTCCCTGTTTCACACGGGAACAGCACTCTCCTGCCTACAGCAATCCCACTACAGCACCGCATCATCTGGCAGACCAGACAAGGCCAGGCCCTGTCAGCAGCACAGAGACACAGGAGCAGGTAAAGGACACATCCTGCCCTACCAAGTGGAGGGAGATCCTCAAAAAAGAAACCCATAGGTCCAGACAACCAAGACCACAGGAGGGCTCCCAGGACCAGCCCTATGGCAGGCAGCAGCAGGTTCTGGGGAGCCACGTCAGGTCCCACTGAGGGCTTCAGCTGCTCTGCTCTCAGCCTCCCATTCCTCACCACAGAACAGCTGCACACCACTTTCCTCGATGCCTGGGCCGGGCTGACCCAAAACCAGAGCATATGTGCACCGCCACTGCAAACCAACAACAACCCACTGCACACCAGCGACCCACTGCACATCAACAGCACCTATGCCACAGAGAGCTGGCTGCCCCTTCCTGCTCCTGGCACCCCGGGAGCAGAGCCCCCATGTGTGAGACCCCCACAATGCCCCTGCCCTGGCATTGCTTCCCCTGTCACTGCTCCCCAGAGCCAACCCTTCCAATGCTACCCTCCCAGTGGCACTCTCTTTCCAGCATGCTCCCCTGCTAGGGGCTCCAATAGCCCTATGCAAGCCTGCCACTGGATTACTCCATGGGCCGGGAAGTGCAGGAGCTCTGGCAGCTCCAGCAGTGAGCAGAGGCTCTTCTGACCCACCCCTCCAATTCCTCAGCCAGCCTGGCCTCACCAAGTCCTCCTTCCCCAAGGAATCTCAGCATGGAGTAGTACCAGGCAGCCAGGATCTGGTGCGGATGCAGACTGCCCTCCTGCCCCACAGCCCAGTGGTCTCATGACACAGAGACACAACTGGCCCAGTGCAGCACAGCTCAGCCCTGGCAGCATGAGGGACATCTGGGGTATGGAGAGGCTAGGGGGGCCCATGGCAGGGAAACGAATCCACAAGGGGGGCATGAGGTGCAAGGCAAGAGCCAGGCACTGTCAAGCAGTGTATGGATCTGTCTTGTCCACAGTGCAAGGAAATCCCAGTGAAAACTATCCAGCCAATCCACACCACTTGGCTATCTCGGACATTACCCATCACTCATTCCTTGCCAGTGATGGACACGGCCAGGCAATGCTCCAGATCAGTTCCAGGCAGTTTGAGCTTCCCTGAAAGCCAGAAGGCAGGACTCGACCATGCTGCTGCCAGACAGGCAGGGCCTCCCTTGGATTCCCAGCAGTTCACAGTGTGGGTACTGTGCTCGTAGCTTTTTGCAGTAGCCCACGAGAAGGGGAGGCCCTCTCCTGTCCTGCTGGAGGGCAGGGAGGCCAGAGCAGCAGCAGGAGTGGAGCGGAACAGGAGAGGAGCAGAAAGGGAGCAGAGTGAGGCTGCAGCAGGAGTTGTGGCAGGCGCAGCGTGTGGATGCCATCTGCTGGAACCGCTCTGCCGCCACAGTCACCCCAGCAGTTCCCTCAGCAGCCCCCACTGCAGTCCCTACACAGCACCCCCACCAGCCCCCCATCGAAGTTCCCTCAACAGCCCCCTCTGCAGTCCCCCACCAGCCCCCTGCC
>VXAY01005027.1:136055-164743 GCA_013399855.1 Oxyruncus cristatus | reverse complement strand
GAGAGGAGAGGAGAGGAGAGGAGAGGAGAGGAGAGGAGAGGAGGAGAGGAGAAATGAAGGAGCCAGGCACACGGCTTGGGATTGGGGCTGCAGTGGCTCCTGGAGCTGAGCTGAGCCAAGCACCCCACCTCAGAGAGGCCTGTGCTCACCTGGGGACTCTGCAGGGACGGGAGCTGCTGGCTACACCTGAGCTGCCTGCCTGGGAAAAGCTAGTGGCAGAAAACAGCCTTCCTTTCCTTCCCTGCCCTCCCTGTCCCTGTCCCTGTCCCACTGCAGGAGGAGGTGACGGGAGCTGCTGCTGCTGCCACGACCAGATGGGTGAAGACGTTACGTGAGCCATGGATGTGTACCAGCACAGGAGCAAGCAGGTGAGGTGAGCCCCAGCCCCGCGGCGAGTGAGCGCGTGCCGGCTGAGCCCAGGTGAGCCCGCAGCAGTGAGCAAGCGTGAGCCCAGGATGGGTGAGCATGTGAGAGCCTGCACGGATGATGGCGTCCACAGTGAACAAGCATAAGCCCCGCAGCAAGCCGACCTCCTCCTCCCCCGAACGTGTGCCCACCCCGTAAGAGCGAGCATGGGGCTCCAGAGAGCGTGAGCATGAGCTGACTGCGAGTCCGGCCCATCGGCGAGCAGCCAGCAGGACGGGTGGCACAGCACGAGCGCCCAAGCACGGGGCACAGCAGCAAGCACGAGAGAACGGCGGGGAGGGGGAGCATCCCTCAGCACCGGGGACAGCGGGAGGCACGGCCATGGACACGGATCCGCAGCAGGGGTGAGCACAGACAGAAGGGCAGTGAGGGAACAACCATGCGCTGGGAGCGGGGACCCCCTGCGAGGGACAGTGTGTGCTATCAGGAGGGGTCGGGGGCACAGCCCACCCGCCCACCGCACAGGGACAGGGTGAGCGTGGGGCAGGGGCGTACACAGAGAGCTGGGGGTGCATGGGGTGCAATCGGGGGAGTGCACAGAGCATTCAGGACATCAGCACAGAAGCTTCCAGGATGTCAGAAGCCAAGGGAGATGGGCACACTCCCAGCACAAGGAGTGGGGAATCTGGGATGCCAATGGTGCAGTGAGAGGGTTGGGGCATGAGACACTGCATTTATGTGGTCTGGTCACAAAGGTGACACGGTGCAACAGGTACAAGGACTTTGTGGTGGCCGGTGCCACAGACAGCAGACACTGTGTGCTGAGCAATGGCGGCTGGAAAGCACATTGAGATGGGGAGAGGAGCAAGGTCGGAGCCCACACACATACATGGGGAACAGAGGCTACACCTATGCTAGACACAGGACTGGGACCCGTGTGTGCTCACAGTAAGGGGACACTCATGGCTGCACTAACAGCGAGGGTGAGTGTGAGGGCAGGACTGTGCACGCTGCGTGGACGGTGTGTGCATGGTGTGAGAGCATGTGGAGAGGCAGGCTGCAAGGCAACCAGCACAGGGAAGAGCTGCAAACATACCCTGCTCCACCTGGGGCTTCGCTGCCTCCCTTCTGCCTCCCCTCCCTCCGCACCCATGGCAGCTCCCAGTGTGCTGCTCAAGTCACGCAGACGCAGGGCTCAGGAACTGGAGCGAGTGGGGCCCCATGCCAGGTGCTGGGCTCTGCATAGCAGCACTGGACATAGCACCATGGGCACCAAACAGGGCTCCCAGTAGCAAAGGGCTCCGTGCCATGCCCAGGGGACACAGCCCCAAGGAGAGGAAGAGCAGAGTCACTGGTGCTGTGCACACACAGCTGCACTCCCCCAGAAACAAGCAGGAGCTCTGCTCACACACACACTGTACACACACACGAGTGCACAGATGCACACTCCTACATGTGCAAGGAATGTCCTGCTCTCAGGTGCTCCCCCACACATGCACACCCTGACAGAAGGAGCTCTCAGCACCACGGTCCCTGCACACGCAGAAGGTCCCTCCCACACACACGCACATTCCTGCGTCCCCAGCCATCCAGCCCTCCTGCCAGCACTGCACAGGTCACTGTGAAGGACAGCCCATTGGGTCAGGCTGCCAGGACTCGCTCCCTTCCCCACTCCTCCCCTGAAAACCCACCCCAGAGGTCCCAGGCCCCCGTGCCGCTTACCGTGAAGATGTTGGAGCGCCGCTTGGACTGCTTGCGGATGGGAGTGGGGGTGTTGGAGGCAGCAATGGTCTCGATCCGCAGCTCCCGCTGGCTGATGCTCGGGGTGGAGGGCACGGAGGAGGAGTAGTCGCTGAAGGCTCCTCCACCGTTGGTGGCCTGGGGCAGAAGGAGAGGGGATGGTCAAACAGAGACAGGCTGCCTGGGGGCACGATTGCAGGAACACCATCCACCCATGCACCGTTGCAGCAGGGCAGGGAGTGCAGCACAGGACTGGGATGGGGTGACATCCATAGAATCACAGAATCCCAGAACAGACTGGGCTGGAAGGGGCCTTAAAGACCATTTAGTTCCAACCTCCTGCCATAGGCACGGACATTTTCCACTAGACCAGACTGCTCCAAGTCCCATCCTACCTGGCCTTGAACACTTCCAGGGTTGGGGAGTCCACAACCTCTCTGGACAACCCAGAGACATCCCAGACCAAGCACTGCTGCTGCCTGACTGTGGGGCTCGGGAAAGCTTTTCGCATCCTTCTGCTCTAGTTTTTCCACCAGTAAAATGTTCCAGTTCTGAAACTGACAGTGAAGGGCAGCAAATAGCCAGAGAGACCCGGCTGAAGCCCTTCCAGACACAGGTGTGGAGCAAGCCAGGAGCAGCAGGGACCCATGGCAGCCCCACCCAGCAGAGGGGCACGGCTGGGGCACCTCCATGTGCTCCCAGAACATTTGGGGAGAACATTCCAGGGCACTGGGATCACTCCCCTCGGACAGTGAGAGCCCTCCCCTCCACTGAGCCCATCAGACACAGGGCTGTGAGGCAGCCCAGAGCCTCCCCTTCCTTGTCACACGAGAACAGCCATGATGCCAGTGGGCATATGTGTCCCCAAGACTCCAGCCTTTGCTTTTCCAGTGTCCTGAAGCACAGGGTGCCGCACCCCAAGCTCACGGTCTGCGTGAAACCCACCTCTGCTGTTGGTTTGGAGGTTTATCCAAGCAGACCCCAAGACTGGTACACATCTCCCATGCCTGCAGACCACTGTGGCCTTGGCTGCAGTGGCCTGTGCCTGGGAACACATGGGACAACATGGTGGGTCTTCACTTACACCCTGCTTGACTTTACGGCAAGAGGAAGACCCAGCCACGTAGCTGTGCACTCACATCACCAACACATCTCCTCCAGACAAAGCTGCTCACTCCCACCCTGCCCATGCCAGTTCTGTGGGGAGCCACCTGGACAGGAGCTTAGGGCGGTCCCAGGAGCAATACCTGCACAGAAGCATTTCAAATCTGCAGGACAGGATATCTCACTACAACACTGCACACGGCAGCCCGAGCTCCCTGGCAGTTCTGGAACAGTATTTCAGAAACACATGGAAGAGCTGCCCCTAGAAGGGCAGGAGAGCTCCGGCACCCCAGCAGGGGCAGCCCACCTCCTCCCAGCTCCCACACTCACAGTGACAGCACTGACGGCCCAGGCAGCACCACAGGCACAGCCCAACCCCAGAGAGAGGTGCAACCTTCACCCAAGCCATGGATCCTTTCATCTTTGACAAGAGAAATGGGAGAAAACACATAAGAGAACTTTCCTCTCTTAAGAGGCCTCTCCTGCCAGTGACTTCTCGCCAGAGCCTTCAACAGAGAGAGCTCCTGTGAACCACAGGCCCAACACTCACAAGAGCTCTGCAGGTGCCGCGATGAAGGAAGAGCTGCAGAGACCCAGGGCCAATGAGTGGGAGAGGATTTGCTGAGACAGCTCAAGCTTTGGATCAGGCATAACAACATGTGTGCAGTCAGTGTTTAACTGTGTGAACCAGGTCAAAGAAATACTCCAAGTGTGAGGGAAGAGAAGGCAGATGCTGCAGTAGATTCAACGTGCCATGTGGACCAGTGAGCCAGGCACAGCTGCCCAGAGCCCTGGACCCCTCCAAGGTTGGCTTCTGGCTATGCTCGGTGCCTCTCAGGGACCTTGGCAGCACATTCGTGATGCTGTGTTTGCGGGGAGAACGTGGTTCAGTAGAGGATGTAGAGTCTGAGCTCCTGCCAGAGCAGCTGGGACAAACCCTGTGGATGTAGGTGATGGACACTAAAGCTCCAAGGAACAAATCTTGCTAAATCCTGGTTTAAATTTTACATAGTCCCTGTAACCTTGTGTGTCATTTCTGCCTGGCTGGAGTAACTTCCCTTAGCCTGAGTATGCCTGGTGCTGGAGCCAAGGTTACTGTCCTCAGGCGATAAAGGACACTGGTCTTTGAGCCTTCTGTGTAACCACAGCTAGCAAAACCTCAGGAAGGGCTTTGGGGCTGGAGGATAGCTTGCACCACACTGTGAAGGCAAGCGGGAGGGCTGATCCTGCGAGTTTGGGGGCAGAGGAGAAATTTCCCCAAACATAGAGAGCAGCTCAGACAGGCAAACCTGAGCCACCACACTATTCCGCTGGAGCAGGGAACTCCAGAACTTCATCGGGATCCAGGGACCCAGGACAAATTGCAGAGATGTGGGAGAACCCTGACAAGACGACAAGTCTGGGCACGTACCCGTTGTCCGCTCCTGGCAGGTACTTTGCTGAGGGACCTGAACAACTACCTGTGGTCACCATCGGAATCTGAGAACACAGTGGGAGCTGGAAACCTGGTAAAACACATTTGGTACAGATCCTTCCCATTAATGCATAATGGGTGGAAGAGCATCAACACTGCCATGGGGTGCCTGGGCAAGGCAGAACACAGCTGGAGTCAAGTGGCTGTAATTCCTGGAGTAACAAGGCCTGAGTTGGAACACAGAGATTTGGGAAGGGTTCTGAGTAGAAGAGTGCAAACAAACAGCAAACACTGACTTGGTATCTGCAGGAAGAGGGAATAAGACAGAGGAGTGTACAAACCCTGGAATGGGGGCACCATGAGCCAAGCATGCAATGGGACATGGGTTTCCATGAGGAAATGCCAACACTCACTGCTGCAGCTCCTGAGCTCTGCCGGAACGTGCCATGGCAGGCCGGGGAGTGCTGTTAACAGCTCAGGTCAGCTGTCCCTGGGGCTTCATTTCACTTGCAAACTTTAATTTTCCACCTCTGTCACGTGCTCTCTCACTGAAGGCTGGGTGAAGACCTTCCCAGTGTCCCCAAAGAGCCTGTGCAGGAAGGCAGAGCGAGGCCATTGGAGTGAAGCCGTGACACTGGGCAGCCTGTAGCACGGTGGGGACGGCAGCAGCTCTCGAGGCCCAGGGGAGCACCCACTTCCCTGCCAGGTACCCATGCGGGGTACCTGCATTACCTCCTGCCAGCTGCTGGGAACCAGTTCCCTGGCAGAAAGGCAAACTCCCATCCCACAGTGAATGCAACGGTGACTCACCCACAGTCTGGGGAATTCCTAAAGGCATCCAGAGGCCCTGAAGAAGGACTGAGAACAGGGCAGCAACAGTGAAGAAATCAGGTGGAACAACACAGCAGGTGCTGCAAGCAGCTACTGGTCCGAGAAACTCCCACTCCCTCCCTGCAGGCAAGGGCCAAGAGCTGCCAGGAAGGAGCAGGTTGGGAGTGAGGGCCAAGTGAGGAATGGGGCTCCCAAACCCATCCAACCTGCTCGCCCAGTGACAGGTGTGGGCAGGATGGGGAGAGTAGAGCCCAAGGCAGCAGGCAAGAGCTTTCCCTGGGGCTGCAGGGTTCCAGGGGATCCAAGGAACCTGCTCCAACAGGTGCAGACTCACACCCCCACAAGCTGCTGGGAAGGCCTGAGGGACAGACCTGTGTCCCTGAGGGAGCACAGGACTCTGGGGCCGGCCCTGGCTCCTGCCACACCAGAGGACAAGGGAGAGGTTGAACTCAGGATCAGGACCCACCATACACTTCTGGTGACTAGTGAGAGCTGGTGGAAAACACCGACCAGGGTTGACCTGCTCCTGCAGCTCCCTTCCCCTCCCCATGGATGGAGCAGTGCCTTTCAGGGACTGGGCTCTGCTGCAGAATAAAAGCAAAAAATCCCAGACTCCCAAAGGCAGAAATGAAACCAGGGACTTTGGCTGATTCCCAAGAGGATCATCCACTGTGCAACAACACGAGGACACCTCCACAGCACTGCTGTCCCAGGAGAAAGAAGCCCTTTGGACAGACAGGTGACAAAATCACCAGGGTCCTCTGGGGTCCCTTGTCTCCCAGTAATGGTGCTGGACTGGCCCGACTGACACAGCAGACAAGCAGGGGCCATTTCCAAAAATGTTAGTTCAGCTCAGCCAGTAGCATAAAGCTACTTCCAGAAGAGACATGCCCAGGACAAGCAGAGGGGCAAGGCTGGCTCACAGCTCCTGCCTGCCATAAGCAGCCCTTTGTGGGGACCCCTTGCTCCCATTCCCAGAAAAGTGCCTTCTCCACCAGCAGCTCCAGAGGACAGAGCTGTCCCTGCAGCCTGGGTCAGGAGACCAGGCCTGGAGCAGAACATCCTTCCCACCTCCAGTGGCACCCCATCCCTCTGGGCACAAAGCTATGCAGGGAAGCAGACCTCATGGGCAGCTCCTGGTGGAAGGAAAAAGGACAATCTGGGGGAAGAGAATGCTCTCAGGCCCCAGAGAAGCAGCCTGCTCAGGGAAACCACACTCCTAAGGAGGGACAGAGTGGCTCTGGTACCAGACAGGGAAGACAACACTAAGCAAGTGTCCACCTCCCCCCAAGGAAGGGGGCCCCCGCTCCCCTTCCAGCACAGGTGGAAGAGGAGTCTCCTTCCCAAGCAGGCTCTGACTGCACACAATTTGACTGCTAAGAAAATGCTCAAATTACCAGATACACTTAAATCTGTCTTTTCCTTTGTTCTCCACCCTGAATGTCTCACCTTGAATTTGTCCCCAGCTCCATGGACATGAGCAAGTTCTGACAGAATCTGGCTCTGCAGCCTCTTCCAGCAGCCCACAGACTTCACCTGAACTTGCTGGTGTCCAGGTGATCCGAAGCATCTGGAAGCTGGCACAGGTCTCCACAAAAACCTGCATCTGCCTACGTGCAGTCCAGCTTTAGAAGCCTCTACAGCCAGGTATAAACTTCACAGGGGTATTTGAAAATTCCCCATGTAAGGGTCCAGGCAGTGGGTGCAGACATGGCTCAGGTCTGTGCAGGGACAGGGTCCCACACTGGAGGACCAGGAGTCCTCCCAGGGCTGGAAGTTTCCAATACACCTGGAGCTTCAAAGCCAATCCCCTTGTGAAAAACTCACCAGCTACACGTGCTGTCACTCAACCTGACAGCCTCTCCACAGGTACATCCCCTCACAAGCCACCTGCATGTGTATCAAGACCATCAGCCTTCTGAGTCTGGGGCAAAAGGACCATGGGCAGCTGTGCCTGCCTGGCCTGGGCAGCCAGAGAAAGACCCTCTCACAGATCCCTTTTGCTGTCCAGGAGCTCCCTGAAGACTCCTCACAGCTTTGCTGTGTGTCTGCAGAAGCACAACACAGTCTGGGGACCGTGAGCCAGACCCAAAGATATAGACACAAAACCTGACCGCAGGGCAAGAGTCAAACCATCACAGAATCATAGAATCATGGAATGGTTTGAGTTGGAAGGGACCTTAAAGTCCATGCAGTTCCATCCCTGTGATGGGCAGTCATCTACCACTACACCAGGTTGCTCCAAGCCCTGTCCAGCCTGGTCCTGAACACTTCCAGGGATGAGGCAGCCACAATCTCTCGAGGCTACGAACAGAAACACCAGGGTGACACCACTTTGCTCTTCCCAAGAGCCATCCCAGGGCAGCAGCACGAGCCTGAGGCTGAACATGTGGGGTACTCAGTGAGCTGAGGGGTGTGCAGAGAACAAGGGGTCTGGGCTTTCCCTGTTCCTGTTCCCCACCTGGTTGATGTGGACAGAAGGAATGGAGGCTGCAGAGACAGATGAATGGCTGGGTGAGTTGGGCAGGGACTTGCAGGGGCCGATGGACAGCTGATGCTTCTTCCGGAGAGCCACCACCTTCTGAGCCACTGGAAAAGGGAGAAAAGGACAGGGTCAGAGTCCAGAAAGCGGCTTTCTCTACCCACATATTTCTGGAGGGCTTCAGGGAGACCCATGCCCTTCCCCTGACTGAGGCCAACACCTGTGGCTCAAACTGTGCCCCCTTGTACTCACAGGGAGGATTCTGCAGAACACCCAATCTGCAATCCTGCTGCCACACAGGATCCCTGCCATTCACAGGGACAGGTGCACGGAAGGCTGCCTGTGAGGCCCAGGCTGAGTCCCCAGAGGCCACTTGCCCTCTTGGGTGTCACGCAGAGCAGTGACTTCACATGGACACTGTAGAAACACCCCAAGCCCTGGGCTGCTGCAGAAGAACCCCTGGGCAGCCAGAGTCACTTCTCAGCCACCCCTCATGGCAGTTCCAGGAGACAGGTACCGAACTGAACAGCCCAGGCAATACTACCTCCATCAGTCCGGGCCCTTGGGACCCTCATGGGCTCCAGGTGTTCAGAAAATTAACAGGAGGCTTAGGTGAACATGGACAAGGAGCTCTCTGTTCCCTGACCTTTGCTTCATACAGAAACATTCTTAAAATATATCCTAAGAGCTGAGGTCCCCCCACATCAGTGGCTTCTGGCAACTCTCCTGGCATCCGCCAAACCCCAGGAGATTTCTGCACTCAGGAACTGTGAAGGCAGTCCTGACAATTAAGCTCTTTAACTGGACCTCTCCAGAGCCAAGAAGTGAGAAGGCACATTCCGTGCCAGCCTCCACCTTGGCAGGGGCTCTGCCATGAGGGGACCACACTGACCACCTCTCAGAGCAGGCTCACTCTCAGGCAGTCCTGAAGTGGTACCAGACACTGCAGGACACAGCCTGGCCTGGGGCACTATCCCTGCTCGTGCCAGGGCCATCTCCTAGTGATACTGAAGTCACCAGCACTGTCCCATCCTCTCACAACAGTCACTGTGACATCTGGGGACTTGGGAAGGTCAGAGGAGTGCAGTTCCCACACAGTGAGCGGCATCTCCAGGGGGAATTCTGCCAGGACACGAGAAACCAGCAAAGAGGAAGTGACCCTCGTCCTCCTGACGTGTCTTTCCCATGGTGACCTTTGGCAGCCTGACTGCCTGGACACAGCCTCTGTCACACCAACAGCCTCACCACCCCCAGGTACACGGCTGGAATGTGCTCGGTCCAGACCCAGCACAGCACAACCACACACAGCTCCAGGCTCCAGACTGGACACCTGGGACCTGCTCTGAGAAGGAGGGTCTCTGCTGCTTCTGCCTGATCTGTGGTGGCACCACAACAGCCAGGGTTACCCAGTTCTTGGAG
Organism: Oxyruncus cristatus; assembly: GCA_013399855.1. Classification (NCBI taxonomy): domain Eukaryota; kingdom Metazoa; phylum Chordata; class Aves; order Passeriformes; family Cotingidae; genus Oxyruncus; species Oxyruncus cristatus. The sequence continues at coordinate 155,387 of VXAY01005027.1, read as the reverse complement.
AACCTCTGAGCAGTTGGTAAAGGTGGAGACTCCTGTTTCTCCGTCTCAGAGCATCCCTGACACTCAGTACCAGGTGCGCATATGGGAAGGACCATCCACAAACACTGAAGGGCAGGGTGGTCACTCCCTCAAGCTGTTGTGCCAGACCAGCACATTGACCTGCTTCTCAAAAGGTCTGTGGCTGCTTCTTGTGAGCCAGGACAGTGGCAGGGAAGGGCTGTCTGGGAGCAGAGGTGCAGCACATGCTCCACACAGCATGAGTGAGGGAGTGACCTCAGCACTGGATGCAACGACCACTGGATGCTTCCTTCTCTGCTGTGGGAAGTGGGCATCCTCCCAAGCTAGCCCAGGGCAGCTCTGCCAGAATCTCGGATGAGCAACTGGTGTGGGAGAAGACATATAAAGACATGGTCTGATGGAAACTGGATCACCACCTGAGGCAAAGTGCTCACACAGTCCATGACTGCCAGCACTCCACGAGACCGCAAACCAGCTGTACCAGGATCCATCAGATCCCGAAACAGTGCTCACTAGGAAGAGCTGCTTACCCACTCCAGAAACATCTCTTCCCATCAGTCAGCTTCATCTGGAATGGGACCCTGGAAATCCCTGAACAGTTCCCAGATGGCAGTGATGGCTGCAGCCGACTTGTCAAGCTCCACTGACCTCAGTTCCTGCTCCATTCCCTCCACCACGCAGCCATGCTCAGGAGCAGCTGGTCCTGCAGTACAGCAGGAAGGTGAGAGTACCGAGTACCTGGGCTCTGAAAGCACACGGCAGGGGCACGGACACCATGGCACCAGCCATTGGAGCAAATGGCGAGACTCTCCCTGTGAGGGACTTGGTCTGGTTTGGAGAAAGCATAGGAGATGCAGCATACGGTACCTCCTCCTGCATTTTTCCCAACAGCTAATGAATAAAATTATTAATAAAATCAGTAAGAACTCTTTAAAATTTGAATTCATTTGGCTGGGGCTTCCAGCACAAGCTCTGTCCCAGCCTGCAGTCTCCCATCTGGGACCTCTTCCTATGTAGATGGGTACATAGTTACTCCTATAATCAAGTCTCCTCTCGAGCTTCTTGATTTCCTGAATGGATGACTCTTGTAGTAACTCATATCAGGTATTTTTTCCAGCTTTTGATTAATTTTTGCAGCTTTTCTTTTTTTAACTTTCTCAGTCTCTCTGCAACCTTTTGAAGTGCTGACTTTCAGGTCTGAACAGGCTCCAGCGCCTCCTCCTGCTGACCTGTATGGAAGCACAAATCTATCCAGATTTCCACTTGGTGCTCCCGCTTTCTCTGCCAGGGACAGCCTCACCTTCCAATCACAGTTGCCCACAGTCCTTGTTCACCCAGCCTCTGTCCAGATCAACACTAGGTTTGCGTGAGTAGTTTGCACACTCCTGGACCTCCTCAGCCTCACGGCTCCTCACAGGGACAATTCCACTCCCTTGCCGCCTCCCTGACCCCATGTACGGCCCATGGCTGAGTCCAGACAGGGATGGAGCCCAGCACCTTGCAGGTGGTCACTCCCGAGCCCTCAGCCAGCAACTCCAAGTCTCCCAACATGCCAGGGACACAGCGCTCTCACTGAGAGTCCAGTCCACCTCACATATCATGCTGCTGAAATTGTGTTGTCTGGGCTACAGGATCAAAAGAGGGAAAAATAACCCCAGAGCACAACTCATTCCATCTTGAGATGGAAAAGGATGAGCACCTCCTAACAAACAGCCACTCCTATCCCACAGCACCTTCCCAGCCCTTCCCAGCCCTTCCAGCTGCTGCTCCTTGCTACGCTGCCCTTCAGAGAGTGAGCACAACAGAACCAGACAGAAGGAACAAGCTGAGCAGATCTGGTGACACCCAGTACCAAATGCTCTCCAGACCCAGGATCAGCCTCACTCACAGCCCTGATGCTGCTGCTCACCCCAGGTTTGCTCTGCAAATATCCTTACTGGTTTGGCAGATCCTCCCCTCCAGATCACTGTCCTCAACCATTCACACTGTTCCTTCCCCCCGTTCCTCCATTACTCAGGAGGAGGAAGGCGGGATCACAACAAACCTGCCCAACAGAGTTACCCCATTTTCCCCAGGAATATCAAACTGGTGCAGAGGCTGCTGGATGTTGAGGGGTCCCTGCCACGTGGGACAGCTTGGAAGGTGGGTCTCTGGGCTGACCACTCAGATGGTCCCAGAGCAGCAGCAAGAGCATCTCCATGTTTCTGTGTAAGAAATCACCACTGTGACTGTGACCCTCAACCAAAGCTTGAGATGACTGAAGGGCACAGGCTCAGGCAGGGGAAGGAAGGTCACCAGCTCCAGCGTCACTGAGGCCAGTGATGGGATCAGTCCTGTGTCTGTCCTCAATCTGTCTTTCTGTGCTGCCACGAGCCCAGCTGGATTTCTGCCTTCAGGCATCAGAATTTCTAAACTTCATGTGCCTGTTCCACCTGCAAACACCACCAGCACAGCTCTCCTGTCCAAAAGCAGCTCCATCCTGCCCAGTCTTTAGCTCCACACAGACCCTTCCATGGAACACAGACCCTGCCCAGCCGTCAGGTCTGCACAGTCCCTTACTCATGTGCTGAACACAGATTCCCAGCAGCACTACCAGAAGACAAGAAGCAGAAGGGGGCGACAAGGGAACCATAGAATCACAGACTGCTTTGGGTTGGAAGGGACCTTAAAGCTCATCTTGTTCCACCCCCTGCCATGGGCAGGGATGCGTCTCACTAGACCAGGCTGCTCCAAGCCCTGTCCAACCTGGCCTCGAACACTTCAGGGATCCAGGGGCAGCCACAGCTTCTCTGAGCAACCTGTGCCAGGGCCTCCCCACCCTCACAGAGAAGAATTTCTTCCTGGTATCTCATCTAAACCTATTTGCTCAGTTTAAGGTCATTCCCCCTTGTCCTGTCACTAGAGGGAACACAGAGTCCCATTTAGGGCAGGGTCCATTCTGCAAACCCACAGGAGATGGTGCAGGTTCCTTGTTCCCCCTCAGTATCGCTCTTGTAGACCACCCCCCAAGCCGAAGCAGGAATGCTTTCCCACACTGTTCCCATGAGGAACAGTTGCACCACCCAGCTGTTCAGGTGCTGCTCCCCTACTCCAACACCTCCAGGTCCTGCTGTGACTCCTCCAGTCCTTCATGCAAGGCCACCATACCCTTCTCTGCAGCCCCCCAAGTCCTCACAGGCTCAGGTAGTGCTGTACTGCCCTGTGGGGATCCAACTGTCCCCGCGGCCTCTGCTCTCTGGAACGAGCATCCACCCATGAGGAGCCCCTGCAAGAGCGGCAGAAGGTCCTGCCCAGCCCCACTCTGTGGCCCCTCAAGAACACCCACATGCCACACACAGGGGTCCTTACACACCCTGTACACAGAGCACGTCCTGCCCCTTGCACCAGGTCTGTGTGTGCAAAGCAGCGGCACCGCACGTGAGCGGGTGCCCGACGCCCTCGGCCCAGGGCAGCCTAAGCCCTTCTGTGGGACTGCACTGCTGCCCTGTCCTGCCTGGACACCCTGCCCTGGCTGCAGTTACCGTCCTGGAAGACCCTCTCCACGTTCAGGCCATAGGTAGCACAGGTCTCGTAGTACGTGCAGCGCTTCAGATCGTTGGAGAGCTTCCGCGCCCGGGAGTCATCGATGACGCGGGGGTTGGTGGCACTGATGGCGTCTGCAAACCAGAGGGACAGGGGGTTAAAGAGAAGGGACCCATGTCCCACTGATCCCACTTACGCACAGGTTCACGGGTCCCAGGTCTCCTGGCCTCCTTCTCTCTGGCCTCCCTCCGTCTCTTCACACAGAGGAACCACCTCCATAGGAATCCCCCTTAAATGCCTGAGAGTCCCACATTTGTAGAAAAAGGGATGAATCTCCATAGATGAACCTCATTCAACTCCCTGAACCACCCAGCCACTGAAGTTTCAGCAGACAAAGGCAGAACCCCATGGGAGGCATGGGGAGCAAGACCAGGCAGTCCCAGCCCCTGAGTAAAATGGATTTGTCAGTCTCCATTATTTTAGGGCTCATTGCCAAACCCTACAAGTTAAAGAATCCAAGGGAGAAATCCTCCTGAGTTAATGGGGACGCTGGATCTGCTGGGATGCCCCCATAGCTGAGGCCTTGATGGACAGCTCTGTGTCCCAGATGGCTGCAAAGTGCTTGCCTGTTTAGGAAAAACTTCCTTCCCAAAAGGAATCCAACTCCTTGAAGATAAGCCAGGGACAAGTGGGGGCTGCAAACAAACCCTCTCAGGAGGGGCCAAAGGAGCACTGGGACCACGCTGTGAGGAGCCTCTCCTCAGACTCTCTAGAGGGTCGTGTGACTGTACCAAGGCTGTGACTCCACCTGGCTCTATGTCTGTGACAACAATGGCCACTGAACCCCCTGCCATTTGTCCCCACTGCTGCACCTCCACAGTACATGCTGCCTCCCCAGTCCTGTTCTGAGCCAAGACTGCTCAGTCCTAAAATTAATTCCGCAGTCTTTAAATATCCAAAGTTTAACAACTTTGTTCTACCCTCAATCCAGAGTCTGGAGCAGATCCCCTGTGTCTTCCCACTGCTGTCCCTGTCTTCCTGGCCTCAGAGCTTCTTCCTGCCCAGGAAAAGGGCACACTGCTCAGGAACTGGGTCCTGCTAGGACGGTTTTGCCTCACATCCATGCCTTGCTCCCACACTCTGCTGTCACGCAGACAATTCCGCAGCCCCAGGTTCCATCCTGCCTTTGATGGCAGAGTTGGAGGAGGTAGCACCAGGAGATCTGGACATTTCCATGACAAAAGTGGCTTCATGGAGCGAGGTAGCTCCCTTTGGGAAAGCTGAGATGGTCTGAGCAGGAATCACCTCCTCAGGGCCCTCGGCTGGGGCCTCAGCACCCCTCAGCCCCATGTAGGGCTCACAGACCAGGATCCCCCGACGCGCTCGCAGGGCTGCCACCCCACAGGGGCCAATAGGGACGCATTACCAGTGCTCCTGCCTGAGGCCAGGGTGTGGGGGGAAGCCCAGGCTCCGCTCTCACCCTGTGTGCCCACCAGCACCATCGGCACCTCCGCTGTGTTCCGGTAGCTGCAGAGCCGCAGGTAGTAGTTGTAGACGGTCTGGAAGCTGATCTCGTCCTCCAGGCTGAAGACAAACACCACAGCATCGACCCAGGCAGCAAACTGAGGAGACACGGCAGGATTACAGCCCAGGAGAGTGGCCAGAGCTCTGGGCCCAGAGCCGTCAGCAAGGGCACCCCCACAGCTGGATCCCAGGAGAAGGCTTGGCAGATGCTTCCCCAGGATGGGGTAGGGAGGGACAGGTCTCCTACCTGGAGTTCAGGGGGGCCCCCTTCATCTCGAATCAGCAGCAAGTAGCTCTGACCATCCACCACGATCTCCTTCTTAAACCGGCCACCTTGGGAGATGATCAAAGCCACTGGTCAGCAAGGGGGAGCAGGCAGGTGACACCCCAACAAGGGCATGGGGAGCTGCAGAGCCCCATGGCAGCAGCAGAGAGGTGCAGCATGGGGGCCACCTTCAGCACTGGGGAGAGAAGAGAGGAGTAGCCTACCCCCAGGCACCCGAGGAACCAAACCTTACCCTCTGGAGACTCCTCCTGCACGTAGGTGCCGGTCAGGTAACGGTGCACCAGGGCTGACTTGCCACTGGACAGGTTCCCCACAATGCCCTGGAACAGAGGCACATGTCACCTGATGTGCCCAGCACATGTCCCTCCACACGAGGCCATCCCCATGAGGTGGCACCACCAGCACTCTCAGATTTGCCATGAAACAGAGGAGGGTGTCCCAGGATGGGTCAGTGAGAGAGCCCAGCTCTGCCACGCATCAGCGTCTTCCCAATAGTTTAAAGACACTAGTTGTGAGAGCAGGTTTGTGGTGAAGGGTCTGGAGGTCTGATGAGGAGCAGCCGAGGGAGCTGGGGGGGGCTCAGCCTGGAGAAAAGGAGGCTCAGGAGAGACCTTCTTGCTCTCTACAGCTCCCTGACAGGAGGGTGGAGCCAGGTAGGGGTCAGGTTGTACACCCAGGCAACAAGTGACAAGAGCAAACGGCCTCGAGTTGTGCCATGGCAGGTTTAAGCTGGATATTAGGAAAATATTTTCATGGAAAGGACTGTCCATTCCTGGCACAGGCTGCCCGTGGCAGGGGTGGAGTCCCCACCCATGGAATTGCTCAAGAAATGTGTAGATGCACTTGAGAACATGGTTTAGTGGTGAGCATGGTGGTGGTGGTGCAGGTTGACAGTGGGACTTGGTGATCTTAGAGGGCTTTTCCAGCCTCAGGGGTTCTGTGATCCTGTACAGCTGCACTCACATGCTGAGAAATGTAAAGCAGCTGGAACACTAAAGCTGCCTCTGCCACCAAAGAGAAGTTTACAGCCAAACTTTTCCAGGCACAGGGATGAGCTCGGCAGGTGAGTCAGCACTAGGCAGGTTCTCCAGCTCTCAGTCAAGTTCTTGAACACTTCCGCTGCTCCAGGTCCTGTGCCGGGTCCTGCCCTGGGCCACTCACACACTCCCGGAAAGGCAGAGAGACACCAGCTGAGCAACAGCCAGCATTCTGATGGCACAGACCACGCTACCAGAGTGCAGGACACCATTCCATGTGCCAATTCCTCCTGTGCCCCCAGAGCCAGCATGCAGTAGGACCAGGGACCACAGACCAACGTGCTCCCATGGGCCTGTCCGGGCTGCAGGCACTGCTGCCAGGTCTGTCACCTGCCACAGCAACTACAGGTCCACAACAGCGTATTCAGACAGGTGAGAACACGGAGAACACAGGCTGGGCTTTGCCATCCCCATCCTGCACATGTGTCTCCAGAGCCACAGGGCCTGCACGGACCCAAGGGCTGCGCCAACACCACACCGACAATGACAACAGCCCTTCCTGAGGCCGAGCCCTCCCCCCCCTGTCCCTGGGATCTAACCAGAGAAAGGGAAACACAGAATCACAGAATGGTTTAGGTTGAAAGGGAGATTAAAGCTCAACCAGTCCCACCCCCTGCCATGGGCAGGGACACCTTCCACTAGCCCAGGTTGCTCCAAGCCCCGTCCAACCTGGCCTTGGACACTTCCAGGGATCCAGGGACAGCCACTGCTTCTCTGGGCAACCTGTGCCAGGGCCTCCCCAACCTCACAGTCAAGAATTTCTTCCCAGTATCCCATCTAATACTGCTCTCTGGCAGTGGGAAGCCATTCCCCCTTGTCCCAAGTTCCTCTCCAGCTCTCCTGGAGCCCCTTTAGACGTTGGAAGGGGCTCTCAGGTCTCTCTGGAGCCTTCTATTCTCCAGGTAATCCCCCCCAGCTCTCCCAGCCTGGCTCCAGAGCAGAGGGGCTCCAGCCCTCAGAGCAGTTCCGTGGCCTCCTCCGGACTCATTCCAACAGGTCAATGTCTTTCTTGTGTTGGGGGCCCCTGACCTGGACACAGCACTCCAGGTGGGAGTACTGGAGAAGGTCTCCACAGAACAAACTGTGGAGACCCCTGTGCCAGGCAGGCAGCTTAGGGGCTCAGTGCCAGGTTGGCCATGGCCCCAGTCCCTGGGGCCACTTCTGCCAACAGAGCACCCGAGGCCACCCAGCAGTGATGGCCCCACACGCCAGAGACAAGCACTCCAAATGGCATTTAGCTCTAAAACTTGGACAGAGGCTGCAGCTACACTTTGTTTGCACATAGTCCAAACCCCGACCTGCGTCTCACTGAAGTCCTGCTGCTCTGCCCTGTCCTGTCCTCGGGCTCACCAGGAGCTACAAACCAGCTCCCCTAGAACTGATAGTCCCGAGGAACAGAACCCCTGAGAGGCACAAACCAGAGCCAAACAAGGTGTGTGGGCACTGTGGGGACCTCTGTTCCATGACTGTTGGGAAAAGGAGGGAATGCACTTCGCACTGAGATCCAGGGGACGAGTCCTGCGAGGAGGCAGTGTAGGTGCCCAACTCATCCCTCTGGCTCCCCTCTCCTGTCAGGGAGTTGCAGCGAGTGAGAAGGTCCCCCCTGAGCCTCCTCTTCCCCAGGTTGAGCCCCCCAGCCTCCCTCAGTCACTCCTGGTGGTCCAGCCCCTTCCTCAGCTCCGTTCCCTTCCCTGGACATGCTCCAGCCCCTCGATGTCCTTCTTGCAGTGAGGGGCCCAACACTGACTCCCACAAGAAATATTCCCAGGCTTTACTCCCTTGCAGTTTTCAAGCAGCTCCGTGCCCTCTGTCCCTCCCACAGGACAGTGGAGCCAGATGGGGGTCAAGCTCTGCTCCCAGGGAACAAGGGATAGAACAAGAGGAAATGGCCTCAAGCTGTGTCGGGGGATGGTTAGGTTGGATATTGGGGAAAATTTCTTCTCTGAAACAGCTGTCCAGCCCTGGCACAGCTGCCCAGGGCAGGGGTGGAGTCCACATGCCTGGAGAGATTTAAAAGCCCTGTGGATGTGGCACTTGAGGACACGGTCAGTGGTGGCGTTGGCAGTGCTGGGGGAATAGGTGGATTTAATGGTCTTAGAGGGCTTTTCCAACCCAAATGATCATGTGACTCTGAACTGAGACTCTGAAAGGCCTCCAGGCTTTTAGAAGAGCTGCACTGGCCAGACGAAACCCCAGAGCAACAGAGATTCTCAGAGGTCATGGAAAACATGGGAAAAGGGCTGTGCTACTTGAGGAAGAACTAAAAGCTCTGGGATGGTTTAGCTGTCAGCATGGCTTCACAGCCTCCAGAGCCTTAATGTCATACGGAGCAGCTGTGGGAATGTTTTTGAAAACACATTTCACAGGCAAACAAACAAATGCATATTCAAAGTTTGTTTTGATTTTCACTTCACTGCAGGTAAGAGACACTATGGCAGGACAGTGCTGGAATGCTTTGCAAAAAGAATTTGGGTCTTTTGTTTCTTGGAGTAATACTGAAAAAAGTTACTCTTGCAAAGGCTGAAAGGAGAAAAGGCCAAAGGGAGAAAGGGCAGAAGGAGACACACCACAAGCCTGCACAGGGAACTCAGGGCTGGCACAGAAAGCGCAGCACGAGCAGAGCAGGGGAACAGGTCGCTGCGGGCTCTGAAAACAGAGAAAAATGAGAAGCATCCGCAGCATCCTGCCCACCCTGACATCCCCTCCAGGCCACCCCAGTGCCCGCAGTACTGACCTTGTCCCATCCCAAGGGGCTATGCTGGGGGCAGAGGGGGCAGAGGCAGCCCCCAACCAGAGACCACATCCCACAGGATTTGGGGAACCAAGGGTATCCGAGGCACGAGCTGCAAGTACTCACCACCTTCAGCTCAGGCACCGAGCGACTCAGGGTCCATTCCTGGCTGTTCACAAACGAATCTGCAAACACAGAGGAGAAATCACGAAGTCACCACGGTTGCCATCAAGATCCCAACAAGGATCTTGCCACGCTCTCCCTGATCCCTCTAGGCAGGTTTATGGCTCTTCCCTCCCTTCCACCCCATCCAGAGACATGAAGCTGCACAAGGTCCTGATATTGCCCATGCCCAGTGGCTCCACAGCTGGAGTCCTGGATGGTGAGGAGTGACCAAGCCAAGGGCAGCGTGGCAGCGCAAAGTTCGGGCACCACAGGATGGGACCCTCCCTCCTGCCCTGCAGGAGCACAAAAACCCCTTTAGCATCCCTTGCCCTGAGGCACAGAGGACAAGGGAAGATGCCCCTTTCAGAGCACAGGTTGCACAGGACCCTGGAACCGAGAGCACACGCCAGCATCTTGAGCCCTGCCCTTGGTGTGCCACAGGTTGTGTGGATGAGGAGCTGATGGCAGGACGCCATCCACGTTTCTGACTGAACGCAAACACAATTAATTATTACATGTTATGGAATTGGCAGCACACTGCAACAGGCTTACGGAGGCTGTGGCAATCCGGCATGGTTTGAATGGCACAGGAAACACCCCTGGCCTGCCACAGAGCTCCGAAACAATCATTTACATCCCAAGCAGCTCCAGAAGCTGATGAGACAGACTTCCCAAATGGAACCAGACTCACTGGAGGAGGCGCAGGAGTCTGGAGAACACCTTGAGCACCAGGAGCAGCAGCAGTCCCTCCTGACAATCCCAAGTCCCTCATTCACCTTGGTGAGGCCAGACGCATCATCCAAGGCCTGCTCCAGGGCAGGGCCTGAACATGCAAGGCTGCATATTCATTGTGTATAAACAGAAAGGATTTTTGGAGACTGGAAACCTGTGGGAGCTCTGTAACTCCAGGGGCCTGTAAGAAACCCGCTGAATCTGTGGTCGCGGACTATTGCAAGAATAGAAATCCAAGATGGGCTCACAAGGGAAGTGGTGAATCCACCAGACCCAATCACAGTTAGTGATCAGGCACGGTGGCCTGGGCTCATGTTCTGGTCCTCGGAACTCCCAAGGGGAGGCTGGACACCCAACAGCTCCAGCCCTTCCTCCATCTCCAGGCTGAAGCCTTGTCTCACCTCTCCCACCTCAGTGGCCACTGGTGGGAGACACGCAGCCCAAAGCCGTGGGGAAGAGGCTGGCTGGGCTCCACCTTCCCTGGCCCACAAGTGCTCAATGGCCAGGATGGGACAAACAGTGACCTGATGACCCGGCACTGTGCCTTCATCCCGACTTCGTGCAGCCCCCAGGCCCCGTGGGCCACAGCACGTTCCTCCGGGAGAACATGGTGCTCGAACCTGGAGTTTACCTTCCATGGCTGATTTAGGAACAATCCTTTTCCAGGAGCTACAGACAAATAACACCCAGCTCTGCTGCAAGAAAAGAAGGTTATTTATAGCCATCCTAAGGATTCTGAGGAGGAATCATTTCTCTGCGGTGTCTTTCACCTGCCCTTTCTTTTTTTAGGCAGGGGTAAATTTTTTATTAAAACAACCCATCAGTCAGGAGGAAAATTATACATTCTTGAGCCCTTTCCAAAACATAACAGCACACCTGTGTTTCCAACTGCATCACTGCATCTAAAAAAAGCTGTCACCTTCACCTGGGACTTCTGTGCCACTGAGTTCCTTTGACAGGTAAGGTGACGGATAAAGCACCATCCAGGCCTTTTCCTTCCCAGCACTCCCTGAGGGGACCAAGCACCACATTAACGCTGTTTCACTACACACAGCAGGTTTTTGAGGGGTTCTGAGCAGAGCACAAGACACAAGCTCTCAGTGACTGGCCTTGGGAAGGAGTAGAGGGAGGGAGAGCCCTGGAGAGGACAGGCTGGGCTCTCAGGTGAGCTGTATCTGCTCACAGGTGCCCAGGACAAACTGCTTTGACTGTTGCCAACTGCCTCCTTTGTCAGCTGTCCCAACAGATCCTTGTTTGGTTTTTAACCTGGGTTCAGGAGTTTGTTCTCAACACTTTGATTTTTCATTTGCTGTGAAGGCCTCTGAATAAACCTTAATACAAACAAATGCCAGTGACACAAGGCCAACGAGACTGTGCTCAGCCACAGACACACCCCCAACTCCTCAATGCCCTTAGCACACTTAACCTGAAACACCAGGCACAGCCTGCACTTCAGCCCACCCACTCCCAGCGTCTGCCAGGCCTGAACGTGACCTACCTGGCACATATGGCACCAGCAACCCATGGGCCCCAGCACAGCCCACGGGTCCCGGCACTGCCCACTGGTCCCAGCACAGCCCAGCACGCTTCCTGCACCCACACTGTCTCCACTCAGCACTGTGCCAGCACGCTGGCATGGCTCTGCATGGTGCAGCTGGAGTCCCCATTCTTTCACAATCCCCTGGAAAAGCTACCAAGACGCAGATCAGTGAGAGGCAAGTTCCCTCTGCGGCCCTCTCTGGAGCCAAGGTCAGGTGTCAGGAGCAGAAGACCCCTGTGAGTCCCTGCCACTCTGAGCCAGATCTGCACACACCAACCCCTCCACTGAGGAACTTCTCTGAGTGAACAAACACCTCTTGTTCAGGTGGACATCCCACCGTGACTCTGAACGGCCCATCTGGAGCACCACTCACTTCTCGCACCGCCCCAATCCGCTCTCCTGCCCCGTTAGCTCTCCTGCCCCACTAGCTGAGTGGGTGGAGCTGCCCGAGGCATCTCCTCCTGCAGGGACGGGGATGAAGACAGCAGCGCCCGGGAGGTGAGGAAACCATGTGTGTCCACAGGCACAGTCCTCTGCCTGCACCCCCCAGGGAAACTTCCCATCCAGCACCTGGACAAGGTACTCAACACCGTCAAGACCCGACAGGTCAAGAGGAAATAGCTTCGAGTTGTGTCAGGGAAGGTTTAGGTTGGATACTGGGGGAAGTTTCTTCTCTGAAACAGCTGTCCAGCCCTGGCACAGCTGCCCAGGGCAGGGGTGGAGTCCCCATCCCCGGAGGGATTTAAAAGCCCTGTGGGTGTGGCACTTGGGGACATGGGTTAGTGGTGGCCTTGGCAGTGCTGAGAGAATGATTGGACTCGGTGGTCTAAGAGGCCTTTTCCAACCACAACAATTCTCTGACCATGACCCAGTCCAGGAAGGTCTGATGGTCTGGAGCTCAATCCACTGCCACATGTCAGGGTGGGGCCCACACCACAACTGAGTCCGTCACTGCAAGTGCCCCCCAGTCCTTTTTAGATACCCTACTCTGTCCCAGGACATGCCAATTGCCCTCCTCTCACCACGCAAGGGACACGCACATGCGTGCACTTCCCCCTGGCACCTGGAGAACCCACATCTGTCTGGATGTGCCCACCTACAGGCCCAAAGTCACCTCATCACTCATCTCTCACGTCACCTGTGCCCTGTGTCCTGCAGCTGCCTGCACCCACACTCACAGGGGTGGCTCAGGGTCTCAGACACCCACCAGAATGGATCCCCTCCCCCGATTTCTCATACTCACTTCACTTGTCTGCTGGCAGCTCCAGCAGCTCTGTGTGTGGGCAGGCACAGATGGCACCACGGAGCTGTCAAAGGGTACCTCAAGAGCAGTTTCTCAACCCAAAACAGCCACACGCCAAGCACCCTGCAGCAAAATACCAGTGACACAACCCTGACATCAGCTCTGTCCATCCAATCTTGATCCTTCACTGCTAAAATGCAGCACATGGCAATTCCCTGCACTCACAGCTACACATCCTGTCGGTGTGATGTTATACACCCTGTGAGGTGTGTGGCTGTTACACACCAGAGCAGCACTGGGAACGTCTGAGTCCACAGCTGCAGGAGGGTGATTTGGGGCTGGGAGTTCCCCTCGAACAGCACCATTCCCTCCAGGGCGGCCAGACCCTCCCCAACCACCCGCCATGCCTAGGGTGTGCAGGGGTGCCCAGCCCTTGGGCACTGCTCCTCACTGGAACAGGTACGAGATCCCCATCATCTCCTGGACGAAGCAGTGACCACGTGGATGCACTCAGTGAGCCACTAGTGACCTGACCAGGGCAAAGGCACCACCCAAAATCCCGGCAGGCAGGCAAGTGTGAGCACCTTCCCCACATCCCCTGGGCCCCGGTGCCAGCTTGCTCAGCAGGGATTGCCTCCAGTGGGTGACACCTCCAGGGACTGTCCTCCCCCTCATCACTGGCATTCATGTATCATAGAATCAGACGGGTTGGAAAGGACCTCGGAGATCATCAAGTCCAACCCTTGATCCAACCCCACTGTGGTTACTAGACTATGGCATTAAGTGCCACGTCCAGCCTCCTCGTAGCACAAGGAGGCACGATTTACTGGCTCAGCTTCACTGCTGGACTGGCTGCATACCCTGGTATTCCACATGAAAGCACACCTGGTCACTCTGCCTCCATCTTCTCTTTGTTGTTTAATCACACAGAGGGGACCAGACTGTCTGTGCTACAGTTCAACACCTTCCCCAGGTGTACCCAAAAGAAGCAGTGGGCTCAGGGCACCACTGTCACACAAGAGCCTCAGTACAGCCCAACAGTGTCCTTGGTTCCATGACACAACTATATGAGAGGAGATCAGTCTGGCCTGGCCTGGGAAAAGGAGATTCAGGCCAATTCTGTTATGCCCAGAATCTTATGCTGACGGAGGTCTCCCGGTATAGGTGGCTCTATTGCAGAAGGCGAAAATTTGGGAGGTAGGACAGATCCTCTGCCATGCAGAAGAGTAGACAGGGACATAAAGCAGAATTCCTGTAGCTGACATTCCTCAGTCAGTCAGTTACCCTGGACACCATCAGGACCCTTGCACCAGGCCCCAGATGTGGGACAGCATGGCACACACCGAGGAGGCACGACCAGCACCTTCATGGCACAGCCCAGACACTGCAGTCCTCCATGCCCTGCAGAAAGCTTGGAGGGGGTTCAGCCATGGACCCATGGCTGCTCACACCCATGTGCTGCAGGAAAACTGGGAGAAGGAAGGGGCTGGCTGGGCAAACCCGACTCTTCACCTCAGCTGCTCCCTCCATGGGATAACATGCAAGCAGGTTCATCTACCCTGTGCTCCAGAAGAGCCAGTGCCAGACACATCGGGTCTCCCCACACAGCAACTAATAATTAACCAACTCGTTATCCAAGCCACAGTGGAACTCCCTTGGACACTGCAATCCTGGACGCTAAACGCAGCCTTGAAACCAGGTCAGAGGCTGAGCAAACACAGCAGAGGCCACACAAACCATGTCCAACGGACCCACCTGCCCGCACACGCAGATGAAAGGGGGGGCAGAGGAAGCGTGCCTGGGCACAGCCACCCTTCCTGGGCCAGGCTGATAAAGCCTCAGCTCTGGCAACACTGGCAGGAGAGGGATTTCTCCAGCTTAAGGACCAGCACAGGCATGGCCAGTGTTCCAGTCAGCACTGAGCCAGAGCGAGAACCCGCTGCAGGACATGATTTCGGCAACGATTATCTCACCAGAGCTTTGAATACTTTGCAGCAGCGAAAGGAGATAATTCTGTGTTTCTCAGGGAAACAGAGCACGATCAGGGACTGCCACCTTTGCTCCATCGTCACACCGCGCACGGCAGCAGTTGGTGTCACCAGGTTCTGCAGTCAGGAAGCACGCAGGAAGATCCAGGCGTTTCAACCTCTCAGCAGCTGCTGCTTTCCAGTCCCTCTCCCAACACTGGCAGAGCAAAGACCCAAACCAAACCTCCCTGTGATGGAAGGACAGGGTCTGTTGGAAGGCAGAATCCAGCAGAGTGACATAGAGAGATACAGCCACCCAGCACAGCGAGGACCCATCTTGCCAACAAAAACCTGTTCCCAACATGCCTGACCTCAGCTCCAGCTCTGCAACCCCGTAGGTGCTGGCAGATGAACACTGAAGGCACTGGGGTTGGAGTTCCCTCTCCCTAGGGCTGCCCGTGACTGCAGTCAGACACCTCTGCACCCACCGCACAGTCTGACCTCATCCTGAGAGCTGGGCCTTCCAGAGCATTGTCCCAACAACTGCTTCCCTAACACCTTCTAGACCTCCCAAGCTTTTCCGAAGCACAGACACCATTCTGGCCTCAGCATCCTAGGTATCTCTAGCCCCACCAATGCTCCCAGCTCAGCTGAGGCAGGTACCAACACCAGGTGATACTTATCGTGACCTACCCAACTCGCTACGCAAACTTCACCTGATCCATGAGAAAACACGCCCCTCTTCTCCCAGGAGCTTTCCCTCACATGCCCTGCAATCAGTCCTCCACACAGGAGAGTAAAGGGAGGTACCTCAAAGCACCTCAAAAAGCAGGGCATGGCTCTCTGGGAGAGGGGAAATGGCTGCAATCACAGAATCACAGAATATCCTAAGCTGGAAGGGACCCGTAAGGATCACTGAGTCTAACTCAGCCGTTCCCAGAACACCCCAACAAATCTACCCTATGTCCCTGAGAGCATTGTCCAATGTTCCTTGAGCTCTGTCAGCCTTGGGGCCGTGACCACTACCCTGGGCAGCCTGTTCAGTGCCCGAGTACCCTCTGGGAAAAGAACCTTTTCCTGAGATCCAACCTAGATCTCCCTGACACAACTTCAGGCCATTCTCTTGGGTGAGGAACACATCCTGAGCCATCAGAGATGCTGTACCCTTCACACAGTCCCTCCATGCCCGGGGCAACTCCAACCCCTAACCAGTCGTTTCGCCAAGCCCATGCCTATTAGAGAGCCTTTTTGGAACAGCACCAGCCAACACCTGGATACCTAGAAACGATCCTCTGAACCACCAACCACAATCACCTTGGGTCTGTCTGAGCCAGACGGACTATGTTCACTTTGCTCTCCAGTCCCAAGGGCTGTTGCCCTCCCTTGCCTATTACACAAGGATCATCCCTTTATGTTTTTTGGGTAACAAACCCCGAAAATCCCCCAACACCCTTCCTGGTGCTCTGTCCCAGCCGAACTCCTCCAGGGCTGGGAGCAGCACTCAGAGCATCCTCCTGGCTCTCTATGGGTATGTCTGCATGCAGAGCACAGTGTCGGGTGGGTATCGCAGCGTGCTGTAAACAAACCACTTCAGGTTCTGCAAACAGGGAGAGTGCTGGCTTGGCTCTCTGCCGGAACTCCTACATCCAGCTTTTCCAAGCGCTGATAGCTGCAGCTGCACCCCCTGGGAGGGCGAGTTGGGGCTGCACCAGCAGCTTTCCCAGGGCAAGGTGGGCAGCACCTGCACAGAGCATCAAAGTTTGTGGGATGTCAAGAGGGTGTTTGGAACGTCGTTGGCCTGCAAGGCTGGAACAGGGATGGGGCAGAGATGAGACTCAGAGGCCCACAGCTGGAGCGAGCCATGGCCCAGGGACCAACGTGCTGAGCAGAGACACAATGGAGAGACAGGGCATGAGAGAGGACAAGCAGCAGTTGCTTTGCTCTGCAGACTTCACTGCTGCCTCTTCACACCTCACTGTCCACAGGAGGACACAGGTCTGATGGGTACAGGGGCTGTGCAGCTACCAGGCAGGTAATGTATGGTGTTCTCAGTGTGACCAAACCCACCGTGAGCTCTGCAGCCACAGGGCAGGGCTCACTGTGCCAAAATGAGCCACAGTGCCAGGGGCAGCCTAGAAAGGACATCCCTGAGCCTCTGCTTCCAGCACGAGCTATGGTGGCAAATATTAACCCTTGTGACAAGCACTGGTCCTGCATGATCTGGCTGGTCACAGCTGGAGGGGCCCCAAGCCCCCCACAGCACTCCCCATGGAATCCTCAGCAGTGTCTTCCACAGATCAGCCCAATGGGAGCCCTTACCCGTCCCATGGAGCAGCCACTTGAGGGGCAAAGACACCAATGGAGTGCTCAAACTTGGTTGCTCCTCTGTGAGTGCGGCTGCCAGGCCGGCTTCTGCTGGCACAGCTCCCACTGGAAGCCACCGGCAAGCAGGAACAGGCCCCCTGCTGCAGGGGCAGGGCCTGGCCCTCCCTGCCCGCATACACCCACATTCCCCAGCCATGAGCACAGCCTCCCCTTGCCTGGGAACCTCCCGCCACCCAGCCAGCACCCGGCCCGGGCTGCCCTACCAGCACGGGGCCCCCCGCGAGCACAGAGCATCCCCGCCCTTTGCCTCGTGGCACACGGCAGCCCTCACACCCACCGGAGCCTCCAGACCCTTCCCCTGGAGCACAGCAAGCTTCCAGGGCACAAGGCGCTGGAGGAAGGAGACCCCTGAGCTCCCTGGGCAGCAGCAGAGCTGCTCCCGTGCTGGTCCCTGCAGGTCAACCCTAACAGAGAGTGTTCTGGGCACAACGTTGCCCTGGGCAGCTGCTGGCTCAGGAGTGCAGGTTCCTCGGGAGCCTGAGGGTTCCCTGGGGAGCCTGCCAGCCCCAAGCTGTCCCTCCAGCACACGAGCCAAGTGGGGAATTGCCTCCACAATGCCCGGACGCAGAGCAGAGCGATGGAACCCGACCAGGCCCCACCAGGAGCGAGCGGAGGGGCCCAGCCCCCAGCTCTGCACGTTCCATGCCTTAAAAAGCTGTGGATGCTGCTCTCGCCTCCCAGGCCACAGGGCTCACCCATAGCTCCTTCCACAGGGCCAGGAAAGGGACAGAGCACAGAGGCACAGCCCATGCAGCTCTGGCTGAGGCCCCACACAACCTCGATGCTGGAGAACCCCCCACAAGACACTGGAATCGAGCACCTGAGAGCTGCTTCAGCTGCGAGTCCCCATCGAGTGTGGGTTCCCTGGGGAGGACTACGGGTCGTGTCCCCCTGTGCCGTCACCAGGGATATCACCCCTGCTCTCCAGAGGCTGCCCCACACCTAGTGAGCGTCCCATGCTCACAAACATCCGGCCTCCACTCAGCCCCAAGGATGATACCAGCAGAGCATCCTCTGAATTGGGCCTGGCACCAGGGAGCTGCTCACAGGAGGGGGGAGCAGGCCCATTTCTGCGCTCCCCAACCTCCCGTGCTGCTCCGCACCTCTGCTCTGGCAACCTCCCAAACAGTCGCACTTGCTCAGGAGCCCACCAACAGCACTCCTCTTCCCCTCCCACTGAGCTTCTGCTCCCCCAATGCCACTGCACGAGGCTCAGCTCTCCCGGCCCTTGCTGAGACACCACTGAGGCAAGCAGGACATGGAACACATGCACTTGACTTCCAGCTGTGTGGACAGCAAGGGAACTGGACCCTGGAGCACCTCTTCCCCGGCAGCCACACCACAGCTGCTCCAGCACCACTGACCATGGCAGTGCCCACGGCACTGGGAATGCTCACACGACCTCACTGCACCCAGCCGAGCACAAACCCCAGAGCACCAGGACAGAACCAGGTGCCCACGCCCAGCCCAAGACACTGGCTGGGAGAGGCCACGGCCGCCTGTCCCTGCAGGTCCCACAGGTGCAGGGAGCTCTCACCAGCCCAGCACTACTCCTGCGCTCACTCACCCAGCGCCCGCAGTGGACCCCCTCCCAGGAGGATGGGCTCGACACCGCTGTGGGGATCCTTGAGGCACATGTTGCCAGTGCTGCCACACTCTCGCCTTCGGAAGCGGCTTGTAAGGAGTTTCCAGAGTCCCCCCGTTTGTGCGGGGTCAGTGTGCAGCCGGCCCCCGACCCTGGCCAGCTCCGGGTAGAGTAGGTCCCGCTTGCTGGGGCAGGTGTGCAGGGAGCTGGCATCGCCCTCGCTCTTGGTGCGAAGGCGCACGGGGCGCAGGAGCCCCCCCGATTCCGACCGCCGCAGCTCGTGGCCCCGGCGCAGGCGAAAGCTGAAGCTTTTCCGCAGGGAGCTGAAGTTCTTCCTGGGGCTGGAGCCGCTCCAGCCACTGCCCCCGAAGAGGTTCCAGCGGCGGCTGCCCCAGAGGGAGCCGCCCCGGAGGAAGCCGGGGCTCTCGGCAGACTGCGGCGGCCGGGCGGCGGGCAGGAAGGTCATGCTGCTGGGGCGCGGGCGCTGCGCCCCGTCGGGGCCGTCGCTCTCGCCCTCGGGGCTCTGCCTGCGGGGCGAGCGCAGCCGGAGTAGGTCCAGGAGGCCGCCGCGGGTGCGGGCGGGGGGCGGCGGCGGCA
>VXAY01005027.1:109484-135621 GCA_013399855.1 Oxyruncus cristatus | reverse complement strand
GGGGCGCTCATCGGGACAGGGCCAGCCCGGGCCCCGCCGGGGCAGCGCCGAGCGCTGGGACCAAGACCGGGCCGGGCCCCGCCGGGGCAACGCCGGGACCAGGACCGGGAACGGGTCGGCCGTGTCCACCAGGGGGCGCTGCGCCCACGGTGGCCGCTGCCGCGAGCGGCACCGGGAGCGGCACCGGGATCCCGGCAGGGCCGGCACCGGGAGCAGCACCGGGAGCAGCACTTTGTTGGACTTTGCCCTCTCTTTGATCCCTCATCGTCCTCCACAGTCGGGCCATCTCCAATTCCCTGGAGGCACCCAGCTCTGGAACACAGCCAAACCATACCTTCAGTCCTCCCCCTCCCCACAGCACAGCCAGCACCTCAACCAAGACCCTTCCCCTCCCTCCTCCATCCTCGCCTAAGCCCACAGGTCCCACCATCTGCCTTCCCTCCCACCCCATCAATACCATAGACCCCCATCCCAGTGCATGGGAGCAGAGCTCCCACCCAGAGCCTCTCCCAAGGCTGCACATCCTGCTCTTCCGTCGGGTGTTCACACCTGCCAGACAGTTCCAGCTCACGGGGCAGTTCCCCTCCCCAGTAATCCGCTGCCGGACACACGGAGCAGCAGCTCAGAGCTGCCCCTCCCCATGCCACGGCCATGCTCTGTGGGCAGAGATGGACACATGCTGCTGCTCCCCTCCCTCCCAACCCAACGGGCACCCATGCCTGGGACTGAGCAGAAGGTGCCCGACAACCTGCCAGAGCTGTGGCTCTGCCATCTGTGCCAAGGTCACAGGAACACACGAGCTGCCAGACTGGATCCGACCCGCAATCACAGCATCTGCCATCCCATCTCCAGGAGCAGCCACACTGCAGCTAGAACGGAATTCTGCAGGAAGCAAGCAATTACAAAGGAACATCTTCCAAAGCACTGAAAACCCCACAGAGCTAGCTACAGGGACTGGGCTGTCAGAGCTGACCTGTCAGAGACACCTCAGGCATACGTACCTGCCCTGGGCAGGGAACCAGGGCAGAAGGCTCGTGAGCTCCCTCCCACCATGCCTGGCACAGCTCTGTGCTCCCAGGGATGCAAAGTTGTTCTTACAGAGAGACAGGACTATCTATATTCATTCCTTCCCAAATCCTGGGTTTAATGTGTACTCTGACAGTGCCAGATGGTTTTCCTTCCACATGAGTCTCAGTTTTTTAAAATATTCTGGCAGGTTCTGGCTGTGAGGTGTCGCTGAAGCACAGACTGTCTGCTGGAGAGATGATGCACCACACGCTGCCCACCAAGGTAGGACCAGACATGCTGGGTCCACCCCACAGGGTCTGTCTGACCCACCCCTATGACCTCCCCAACCCTCTCCAGTCCTGTGCCCTCCTTGCTGCTGCAGCTTTTCCTCCTTCAATGACCTCATCCAAAACTCCCTTAAACCTATTGAGAAACATAGAGAGCTCCCCTCAGCTGATGATGTCCCCTTCCCTGCCCCACAAAGGATCATATTTTTAAAGCTATTTGTGTTTTTAATGCAGCCCCTCGATTCTCTGCAGTTTGTCACCACCTTTCTTAAAGCCAGAATGCAGGCATAACACTCAGCTGGGGTCTCCAGCATCCCGAAAGAAATACAGGTACAACACCTGTCCTGCTGCATCCCAATAAGACAGCACAGTAACGGCACAGTGGTGTCTTTACCTAATTAGGCTGTTTTGTGGCACAGGTTTCCATACACTCTGTGCACTGATATGTGCACTGATACGATCCCCTCCATGTTATTCCTACATCTGAAATAGACTAAAATGCAGCCTCAGTTCCAAGTTCTGAGGCCAAGGGCTGCGGGGCACCTGCACCCACAGATGGGCTCAAACCCCGCTAGGTCTCAGCAGCACGTGGGTTCTCACTGCCCCAGCCCTCCACCAGTGGAGGAACTGCTCTGAGAACAAACCAGCGTTTGGAGACAGCCACCACCGAAACACCCCACATGCCTTTACACATTCTTCTCCGGCAGTTCATGCCACAAGCACACTGGATTGGACTGGTGCTGTGTGCGTGTCTAACACAAATGACAGGTGACAGCTCACCCACCCGGTGGGCAGCAGCTCAGCTGGAGTTCCCAGCGCCATGCAGGGCTCCAGAAGCATCTCCAAGAGCCAGGAAGTAACATGGACATCAGGCCTTGGCAATCTGACCCATGGCAGGTGCCTGGGGACAGAAGCAAGTTGGTCTCATACCAGCACTTCTGTGAGTCACATGCATGGTGCAAATATTATGGCCATGAACATCTGGCTGAAATTAACACAATCCATGAAAGGCTCAACAACAGCTGCATGGGAAGAGTTCAAGAGCCAGGGAATTTTCCAGTGCTGGCTGGCCCTGGTAGGACGTTCAGGGTAGAGCCAAGAAATGGAAAAGGAGTCCGGACCATGGTCAAATGCTCCCCTGTGCGCCCTCAGACCCCATTGTACTGGTATTCCTGTGCTCCACCAGACCCAATGCACTGGTATCACTGCTCCCCCAGACCCAACAGGTATTGCTGCTCTGGAGGTCTGCAGATATGCAGGTTGTGTTGCTAGGGGGATGCCCAGCCAGGAAGGTGGGACACCTGCACTCACCATTTCCTGGGTTTGAAGGTGCTGTCCATCTGCAGAGGAGCCTAAGTCTGGGGGACCCCCTGTAGCCCCACGCATCCTGTGTGAACAAGGGACCGGCACTGCCTCAGCAGCCAGGGATGAGGGATGAGGTTTTCAGTGCCCTCGCAGTGGGCAGATGCCAGAGTCAGACCAGGAGCACATGACAGACACCAGCCAGCCCCAAGCCCTACGTGCTACCGGGACTGCAAGTGCCTGAGGCCGACAGCCCCATGCAGAACATGCCGGCAGAGGGACCACGGGCAGGGGACCAGGCTGAGCACCACTGACAGGGTGCAGGACAGGTGACCACCCCACGTGGTCAGGCTGTGGGGCACCAAGAACCCCCAGCACATGCTGTCCAGCCAGAGCAGCAGAGAAGGAGGGGGCTCCGCAAGGTGCCATGGATGGTGGCTGAGCCCCCACAGCTGCAGGAGGACCCTGAGCATTGTGCCAGGAAAGTGCCGGAGCTGCCGGGCTCTGCAGACCAGCTCCAGCTGGCTTGGCCATGCACCAGGAATACTGATGAGGCTCTGCCAAACCCGAGCGTCCAGGGGCGCAGGCTTGGCGACCCGGCCGTGGGGTGCAGCACCGCAGCCCCCGCAGCCCCGCGTCACAGCCCACGCTGCCACCACGTCAGCAGCACCGTCACTCAGAGGCGGTGGCGGGGGCCAGGCCCTGCCTGCTGCCCCACGGGGCCGGGACAGAGCCGTCCTCAGCCCAGGCAGAAGGAGGAAGAAGGAGTCGGAGGTGTTCCCTGGCCCTGAGCAGGGGGACACGTTTATACTGAGTCCTGCCACAGGCTCCTGGCCCAACTGTGGGGGTCAGCACCCAGCACAGCCAGCACTGCCGTGGGGCTCAGCACACAGCACAGCCAGCACTGCCAGGGGGCTCAGCACACAGCACAGCAGCACCACTCGCCACAGAGCTCCACTGTGGTAACCCTTTCTAGTCACCTCAGCCACCCCAACAGCCTTTTCTGGTCACCCCAACCTCACCATTCGCAAGCGACAACCTCCTCACCCTCTCCACTGACAAACTCTCGCCTGCCCCTCAGCCCCTGCCATGGGGGGGCTGCCATGCCAAGGGTATTGGGACAAACACATGAGGTACTGCTTCAGGCCCTCACTGCCAGCTGGACCCCATGCCCTGCCCTGCTCCTGCCCTGTGCTCCCTTCTCAGCACAGAGCCCCTGGTTTGACACCTGATGGGCTGACTGACTTTCCAAGAGGTGCCTCAGTGCAGGTTGTTCCCCCCAGTTTCCAAGGAGAGGAGGAACAGGCCCAGCCAGTAGAGAGTTAACACCAGCTGGGAAGTAAACAGCAGGCACTGGAGAGCTGACTCCAGCACCGGCTCCCTCCCTCCTCCCACACTGCGCACCCCCAGCTCGGGTCCTGCCGCAAACCTCGAGCGGCTGATGAGGAAATTGCCACCTTCTCCCCACCCCAGGATGCAGCACTGAAGCAAACGCCTCCCTCCCACACAAGAGGTCACGCCCATGTCACCCAAACAGGACATGGCCTCCTGCGTAGGGACGGCCGTTCTTGCCCACCAAGGACAAAAGCCGAGCACCAAATCGCTGCCAGCCCTCTGTCAAGGGCAGCCGTGCCACGGACCCTGTCAGGGCAGCTGTGCTTCAGATCCTGCACCCACGCACTGCAAGACAGATGTAGGGATGATGCTTCCTAAGCCATTCCAGACCCCAGTGCCACAGGGAAGCCCTGGAAGGTAACGCTTTGGGGTGTTACCTATGGGGTGTAATACAAGATCAAGGCAGAGGGATCACTTCCACTCCTCAAGCCACCCCCAGGCCCTTCTGTGCGCAGGGACAGTCATACCAGTATCCTGACGAAATGTGCAGGCAGTCTGGTACCTGCACTCTGGGGCGTGGGCAGTCCTGCTGTGCTGTCAGCCATGCACCAGGCTGCTCCCAGGCACAGGGCTGTCCCCAGGCACCAGTATGCTGCCAGGCACCGGGATGTTCCCAGGTACAGGGACATTTCCATAGAACCAGGTTGTCCCCAGACACCAGGTTGTTCCCAATTCCCAAGTTCCTCACTGGTGATGCTCCAGCAATGGCTGCAGGTACAAGCAGCCTTAGCATGATTAGGCCAGACACTGTGAAATCTCCTCAGGATTTTGAAATCCAAAGACAAAAGGCCATGTGAAAATTTGGTTAGAGGATTAAAGGAGACCTCCTCTGGTCCTCCAACCTCACCCTGGCTTTAAAAGCCCTCCCATAACGATCATTTAAACAGTGAAAATCCTCCACCTTATTCCAAAGGCAGAGGAGGAAAGGAGAAAAGACAAGAAAAATAGCAACGGGGTGAAACTAAGACGTGAACGGTGCAGCAATAGGACACAGAGAACAGAAAAATCCATGTGGAGGTTGGAAGGAGAACAGGGCCTCCTGGGCAAGAGATGGAGGAGGCTGGAAAATCTCTTCTAACTTGACAAGAAGGCAGAGACCCCACAGCAGCCTGCAAAAGATGGCCATGGAGCTGTCCTTTAGATATGGCCGTGGAGCTCCTTTAGACGTGACCGTCACATTGACATGCCCAGCAGACACAGGACATTCGTGCACCCACAGGCAAACACCCTGACTCACCCTAGCAGCAAATGGAGCCTGGGCCCCCCAAGCCAAGTCTGCACTGACCAGACAGACCACCCGTCTTCGGGTCCTTTTGGCTCCATGCATGTGGCATCGCAGGCACCAACGACATGCACAGGAATTTTGAGAAGAGTCGACCCCCCAGCAAATGGTAGAACTGGAGAGGCACTGAGCTCTGCGGAAAGCGGAGAAGCACAGAGCCCCAAAGGGATGATCCCAACAGTGCTTCCCAAAGCTCTCTGAGATCACTCCTCCCTCCTCGGAAAACATGCAAAACAATCAAAGCCATGAAAAGGTCCTGTCCTTTCGTCCTGTTCCCTCAGGCATCTGCTCAGGAACAACAGACGAGGCAAAGGAAGTATTTTCAAAACACAAGCTAAAAGCTACCAAGACTGACAACAACACGAGATGCTCACGTGGGCCTGAGCACCCCAACAAATGCTGTGTTACTGCTCCTCCCACCTCGTCATCCTCCTGAGGCGAGCGTGGTGACTAACGGCATCCGCACGCAGGCAGAGATTGTTCTGCCACAAACAACGAGAGTCAGCGGTGAGAACAGCGTTAGTAATACCCCTGTATCCCACCTGGAGCGGCGGGGATTGCAGCGCTCCAGCCACCAACAACCTTCTCCAGGAAACCCAACCAGCTTCCTCCCTGTGGACAGAGCCCGGACCCCATGGCAGAGCTTCAGTGCTCACAAATAATGGATTTAGAGAAGGAAGTATCACCCTTGGGACGTTAAAGAATAGAGATGTCACCTGGCACGTGAAACTCACCTTCACAACAACTGCTGTAGGTGAGAACATCTATTTTAATGAACCCACTCACACAGCAGGTGCTGCCCCCAGGGTCTGGGGGGAGACAGAGCCAGCCCCAGCCCATGAGGGTCCTGAGCCAGAGCCCCTTCTCCAGGCTGGCTGAGGGTTTGATGTTTCCTCCTGCTCCCACTTTTGCATGAAGGTTCCAGCTCTGACCCTGGAGCTGCCACACACTGTGGAACACAGAGCCCTGGAGCAGCCTCCCTGTGCCATCCATCTCCAGCACTAATCACCTTTGCAGACCCCAGCACACCAGTGAGCTGAGCTCTGGCGAACCTGGTCATTTTGGGTTCCTCCCCGAGGCTTCTGCACAGAGACCAACAACCAACCACAGGCAGCAGAAAAAAAACAGAAACCAAAAGTCTCAAGCCACAGCCAGAAGGTGGGACAGAAGGTGCTGGTCTCACACCTGGCTCTGTTCCCACCATCCCCCAAGGCTCCTGCTGCAGCCACAGATGCCTCAGCCTGCATGGGCTCATCCTCCCAAAGGGGAATGAATTCCACATCCCACCCCAGGGACCCGGGAGGGACCACTCCAGCAATGTTCTGCCCAGCCCACATCCCCGGCCTTGCTGACGCTCACTTCGTGTCTCCCCACCAATACCGAGTCCTGACAGGGCCTGAGGGGTCCTGACTGCCTGACCAAGTCCCAGCATGGCCTGAAGGGTCCTGGCTCCCTGACCGAGTCCCAGGCAGTGCTCCTGCCTGACTGACCACCGAGAGAACCGAGGGAAACCTCAACCCCCACTGGCACTGATACTAACTTCCCATGTGGTTGGGGCAGAAGGGGATGGTTTTGGGCACCTCGCACCACCCTGGATCCGGGGTGGAACCATTCTTGATGACTTTTCCAGGAACTGATACAAACACTAAATGCTCTCGGGCAAGGACAGATCACCGGAATTCACCCAAACCAGCCCCAGTGCAGTTTGCGTTCACAACTACACACTGAGGCCCCAGTTCTTACTCCACACGTCTCATGTTGACCCTTGGCTCTTCCATTTCCTTCCTCAGGTCACTCTGGCCTAACCCAAATACCACAAAGAAGCCTCAAAGTGTTATTAAATCATTAGCACCTTTCACTAATCCCTCTGCTCAGAAGCTGTTCTCAGTGTCATGGAAAGCAGATCCCATCAAACCACGTCACTCGGCACTCACTTCCCTTCTTTAATTCTCCACTAATTCGGATTATGTCAGGCACTCCACTGCTTTCCCAGGGATTGATATCAACCTAACTATATCCTAAATACCTGAGTCATCCACGGATCCTGATGAAGGCTGGCACAGCGTCAGCCCACTCCAGCCGTGCTCATCCTCTCACAGCCAGCTCCCAGGGAGCTCTGCAGCCTGCTCCCAGGACTCCAGGTGCCAGCTGCCCAAAGCTGGGAATCCGAAAACACCTGCCTTTGGCAGCTGCTGTTCAGCCCTGACAAACCATTCCAGAGAAAGGATTCCATCTCCCTAAGCAGAGATAGAGATGCTCATGCTGCACAGCTCCCAACACCCTGTGTTTCAGCCAGCACAAACACCATAGCTAAAAAAAAAAAATCCCTTTTCCAAATAAACCTCCCAATTCCCATGGGCACTGTCCAGCTGGATGCCAACAGACACTTGTGTCCCATCCCTTCCTTTTGCTCACTTCCACTCTTCGTCTGTGTTCCGTAACACCAACTCTTCCCCTGTTCAGGATCAATCCTGTGCCAGTCCTGCTGTTCAGACGCACCACCCGCTCTGTGTGCCAGGCTGGTTGTTGGCACAGCTTCCCTCATTAACAGGGCTTTGGGTGGTTTAGGCACAAACACAACATTCTTTGAAATTACTGCGTTTGCTATTTGTGTTCTCTTTCCCAAGTCCTGCAGCTCATCATGTTATTGGTCTTTTGGCTTTAGTGACACCAACCTCCAAAACAGAACAGCAACGGGTGAGCGTCACTCAAACACTGTCCCCAGGAACAGCATTGCTGCTCCAGCTTTCTGGAATAGAGACAGGGCATTACAGGGGCTGTAAGGGACAGGGAACATCCTGTCCTCCTTCCCCATCCGCAGGCGATCCAGTACTGAGGAACAGGCTGGGATGGCTCCCAAGAGATCACCTTGGCAGAAGTGAAATGCTGCTGGGAACCTCCCTGGGGATGCCCAGGGCTGGCACCAGACTGGTACCACTGCTAACACCACGACATCAGTCCCGGTAACTCCAGCGTTCACTGTGTGCTGCTGCTCACCTTGAAATCCGTGGCACTGTCAGGGACCCAAGAATTGCCTGGGCAAGCCCCGGGCAAGGCCACGAGGTTCACACCTCACTGGGGCTCCTTAGATGCAGCTGCTTCCATGCTGTGCTGGAGAGAAGGTGAGAATGAACAGCACTGAGCCATTGCCGGAGGGTTACCCAGGAGGGAGTGTGGACCCCAGGACCACAGTGTGCACCCCAGGACCACCCTGTGCACCCCAGGACTGTGGTGTGCTGCCCAAGACCACATTGTGCACCCCACAACCGCAGTGTGCTGCCCAGGACCATGCTGTGCTCCCCAAGACCACACTGTGCATCCCAGGACCATGGTGTGCTGCTCAAGACCACCCCATGCATCTCAGGACCACACTGCGCTCCCCAAGAGCACACTGCACCCCAGGACCACGCTGTGCTTCCCCGGACCACCCTATGCACCCTAGGACCACTCTGTGCACCCCAGGACTGTGGTGCGCTGCCTAGGACCACCCTGTGCATCTCAGGACTGCACTGTGCTCCCCAAGAGCACAGTGTGCACTCCCAGGAACAGAGACCACGGCCTCTCTCCCTGGGAGAACTCTGTCCCAAGCGGAGGCACCTGTACAGCTCTGCTGCACTGCTGGAAGGTCAGCAAACAGGAAACTTGCCTGCACTGGAGACACGCAAGGAACAGCCTGCTGGCTGGAAGGAGCTTGGGAGAAGGGAAAGATCCAACAGGGCTCAGACCAAGGTTTGGGTTCATGGGGAGCTCTGTCACCTGGCTGGGTGTGCAGTTCTCGCTGGCAGCCCTGGAGCTGCAGGGGAGGAAGTTACAGAGCAATTCAGGGTGTGCAGTAGCCACAGGGAGAAGGACCACAAACCAAGGAAACCCCATCAGCTCTAAGTGCTGCTCAGGGTGGTAGAAACCAAAAAAAAAAGAGAAAGCTTTCCAAAAGGACTTTAAAATCCTGAGTGTCTGGGTGACAGAGTAGCAGGTGACCAAAGAAAAGTGGGATCATCAGAACCATACAATTCTGATTTTAAATCCGCAAGAACAAGCTACAAGTTCTCACCACTCAGATGAAATTCTGGGATTATTCTCAACAATCCCATGAAAACACTTCCCGAGCAGCTGTGGCTGCCCCACGCTGGAAGTGTTCAAAGCCAGGTTGGACGGGGCTTGGAGCAACCTGGGATAGTGGAAGGTGTCCCAGCCCACAGCAGGCGGTGGAACTGGATAAGCTTTAATGTCCCTTCCAACCCAAACCCTTCCATGATTCCATGATTCGGTGAATGTTGGTTCACTGCTCAGCAGCAAAGAGCAAATGGGGTACCAGCCATGGCTAGGGCAAGGATGGAGAACAAGACAGGGAATACTCTGATGCTCTCACCCCAACCCACAGCCCTCAGCCTCCCCAGCGCTTCTGACCTGTGTCTCCAAAACAGATGAAAGGGAACTTGAAAAGGTGCTGAGAGGGGCTGGAGATGACTGACAGGATGGAACAGCTTCTGCACAGGAAGACTGTAAAGGAAGATGGCAGAGGGAGTGAAGCCTTCCATGCCAGGAGAAGAAAGGAGGAGGCCACCAGGGAACAATTTGTTCATTGTTCCTTCCAAAGCAGAAACTTGGGGACATCACATCCAATTAGGCAGGTCCAAAACAGAAGGAGGTTTCTTCACATCACTGTGAAACACCTCGTCGGGGCTGTGGCAGCACTCAGAGGATGACTGGTCAAATTCAAGGGCAAAAGCTCCATCTGAGGCTACAGAAACATAAGATGCAGCTTTGGGCTTGGGAATGGTTCTGTGCTGGGAGCAGGAAGGGCACAGCCCGGCCCCGGGGCAGCAGCAAAGGCTGGGCTGGGGGCAGAGGAGCCCCTGGAGCCCCCTTGGAAGTGGCAGAGGAAGGGACTCCTCTCACCCCCTCTCCCCGTGCCCTGCGTGTGCGCACACCGAGACGCCGGCAGTGCAGTGGTTGGGGCTGTCACACCATCCCCGTGGCAGGCCGGGGCTGCCAAACCCTGCCAAACCCACATTCCCACTAACATTTTCCATGCTCACCCGCTGCATTGGGCTGGTATTTATAGAAGTTTCAGTAAAAGCAATTCAGATACTTCCAAAAAGGAGGTTAGGGAAAAACACAGCAGCTTAGCCAAACCTGTACATTTTTCCAGCTTTGAGCGAGGGATTAAAGAGCTGATCTACCTCCCAGCTCTGGGCTGGAGCCCAGTGCTCCAGACTCCGATCTGCCAAGCCACAGTGGGCTTTGCTCAGGGCCCAGCAAGTGTTTCCTGCATTTCCAGCCCCGGAATTTCCACAGCAAGATCCCTCTGCTAGAAACAAGCCCTTCCCAGCTGAATCCATGGAGCTGTGGACTCTGCCCCACAGTTCACCATCAGTCTCCAGCCTCTGAACTGGGGTGCCACACAGTCTGAATGCACCAAACTCAAATGTACTTTCCTCTGCGCTACACATGATCCCTTTCCCTGATAGGAAAGCCAGGAAAGGCAGAAATATGGAAAAACAACAGGAGAACAAGAGTTCACATGGAGAGCACACATACCTGTTACACTCCCTATACCTGTGTGATATCTTGGTGCCCAAAGCCACAGGAGCAGGTCCCAGGAGGGGATGGAATCCTTCTCCCTGCTGACCTTCCACCACGACATGTACCCCACAATTAGCAAGATGCTTTGACTGAACCCACCAGTGCAGCACAGCTCTCCCAAGACAGGAAATAGATCAGAGGACTCAGATATTTGTTTTTTGTAGGACTGAACCTACCTCCATCCCTTGGAGACCACCAAGTTGATGCTCTAAAGGCTGGAGCCCCTCTGCTCTCGAGCCAGGCTGGGAGAGCTGGAGGGGGTTCACCTGGAGAAGGGAAGGATCCAAGGAGACCTGAGAGCCCCTTCCAGTGCCTAAAGGGGCTCCAGGAGAGCTGGAGAGGGATCACAGACAAGGGCCTGAAGGGACAGGACATGGCGGAATGGCTTCCCACTGCCAGAGGACAAGGTTCATAGGATATTGGGAAGGAATTCTTGGCTGTGAGGATGGTTGCCCAGAGAAGCTGTGGCTGCCTCATCCCTCCAGGTGTCCAAGGCCAGGTTGGACGGGGCTTGGAACAACCTGGTCTAGTGGAAGGTGTCCCTGCCCATGGCAGGCAGTGGGACTGGATGAGCTTTAAGGGCCCTTTCAAATCAAATCATTCTGGGTTCTATGACCACACAAGCTGCAGTATTCTCCATGTCAGCCCAAGGCATTACCTGAGACAGGGAAACAGGAGAAACACCAAGGCCACTTGGCCAGGTAAGGCAGCTGGGGGACTTGGAGAGGTGGGCTGCATGTCCCTGCTGCCGCAGCCCATCAAGAATGGTTCTGCTCTGCAGAGGCTGGTTTCCCCAGGCAACTCTGCAGGAAGATGCTCTGCTGAGCCCCACCAGCCCCGTGTGCCCTCAGCACCACCACCCTGCGCAGGAGGCTGCCAGAATTAAAGTGGGTCCCCTCGCAACTCTTCCTCCTCCTTCTCTCGAGCCGAACTCCAACCATCTGTGGTTTAACAGCTCTGCATCTGATCCAGCACCCTCGGCCCTCCCACAGCATGGAGAGAAATCAGCACTTTTAGTGCCCAAGTCACCCAACCTACTTCTCACTCCTACTTCAACCTGAGACCGATGACGAGGAGCCTGGGGGAGCTGACTCGGGTGGCATCACCTCCATCCAAGCCACCTGACACTGTGTTTGCAACTCCCCCAACTTCCGGATCCCACATCTCCTGTTAGTGACAGCCTGCTCAGCTGCCATGGCACAACCAATGCTGTCCCTTGAGGCACCTGAGTAGGTTCCGCCAGAATCCTCAGGGTGAGGCAGGGGTTTCTGGACACCTTTCTGAGGGCAGGTACCTGGATTCCTGTGCAAGGGTAGGTGTGCATCTCCCCTCACAGACGATCGTGGGAGTGAACAAGGCCCTGCAGCTCGGAAGGACCAGAGCGCTGCCACCTCAGCCTCACATCTTAATCACAAGATCGTTCTATTTCCATGGAAACAGCAGAATTAGAGACTTCGATGTAACGACAATTAGCAACATCAGGAATTTAACTGTTAAACCCATCACACTCCCATCCCCAGTGCCAGAAAAGGAGATGGTGCTTGCCCACACCACTGCCCCACTCCTGGCCACACTCAGGTGTTTGCTCCTGCTTCCCTCAGCAGCCAGCTGGGCTTGCAGTCTCTCCCATGTCAGCGCGTCAGGAGACAGAAGCTCCCGGCTGATGGTGGTTCCGTCCAGTGCCAGCTTGTTGGTCAGCAGCTGATCCTGGAGGATGTGCAGTGCTCCTGCTGACCAAGGTTTCCTCAGTGCCTCAGCAGCAGGAAAAGGCTTTATGTGCTCCTGAGTCACTCAGAGAGTTATGGGATGGCTCCAGGCACTGTGGGAAGGACAAGCCAGTGCCTCCCCTTCCCCTGACACAGCGAAGCACCGCAGTGGTTCTGGTCAGCCTGAGGACAGCGCAAAGCTGATAATTACCATCACTGGCACAGGGTACCCTGTCCCACCCCACTGTCATCACTCCACCATGCAGCCACAAGCCTTTCCTGAAAGCAAAGCTGGGAAGGACTCGGTAGCACCACAAGCCTCCCAAGACTTGTATCTTGGGTCTGCAGAACAGCATGGCGAAAGCTGCGATCATGGAAGCATCACCAAGGATGTTGAGGTGTATCAGGGAAGCTCCCTGAGCCCAGGAAGCCCTCAGGTTACAAGAACCCACCTCCCAGAAGAGGGGGTAAGAGCTGCCCCTCTGCCTTCTGCTCAGCCAGGGAACCACTTTGAGGGGTCGCTGCCCCATTTCCCCCTTGGTGCTCCACGCCTTGGCCCTATTGCCGTCAGCAGGACCCTTAGCTGACAGGACCAGCACAAGGAGCCTCTCCCGGACTTTACGCCCAATCCAAGGATTGAAATTGCTCAGCCAAGCTCTAATCATGTACCACCACACAGACCAACAGGCAACATGCTGATGGAGAGAAATTTTCCATGGCACATGCATTCTGCTGCCTTGCCCATGCCTGGACACCTGTGCTCGCTCCTGCCATGATTACAGTCACACTCCTAAAGCCCTTCCTGGGGGTCAGGACACCAATGTCCAGCCTCAAGGAGAGCAACTTCCCACCCACAGAAATCCCAGCCCTGCTCTGAGAGCTCAGACCTGGGGAAGCTGGAGAGAAATCATCTTCTACGCTGGAGGCTGTGGGACAGGGAAAGCACCTGCTCCAGTGGGAGCTCATGTGGAGACATTCCCACCCTTGAGCTGGCAAAGCTCCAGGGCTGAAACTGCATCTACAGCTGATCTCCCGTGAAAGCCGTGTGTGCTCCAGGCCAGACTCTCCTCCAGCCTCTGAAGAGAACTCCCCGGGGCACAGCTGCCCACCCAAACTGCCTGCACAGACAGGTACCAGCAGGAAAGCACCGCTGCGACCTCGGGTCCATCCTGCTGCTCTGCACATGGAGCCTGCGAGCACCATGAGCCCTGCACTCACCCCCCGAGCTCCTCCTGTCACAACAGGCAGTCCCGCCACACCATACGTGGGACTGGGAAGTTTCTGCGGAGAGGACATGCTGTCGGGACACTGCCAGGACACCCAGCAAGATTACACCAAGCCAGGGCTCAACCCACACCCACGCTGGGACCCCGCATGCAACAGCTCCAGCAGCTGGGGGAAGGCTGGGCTCCTCCTCCATCCTTCCAAATCCTGCCGGCAGCCTGCCCATCCAGGGAGGTGGGGGGCTGACACGCCTGGGCAGGCAGGGGGGCTGACACCTCTCAGTAGGGGTGGGGCTGAAAGCCCTTGACTGGGGGGCAGTGGCAGGCGCTCAGCTCTCCCGGCAGCGCAGTGACTCAGGTGCGGAGCCAGTAGCTCGGGGGAGTCTGCGGCTGAGTCACAGCGTGGCCGGTGACTCACCTCGGACACGGCGCTGCGGGGCCGACGGATGTGGCCGGCACACGCAGCTGCGGCAGCTCCAGCTGCAGGTCTGCTCCTGGACGCGGTGCTGCCAGCGGCTCCCCGGAGGCCCCGGCGCCAGGCAGAGCACTGACCACGCAGGGGCAGGGGTCTCCCGGGCTGCCAGCGCTGCTCCAGACACGCTGAACAGGGGCACCGTGCCTAGCTCCAGACACGCTGGTGGCCCTGCTGCAGATCCCTCGCCGAGGCAGATCAGGTGAGCCCTCAGCCTGACCACACCTGCCACCCCCCGCTGGCTCCGGGGCCAGTCCAGAGCTCACCCTGTGCCCCACACACCCTCCGGTCCTCCCTGTGCCCCACACACCCCCCGGTCCCCCCTGCCCGGAGCATGGGGCAGCATGATGGCCAGGCTGTGCCAGGAACATGGCCTGTCATGGAATCATGGAATCACAGAATCAAGGTTGGAAAAGCCTTCTGAGACAATCGAGTCCAGCTGCTCCCCCAGCACTGCCAAGACCACCCAGTGTGGTGCCATGTCCCCAAGTGCCACATTCACATGGCTTTTAAATCCCTCCAGGGATGGGGACTCCACCACTGCCCTGGACAGCTTGTGCCAGGTCTGGACAGCCCTGTCCATGAAGAAGTTTTCCCAATATCCAACCTAAACCTCCCCTGGAGCATGTGGAGTCTGTTTCCTCTTGTGCAAAGCACGTTCCCAGGTGCAGGCAGCTAGCAGTGCCAGGGGACAGGGATGTGCCCCTCGGTATGGGGGGATCAAGGAGACCTGACCTGCCCGGTCCCTCTGACCACTGTGGTCTCCTCACCTGGAGGAAGCTGCCCAACACCTACTTCAGCAATAAAGTAACCCAAATTCTCACTGACTGCACTTATTTTAGTGTGACACCTAAATCCAGCAGCACTGACGTGCTCTGGGACCGGCAGAATTAGCTCAAGGAGAGGAGGGGACGTGGGGCTGGGCCAGTGCTCCGAGAGCCTGGCAGGCCCAGTGAGAGCCAGGGACAAGAGGGGAGCGGCAGCAGGACCCGGCACCCAGGGAGGAAAGCAGGGACAAGCTGGGTTTTCCCAGAGAAGCTGCGGCTGCCCCATACCTGTAAGTGTCCAAGGCCAAGTTGGATGGGGCTTGGAGCAACCTGGGCTAGTGGAAGGTGTCCCTGCCCATGGCAGGGGATGGAATGGGATTGGATTTAAGGTCTCTTCCAACTCAAACCATTCTGTGATTCTAAAATGGAGTTTGGGGCTTTTGTTGTGGTTAGGTTTTTCACATTTCCACAATAATTTATCAGATAGCCCAAATCCCAACACTCCATAAAAACACCAGGACAACAATTCTGCTAAAAGCCTTGAACCACCTTGGAGGCGAATGACATCCAAACTGCCCAAAAAAGGGTAAGAAGTGGGAAGAAAGAGGAGGAAACAGATGTCAATGTGATCTTGAATGCAGGAAGTATCAAAAATGGTGTAGGAAGCTGAAGCCTTCAGGAAAATGAGTCTGTAACAATGCTGAGAGCAGCAGGAAGTGGCTGTGCGGAGCACGGACCCGCACAGGGGGCACAGTTCCCTCCTGGGCCCGGGGGTCTGCCAGGCCTCACACCCACCGCACCGGAGGCGCCAACCCAAACACTGGGGAAAAGCAAACACAGACCAATGCAGAATGGCAAAACCATTAGCAAAAACAATTTTTAAAATGTCATTAAAACAATGTAACTTTAAAGGCACAGACCTGAATCCAATGGTGTGAGGAAGAGTGAGAAAGAGCTAGCTCACACTCCTGCTCATGCTAATTTTTAATAAATATTGAAATAATGGAGATCCTCAGGAATGCCTGGAACAGAGCAAAGACCTTGTATCCCCCCGACCCTCAGGCAGCCCTCGCCCACACCAGTCCCTGGGAAGGGGTCGGAGTCAGTGGAACTGGATGTTTTAAACAACAATTCACGTTACAGCTGATCCCACTCCTCCAGGTGGTTCAGGTGTTGCTGACACAGGGTTGGACTGGATGATCTTGAAGGTCCCTGCAGCCCAAACTGCTCCGTGGTTCCATGACACAGACAACTCTGTTCCTGTTTCCATGGCCATGTGACTCATTCCCATACGACATTCCCTCTATCAATAAACACTTTGCAAAGTCAGTAACAGTAAAGACAGTAAGAACTGGCTACAGGACCAGGCTCAGAACAGCCAGAGATCCAGGCCAAGAGGTAAGAGGATTTCAGTGACCCCTGGAGCCATCCCAGTGATGTCAGGAAGCTCCACACAACTGGGAAAATGCTCTTGCTATGCCAGGTCTGAGGCAGGCAAAGTGGAAAGTGCCAGGAACAGCAGGACAGCCAGATCCCCCAGCCCCAAACCACAGACTACATCCTCTTGGGATCATTTCCAACACCAACAAGGGCATGACCAGGAACCACTGGTGTGGATTCACCACCATCAGGAGGGAGCAGGTGGATATGCCAGACAACAGAGCTCTAACACACACAGACCACAGGGGTGGAACAAGATGATCTTCGAGGTCTCTCCCAGCCCAAACCACTCCGGGATTCCATGAGAAAGAGCAGTCAGGAGAAAGGAGCTGGATTTACAGTCCAAAGAACTGTGGCTGGGTCAAGTGGGAGCGTGCTGCCTATAGTCTGATGTTTTTCATTTTAAGGACACTGGGTAAGGAAGAGCCATAAAAATTCTTTGAAGACCACAGGAAATGAACTCACAAAGAGACTTTTAACGAGCATTATGTGATCAGCTTCCCAAAAAGAACACCAAGAGATAAGTGATAATAAAGTGACAGTAAACTTTCAGCAAATAACGCCCAGGTAACAAAGTTTTATTTACACTAATCTAAAGAAACAAGTGAGAAAATAGAACTTTAAACCAGATAAATGCAACTTGGGAATTAAATGGGAACTATCAGCAGCTGAAGGAATTAACAACTAGAACAACTGACTGAAGCAGTGGTTGGGCTTCGTTCAATGTGTTACCCAGGAAGGGTGTGAAGGAATCCAGGAATGGGGGATCCAAGACCTTTCCAAACAGACAAAGCCCTTCCCAACCTGCCTGGATGGCAAGGCTGACCTCATGGGAGCAGGACGTTGCACTGAGACCTGCCAAGGTCCCTTCACCAGGAAGGGTCGGCCCTTCTCCAACTCCTGATGGTTTTCAGGCTGAACTACACATTTGTCTGGGAAATGCTTCAGCCAAACAATCTGTTAAGCTGAACGGGGGGGTGATGACACCATTTACTAGTTTACGATACACAGCCAGTAATGGAACAGACACTCCAGTATCAAAGTCTGTGTTTAAATCCAAACACCACACACTCCACACAGACCCTCAGGGTCCTCACAGACCCTGAAAACCAGATGACTGAGCTTAACATGCTTGTGCATTTTCTCCTCCAAGAGGAATATTTTGGTCTCCCCCCTTGCTTCTCACCACCACAGCCCCCTCGTGCCCCCACCACAGCTCACAGAACACCATATTGCCCTGTGCAATCCCCTCCCCAGCAACCCACTCCAGCCCTGAGAAGGGGTTGGCACCTCCTCCCAAACCCATTTCTCATTTGCACCAGGCCATGTGCCATTTTGTCCTCAGTTTTCTCTCAGACTCTCTTCAACTCAATTTTCTCATCTCGCAGTCTAGCAAAGCATTCTTCAGCCAATCCTCTGAGGAAAGCTGTCAGGAGAGGGAAGAGTAGGAGGAGTGACCACAAGTTCTTAGGATTTCTGGGAGGAAGGACAGCAAACTGCAGGGACTCCACCAAGGCAGGAACCGCCCAGAGGGGTTGTGGACTCCCCATCCATGGAAATGCTCAAGGCCAGGTTGGGTGGGGCTTGGAGCAACCTGGTTTAGTGGAAGGTGTCCCTGCATATGGCAGGGGTGGGACTGCATGGGCTTTAAGGTCCCTTCCAACCCAGATCATTCTACGGTTCTATGATTATTGAACTCCATAGGCAAGATCGTATTGGAGGTAAATCCACAACGAAAACAGAAAAAGAGAAAACAAAAGGAGATTACAGAAATCTGTTGTGTCCCTAAGCAGCAGTGCTGGTGGCACACACCGAAACTACCCTGGTGCAGAGGTAACCAGTGGGGTAGGAAACCAACTTGGCTCACCCGAGCTCCGTACTGGGCTTGGCATGGGAAGGCACACACAGGGAAACTGGAATTGAGGTCAGAATAACAAGGATAAAGACAAAGGAGTGGCAGCCAAGCCTGAGCCCAGAGCAGCTACGCAAGGAGGGAGAGGTGACCAGTGACAAACTGCAAAGACCAGAGGCGATTCCAGGGTACACCAGGGACCAAGATAAGAGCATGGGAAAGCTCAGCCTGTTCCACAGGGGACAGAGGAGCCACTGAGAAACAGCACTGAGGACTGGGCGGGGGGGCTGGGGGGTTAAGCCTTTTTGTCCAAGTCTCTACCAGCAAAAAGAGGACCAGTACAGGCAGAAGCCAAAGAATACACTGGAGCTTCCAGTAAAAAATGCAATGTCAGGTGTTTTACATGGGCAGATGGGGACAGGCAAGAGATGATGGTTTAAATTGAAAAAGGAGATTTCAGTTACATAATAGGATGAAGTTCTTCCCTGTGAGGGTGGTGAGGCCCCAGCACAAGTTGCCCAGAGAAGCTGTGGCTGCCCCATGCCTGGAAGTGTTCAAGGCCAGACTGGATGGGACTTGCAGCAACAGGGATAGTGGAAGGTGTCCCAGTCTGTACTGGGACAGGTGATTGCCCCAAACCAGGTGCAGGACCTTGCACTTGGCCTTGATCCACTTCATGAGGGTCCCACAGTCCCCCTCCTCCAGCCTGTCAGGGCTCCTCTGGATGCCATCCCTGCCCTCCAGCCTGTCACCTGCACCCCTCAGCTTGCTGTCACCTGCAAACACAGAGGGTGCACTCAGTGCCGCTGTCTATGTCATTAACTAAGATATTAAAAAGCACTGGTCTCAGTATGGACCCAAGAAGAACAGCACTCATTACTAGTTTCCATTTGGCCACCGACCATAACCCTTTGGATGTGTCCAGCCAATTCCTCACCAACCCAATAGTCCACCCACCAAATTCACCTCTCTCCAAACTCTCTGCAGTCTCCTGGGAAGGTGTAAGATGTCACTGACAGGTCTTTAAAAGCCGGTCCTTCATTTCCCAGAAGGACAGACATCCCGACCCCATGATCTCCCACTGCCCTTTCCCATCCCACTAGGGGACTGCACAAGGTTGCTCCTGCCTCACCTGCAGATTCTGGGCTCTTCTGGACCCTGCCAGCTTCTCCCTCAGGAACCAAACTGGCCACAATGCCTTGTCCTCCTTGATCCCAGCAATTCTTTTATCCTCTTTGTTCTCCTCCTTGTTCTCTACAGCTTTTTTCACGAGCCTCAGACAGACCATCCTCACTCTCCGCCTCCAGTGTTGCTGTTTTTCAGGTGTCTCACATGGCTCTGCCCATAGCATCTTCCCTTCTTCCTCCATGCTTCCTCCAGCCAGCCTCATGCTTTAATTTAACGCCATCCCTCAGCTCTGGGTGATGATTCATAGTTCTGCCTTTCTATTCCTGGACTGTCTCCTGTCCAAAATGAAGTCTCAGCTTTTTTTCCCCTCCAGCATTTCAAGTGTGCACCCACAAGCCCGAGCTCCACATGATTAAAGAGAGCTGCTGCTAATCCCAGCTTTGTCCCCTCTCCCCTCAAGCTCTCGCTGCTCAGGGCCTTGGGACGTCGCTCAGATCCTGTCTGGGACTTGAGGACATGATTCAGACAGTAACAGAGCTTATGGATCTTCCTCTCCCTCTCCTCCTCATCCTGGCTGTCCCTAAACCCCTGCAGATCTCCACAAGCTCCACCCCCTAAAACCTGTCTTGTCCCCTGGCCATGCAGTCAAAGGCTCCCAGCATCCACTCTGCATTGACCATTATTGCCCCTTGCCCCAAAAAATACCTATAAACTATATAATCCTGGCTCATCCCTATTCAGCCAGAACGCTGCTGCAGTTGGAATTATTTCCAATCTCTGTCTTCAGCAGACCAACACTCCCTCTGAATCCCACTCTGGGCCCTCCTCTTCTGTCACATCAACCATGAGCTGCATGTCTTCCCCCTCCCAAACACCTCATTCCATAACAACCATCCTACCTCTGCTGTCTCTCTCCCAAACCTGGCAGAAGCTCCACTTCCCAGCTGCTGAATTCCAGCAAACACCTCCCTGCTTCCTCCCATTTATGCTTCATATTGAAAAAGCTCTCTTTAAACCACTTGAAGTCACTTTATTCTCCTCTTCCAAGCTCTCCCAAGCTCTGTGCCCACCAGGAACACCCAAGCCACCCCAGGGGAGGTGGCTGCCCTGGGAGGTCCATGTCCTGACGCAGTCCTCCACTGTCCCACGATCTCTGCGCTCTCCATGTGCTCATCAGCACCTGCCTCTCACTTTTAAACCAACTCTGAGCCCCCACAGCAGGGCTGGCCCTGCCCTGTGCTCCCACAGCACCTTCCGTAGGAGGGACCCTACCAGGTGAGGCTCCAAGGGGTGACTGCCATGAAAAACCAGGAACAGGAGCAGCACATCCCACCTACCGCATCACTCCCAAGCAGAAGAGCCACAGCACTGCCAGCCCTGCAGCCCCCACCCCTTGCCAGAGACAGCACAGGCCTCAGGCACCTGCCACCAGCACGGCACCCTGCATGGACCTGTGTGCTCCTCCAGCTCCCACCACAGCACCCTGCACAGACCTGTGTGCTCCTCCAGCTCCGCCCAGCCATCCAGAGACTGGGGATGGATGGCACTCGCCACAGCCTGATCGCAGAACCACAGAATGGTTTGTGTGGAAAGGGACCTTAAAGCTCAACCCATTCTAACCCCCCTGCCATTGGCAGGGACATCTTCCACTAGCCCAGGTTGCTCCAAGCCCCATCCAACATGGCCTTGGACACTTCCAGGGATGGGGCAGCCACAGCTTCTCCGGGCAACCTGTGCCAGGGCCTCATCACCTTCACAGGGAGGAATTTCTCCCCAGTCTCCCACCTTTGGCAGTGGGAAGCCATTCCCCTTTGTCCTGTCACTCCAGGCCCGTGTCCAAAATCCCCCTCTGAAGACCAACCCCCTTTTCGCTACCACAGGAGTCAGAAATACCCAACACCTGCCCAAAACCAAGAGCAGGAGTCATTGTGCACCGAGCCTGCTGTGGGAGCGTGCATGGGACAGACAGCCCACGTTGGCTGATGACAGCCCACACTGACCACCATGGGTTGGCCACTGTGGCAACCCAGATTCAGCAGCTTCCAGCCCGGGACTCTGCAGCAGCAGCAGAACTCAGGCAGGATTTCGGACACAGCAGCTGGGAATGAGGCACACAGCCCCCAGGCTGGAGTGGATTTCATCACCACAGATCACATGGCCAGAACCAGATGTCACACATGACCCCAAGCAGGAATTCCCCAGTGACTCACAGCCAGGACTTCCAGAGCAGAGATGCAGCCCCACAGCAGCCAGACACCCAGACACCCGGCACAGATGCAAACATCCTTTGCCCTCCACGTGCCACGAGCTGGGGCGCTCTGCTCTGTCTGGATATCTATTTCCTTGGGATTTGTGAGAATTCAGAAGCAGCAGGGTTTGGTTGGAACTGGACAGCAGATCTGACAGTCACTGGGGAAGGGGAGACGAGCAGATATGCAACAGGTCTTAATCACACCAGTTAGGAAGCAGCTAAAATTATCTTGATTTTCAGCTTCCCTGCCCCAGAAGATTCTTTGCTGTCACTACAACACTTCACGAAATCCACCTGAATAGGCACCCGCAGGCTCTCTGCTCCCAGTGCTGCCCCGAGCTGCCATGGTGCCTCTTCCACGCGGGACACTGCAGGAAGGAACACACAAGAGGCAATGACTCGCAGGAAGTCTGGGAGGAGGATTAAAAAAAAAAAAAATCAGATGCCAAAGCAGGAAGGCGGAATCAGAGGAGAAAAGGCCTCCTCCTGCCAGGCAGAGACGCAACTGGAGCACCGTGTCACTGCCGAGGTGCCCATCAAGGTGCAGAGCTCTGATCGCAGTCTAGGACAGCTCTCACATCCCTCAATTCCCAGAAGCCAGGCTTTTGCGTCA
Source organism: Oxyruncus cristatus (assembly GCA_013399855.1). NCBI lineage: Eukaryota > Metazoa > Chordata > Aves > Passeriformes > Cotingidae > Oxyruncus > Oxyruncus cristatus. The sequence continues at coordinate 113,309 of VXAY01005027.1, read as the reverse complement.
GCCCTTCAGCCCACAGCTGCTCCTCCAGACTCCATGGCCACTGCCCACATCCCACTCACACCCACACCAGCTACGAGGGGATTTCAGCCCAAGGGATGTACACCACTGCCCTGGGCACAAGAGCACCCAGTTCTAAGAGAGGCCCAGGTCAGTGGGACGTCGCTGCCCAAAGTGCCGGTTGGTGAGGAACATCCCTAAACTGGAAAAGGCTCTATGCAACCAAACTGTGAAACTCCTGAGAAACTGGGAGTTTATGCTGGGACAAGGGAGGGCAGAGAGCCACCAGGGACTGACATCACACTGACCCACAGCCAGCGCAGGGACACGCGCCAACGTCTGGCCAAACACCCGGAGCGCGTCCCTGGTACAGGCACTGGCTCCCAGCTCCTCACCAGGCACTGACTGTGCCGCTGCCATGGCCAGGAGATCTGGCACACAGAGCTTTGCTGTCAGCTCTCACACAGCTCGGATCAGCACAGTCCAGGTCGATTCTGACTATTCCCAAAAACCAGGTTCTCCAGCTGTAAGCTTGGTGAGGTGAGAGCTGCACCTGCCAAAGCTGCCTCCAGATGAACTGGGCCACAACATAAAACTCCGTAAAAACAGGGGATGTATTTGTCCAGGTGTGCTACCCCAGCCATGCTTTGACTCTGCCCATCACTCCCAGGAGACCAAGGTCTCCGCTCACACCAGTACTTGCTCCAGGACTCTCCCCAGGAAGATCCTTCTGCTTGTGCCATCCACGCCAAGCAGTGCCAGCCCTGCCAATAACTCAGCTAGGCAACAACACACGTGGTGGTGCAGGACTCAGGGCTTTCCTTCGCCAGCAGGTAAGGCAGCTGGAGAAGCATTTCCCATGGCCCTCGGGAATCTCCCCTGAGAGTCTGGGACCCAAGACTGCAGCACCCCCCATCCAAGCCACAGAGAGCACATGATCAAAACAGGAGATGCTCCAAGGGCTGGAGCTCCTCTGCTCTGGAGCCAGGCTGGTAGAGCTGGAGGGGGTTCCCCTGGAGAAGAGAAGGCTCCAGGGAGACCTGAGAGCCCCTTCCAGTGCCTAAAGGGGCTCCAGGAGAGCCGGAGAGGAACCTGGGACAAGGGCCTGAAGGAACAGGACATGGAGGAATGGCTTCCCACTGCCAGAGGACAGGGTTAATGGGATATTGGGAAGAAGTTCCTCCCTGTGAGGGTGATGAGGCCCTGGCACAGGTTGCCCAGAGAAGCTGTGGCTGCCCCATCCCTGGAAGTGTCCAAGGCCATGTTGGACGGGGCTTGGAGCAACCTGGGCTAGTGGAAGATGTTCCTGCCCATGGCAGGGAGTGGAACAAGATGGTCTGTAACCCAAACCATTCTGTGATTCTACAGTTTGCCCAACCTCCCACTTTTGTGCTTTTTTAACCACCTTTGCACTTAATTTCCAGCAAACCTGAAGACCACAGAGCCCCAACCTGCATTCAGAAGGGCGGCACTACCGGAGCTGTGCAGATGCCTTGAATGCCCAGCTCTGAAGCAGAGATGCGCCAATGGCTCTGGAGTTCACAGCTGCCCCCACGGCACCCCAGTACCGTGCCTTGCGGTTTCCCAACCCTCAGGAACTCACAGGCACACATAAACAGGGCAATTCTGCAAAGGTCATGGAATTAGCAGGAAAAAGCTGGCTAAGCAGAACACTCTCCTTCCCAAAGGGTGTAATTTACTCGAGGCTGATTCAGCGGAGTGAGGACACAGCCAGCTCTGAGTGCAACCCTGCATCACAGGGCTCCCTGAGCCCGTGGGACTGGGGGGCTCCAGCCAGAAGGGTCCTCCTCATCTTCCTCCAGAGGACCCTGTATCAATGGCAACTCCTGCCTGGGAATTTGTTTTGTGAATCAGCACAGAAGGAGCAAGTTTCAAAAGATGTTGGGAAAGGATGGAGCATAGAGCTGAAAGACTAGTGCCGGAACTGAACAGTGATGAGATTCAGGTAGTTTAACTCATCAAAAAGAGAGACAGCAAAGTGACCTCATTAACTGGTACAACCAGCTTTAAACATAAAAATATCCAGTATCAAAGGAGTCCTTCCTCAGAGAGAAAGGCAAAAAATACCTAGGATGCTGGAGATGTCAATTGGAAGAGTGATGCCACGTACTGACAGCAGGGCGGGTAATGATGGAAAAATCTCCCAAAGCAGCAGGCCCAGGGCTTTGCCCATACCTCAGAGAGGCCTTATTTTTAAGGCTAAAATCCTGAGGTGAAGTGATCACACCAAAATCCTGGGATGGACTGTTCACACCAAGTGACCCAACAGTCCATCCTAGTCTCACACCCAGCCAAAGCCAGGCCCTGTAGCAATGCAGCACTGTCATGATGGGATCACCCCTGCCCAGCAGAGCAGATGTGGAGCTCTGGGATAGCCAGGCTGCTCCTGGCTATCACAGACGTTCTCCAAGGCTTCCCTCATCCCCAGCCTCTGCCAGAGCAGCAACAGCTGGAAATTGTAGAGGAAAGCTTTCCTAAAGTAACCCCACTTCTTCAACTGCAGAAAGGATCCCACAAGGGTTTAGAGACATATGGGAGGAGTGTGGAAGGACAATGAAGAGAAAAGCACATGCTCTGGGTGAAACTGCGACTGTAGAGATTCCTGCTCCCTGGCTTCAAGTCCTCATCACGGCTCAAGTCCTCTCAAAGCTCTCCCAAGAGAGCTGAGCTTTAGGTGGGCTGCAAGGCACATGCACAACCATGAAAGTCAGGAAACAATTCCCATCACCTGGCAAAAGCTCTGTTAAAGGAATCTCACCTACTTCTCATCTCCCTTCCACCTCTCCCTCCTGCCTTCACGGCTTAACGCACCCAGAAGACCTCTGTGTAACCATCTTCTCAACCCTGCACCATGATGCCCTTTCCCTATTCCACCTTCCCAGTGCTCTCTCCCCTGTCCGTCTGTGGATCTGTGCTGGCTCCCGTGGGCCCCTGCCACTCACAGCCTGTCCCTCAGGTAACACCCTGCACGGGGGCATCTCTCGCCCTCCTCAAAGCCACATTTTGGTCACTGCTCAAAGTTCACTTCTAGGAAAGAAATTAAGCACTGTGCAATTACTGTTCTAGTTACAAACTCTATTAATACGGCTCTGTCTGTAGCCTGTCCCAGAGTCACAGCGTTCGAGGTCACATTTATTGTGAGCAGGGGCTGCACCAGACCCCATGCTGGTAACATTTTGCTTTATGCAGATATGAAATCTTTGATGGAGCTCAGCAGCTTGCAGCAGTCTCTGAGATTTGGCAAGGGAAGCAGCCTGGGATGAAGGAATCGCTTTTTGCAAGCCCCCTGAAAATCTGTCCAAATTTGGTCGTTAGAAACTACCGAAAACCTCCGGGTCCCGCCTGCGATGCAGCTGACGTTGGCAACTGGCCCGACCTGCCGCCTCCAGCCCTGATGCCCAATGGCCCCTCTATCCCCAATGCCACCCCGAGCCCCAGTGTCCCATGGCCCCTCTGCCCCCAGTGCCTTCTCCAGCCCCAGTTCCCCACAGCACCTCCAAACAAAGCTCCAGCTCAAGGAGGAAACCAAAACAGAGCAGGTTTCCCTTTTCCCTTTCCTCCCATGGCAACACCACCAAGGCTGACTCGTGAGCAGGTGCAGGTGGCTCTTGCCCCATCATGGGCTCCAAACTCCTCACAAAAGGTTTGTTCCCCCAAGCCCAGGGAGTTGTCAGGGCTCCAGCTGCAGCAGCCCCCGGAACACCCACTCCACCTCTCTCCCTGGCAGACCTCACAGCCACAGACCTCCTTGGCTCTGACAATGCCTCTGTCTCCACCACCGGTTGCAGCAGTGACCTCCCCCCGGCC
>VXAY01005027.1:54284-65745 GCA_013399855.1 Oxyruncus cristatus | reverse complement strand
CTCAGGAGTTTGTCCCGGAACACCTGGAAGGGTGCAGGTCAGAGCCCCTGGCCCCAAGCCCCCCGGGCGGAAGGGGTCTTGGGGGTATTGGGAGGCCTCACCTCATACAGGTAATCGAAGATCTCCAGGATGGTGAGGAGGCTGGCACCGATGAAGAGCCCCATCTGCCCCCCGATGTCACCTGGGTGGGGGGCAGTGTCAAAGAGGGCACACCCCTCGGAGCCTCTCTGGCCCCGCCCCCGGCCCTCACCCGGCCCCCCCTGGCCCTCACCCAGCAGCCCTGCCACCTCGTATGCCTTCTTCTGCTCAATCATCTCGTAGTTCAGCGCCTCAAAGAAGATGTCCAGGACCAGCACATTGTCTCTGGGGGACATGGGATGAGGGGACAGTGTCAGGCACAGGGGGCCAGGGGACCGTGCCAGGTTGTGGTGGGCGGGGGCTGGACTGTGCCGTGGGGTACAGGGGAATGGGCATAGGGGTCTGCCTGGTGCTGGGGGGCACAAGGATGTGCTGGGCTGTATTCTGGGGCCCCGTGCCATGCTGCGCCATACTGGGCTGTGCCATGTAGTGCCATGCCATGTTGTGCTGTGCCATGCAGTGCCACATTTTTCCCTTTGCTGGGGCATATTTGCACAGGGTAGGCTGTGCTGTGCCAGGCCAGTTCATGTGTGCTGGGGACGTGTAGCCATGCCTTGTCACACCATCACACCGTGCCGTGCTGTGCCAGTTCAGGGATTATGGTGATGCCATGTGGCTGTGCCATGCTGTGTCCCACCATCACACTGTGCCGTGCCAGCTTACATGTGCTGGGGGCGCTGTGTGGCCATACTGTGCTGTATCACATCATCACATCGTTCTGGGCCAGTTCACGTGTGCTGGGGACACCCTGTGGCCATGCCATGTCACACATCACTCTGGGCTGTGCCAGTTCATGGCTCACGGGAATGCTGTATCACACCGTGCTTGTTCATGCTGTGTGCCATGTCACACCAGTTCACGTGCTGGGGATGCTGTGTGGCTGTGCTGTGCCACGTCACACCGTCACGCTGTGCCACACGGTGCACTGGTGGGGCAGAGGGTGACATGGTAGTGGCAGCAGCGGTAGCAGGGGTGGAAGTGTCACTCACGCGATGTACTGCTCTGTTTTGTTGAACTTCTTGGCCAGGTACTTGGCCGAGGCCTTGCTGGGGATCTTCACCATGGAGAGCTCTTTGCCGTAGCGCACCATGGCACAGGGTGTGCGGCATGCGCAGTACTCGCTGTCCTTCGTCACCAGGAAGTCTGGGGGGGCACGGGTGGGACAGGGAGCCCCAGGATCCCTGCCCGGGGTGGGGACACTCGGGGACAGAATCAGTGGCACGTGGGGGGAACCCAGCCCTGCGTGTCTGGAGACAGTGGTGACCCCCACCCCGAGGAAGGCACAGGGACACTGGAGCCATGGTTGCAGCAATGGGGGCACAGAGGGCGCAGGGACACCAGAGCCACGCTTGCAGCAATAGGGGCACAGTGGGGGTGAGGGGTTCCAGGGGTGCCCGGGGCTGTTGAGGGGCCGGGGGTACATACCCAGCGCGGGGTCAGCACACTCCTTGTACTGCTCCGGAGTGCAGACGTTGGCGTTGCCTGCAGGGGAGGCGGCGGTCGCAGGGGCGGGGGGTTGTCCCGGCAGCCCCCGCAGCCCCCCGGCCGCCCCCCCGCTCACCCGGCATGTGCACCATGCGGCAGTTGCAGTTCTCGGCCAGGTAGCGCGTCTCGCAGTCCAGGCGGCACGCGGTCAGGCTGTAGTTGGTGAAGAAGTCGGACTCGATGGGGGTGGCCTTGCAGTCCCCCCACGGGGGGGGCAGGTACACGAGCTGCCGGGTGCCCGCTAAGGAAAACAAGGTGTCCCGAGGTTCCCAGTGTCATGCCTGGTGTCATCCCTAGCCATGCTGCCACCTCGCAGCCCACCACAGGAAGAGCTTATCTGGCACAGCCAGTGCTGGGAGGTCCTACCACCCCAGAGCCCCCCTCCTACCCTGTCCTCTCCTTTCTGGCCTTGGGGATGGGTGTTGCAGGCAGTGCCACCTCTACCAGGTGCCACGGCAAGGGTGGCACATGGCAATTGGGAGCACGCGGGAGCCAGATGTGCCAGGCGGGGGGTTGGCACAGACCCCCATACTCCCCTCAGTGCTTGCTGAGCAGCCAGTGAATGCTGGGGATCCTGGTCCTGCACCCCCAGTGCCCCCATCCCACCCTGCCAGGCGCAGGAAAGTTGTCGCAGGCAGCGTCACCTGCGCCAGGTGCCACAGTGGAAGGGAAGGAGCCAGCAAGGGCTGGCACACGGCATCTGGGAGCACACAGGAGCCAGGCGTGCAGGGATCGTGCCTGGTGAGGGACCCAGCACCCCCACCCGTGGGTGCCAGGGCCACGCTCCTGCTGCTGCCGTGCTCCTGCCGCCTGCGCCACGCGCGCCGGCACACGTGGTGACACCCACCCAAGGCACCTAAATTTAGGTGTCTGGCTGCGGAGGATGGGTGCTGCCACCCCCCTGGCGGCTGTTCCACAGGAGCCAGGGGGTCGCTGAGGGAGCCAGAGCCTGTGGAGAGCCCGCGTGGTCCTGGTGTGGGGCTGCCCCACACGGTGTGCTGCTCCTGGCCAGCGTGGTGGCACCGTACTCATGGCACAGCTTGGCACGGGATGTCCCTGCGAGGATGGCTGTGGTACCCACAGCACAGCTTGGCATGGGATGCCTCTAGGGGGATGGCAGTGGTACCCATGGCAGGGTTCAGGATGTCCCTATGGCTCAGGGTGTCCCAGCATGTCCACACCAGGCTGTCTCAAGCCCTTTGGGGGCCCATCCCCAGCCCTCTGGGGGTCCATCCTGATCCCTCGGGAGTCCATGCCTAGCCTCGGGCGCCGTGCCCGGATACCCGCTGCTGCTGGCAGGAGACAAAGGTCTGGAAGCCAGGGGCAACGCCAAAGCCCAGCTGGTCAATGAAGGGTGGCTCCTCCTGGCTGTGGATCTGCACCTTCACCCCCACCTCGAATGACGTCTCGTCTGCAGGGCAGGGGGGTGGGGGGTCAGGTGCCGCACAGGGGTGCTCACCTGTGTCCCCAGACAGGCAGGGGGCTCACCTGTGTCCCCAGACAGGCAGGGGGCTCACCTGTGTCCCCCCAGACAGGCAGATATTCCTCCTGCTGGACATTGAGCATGAGCTCGAGGCCGTTGCCAGAGCCCCCCTGCAGCGTGGTCAGGACCTCGCGCCCCGGCCCCCCCGGGTTGAACGTGTAGCACTTCCCCAGACGCGTAAAGATCTGTGGAGACACAAGGGACATGAGGACAGGGCCCTGGGTGACACGGTGGGGTCTCTGTGAGGACAGGGCGGGATCCCAGTGCCCCACGGGACCCAGTGCAGGATCCCAGTGCCGCGGAGCAGGATCCTAGAGCCCGCCAGGGCCCAGAACAAGGCCAGAACAGTAACAGTGCCCGCCCTGCCCTGCCTGTGTCTGGGCTGCCACGACTCTGCAGGGATATTGGGTTTCAGTGAGGCTCCAGGGGACACGTGGGGACACTTGAGCAGAGAGGGCGCAAGCCAGGATGGTGATGGGGACCAGGACTCCTTAGTCACCGTGGCAGAGGCCACTGTGTCCCCTCAGAACCTGAGAGCCTGTCCTGGGCCAGTCACCCCAGCGACTCTGGGGACCTGCACACCCAGCCAGGTACCTGAGGGTGACCTTGAGCCTTCAGGGACTGGCATCCCCAGCCAGGGCTCCTGGAGTGATCCAGAGGCCCCAGGATTGGCCCCATGGACCCCAGTCCTGCCATACAGCCCCATGGGGTCACCCCCCCCCCCGCTATGTGTGCTCCCCCCATAGTGTCCCATGGGGGGGGAGGGGGCGTTGCTGTGGCAACGAGCTGCTCCCAAAGTGGGGACCTGTCACCATGGCAACACGGTGCCCAAGGAGGAAAGGGGGGGGGGGTCATGGCAACAACTGCCCGGCATGGGGATGCCTGGGGGGGGTATGGATGGGGACAGGGACTGGGACATGGCCCTGGCACTGCCAGCCCTCCTGCTTCCCACTCAGGTCACCCAGGGACCCCCAGCCCTGCACCCTGGGGACCTGCTGTTCCCACTCTCTGCTGTTCCATCCCTGGACCCATGTCCCCACACTGCCATCCTACCCCATCCCACCGGCCCTGGCGGAGGCAAGAAGGGGGCACAGCCCACCCCGATGGCTCTTGGGTCTTTGCCACATGCCCAGGGACCTTGGGGACCCTGAGGATGGGGTGGAACGAGGCGCAGGGACACAGTGCCAGAGCTCAGCACCACAGCCCAGGGCAGAGGATCCCAATCCAGGACTGAGCTCCCCAGCCATATGTCCTGGCCCTCGAGCCCAGGGACCAATGCCACTGCTACCTGGTCCTGCTGCAGGGGCACCAGCAGAGTGGCTCGGGCCAAGCGTGTGGGGGCACAGGGGCCACAAGGAGGGCACAGAGCTGCTGAAGGGCAGCTCATCCCTGAGCTCCAGAGAATTAATTGGTACTCTAAGAGCATTAAGGTGACAGTAATCGCTGGGAACAGAGATGGGCACTAGGCACAGTGGGCACGGGCTGCCCAGCATCCACAGCACGCTGCTGCAGCATGAGGGACATATCTGTCCTGCCTGTGCCACCATCACTGCCCGTCCCACTGTCCGTGCCTGTCATGCACGTGCCATGATCCCAGCTAGTACTACTGTCCCTGCCCTACTCTGGGGGCAGCGGTGGGGCCAGTGCTTGCACAGGGACCCCCATCTGTGCCAGGTGTGGTGGGATGTGCCAGTCAGCCAGAGAAAGGGCTCACCCACAGGTGCCTGACCTTGGCAGGACACCCAGGTACCTCTGCAGTGCCCAGGAAGGTGGGCAGGGGCTGATGGTGCTGGGGATGGTAAGATGCAGAAATGGGATGCAAGAAGGGGCTCAGGTGCCAATGCCCAACCCCAGCAGGACACCCATGTCCCTCCACAGCCCCGGGGGCACACAGCGGGTCCCCTCCCCATCCTCGCAGTGCCCACGTGCAGCAGGATGGGAGGAGGAGCTCACCTAGAGGTGGCTGACACTGGCAGGACACTCGTGTCCCTCCACAGGCCCGGGGGCACATGGGGGTCCCCGCCCCACCCTCCAGGCACTCACCACGGTGAAGTTGTGGGCGGTGCAGCCAGTGCCACGGAAGGTGCACTGCAGCAGCATCTCGGCCAGGTCGTGGCCCGTGCGGTTGTAGAACTCGGCCATGCTGAAGGGCTTCGCCTTGAAGTTCTTGAAGTTGGCTTTGTCCCTCAGGGCAGCCAGGACATGGGGCTCGGCCAGCTGCGGGTTGCTGATCTCGTAGCGCTCGTTGAGCAGCGCCAGCAGCTCGCCCACGTGGTACATGTCGTTGCGGGTGATTTTAGAGAAGCGGAACTCGTTGAGGTTGCAGATGGTGATGGCCGGGAAGGTGAGGTTGCGGGCAGCCACCTCGTCCAGCTTGGTGACGTGGGGGTAGGTGAGGAAGTAGGCGACGCGCTCGGCGCACACGAGCAGCAGCAGCCCCAGTGAGCCCAGGAAGAAGCCGCCCCAGAGCACGCGGCGCAGGGACACGGCCCCGTAGGCGAAGACGTGGCTGATGCCGTGCAGGGAGGAGCTGTGGGCGAAGGCCCGCAGGCTCGAGAGCCCCTCGCCCTCCCCGCTGCCCTCCGAGCCCCCCCTCATCCTGNCCCCCGCGCCCCCCCCCACCCTGCCGCCGCCGGGCCCCCGCCGTGCCCGGCACTCTCAGCCCATCGCCGCACCGGGCTCAGGGCGCTGCCGGCGGGGAGAGCACGGAGGAGGGTGGGTAGGGCAGAGGAAAGCAGGGGCAGGACCGGCCGCTCCGCTCCCCCGCGCTGCCTGTGCTGCCCGACCGGTGCCGCGGGGCCGCCGCCAGCGCAGCCCCGGCCCCGGTCCCAGCCCCAGCCCCGGTCCCGGTTTCAGCTCCGGTCTCGGATCCGGTCCTGGTTCCAGCGCCAGTCCCGATCCTGATCCCGGATCCGGTCCCAGCCCCGGCTCTGCTCCCGCCGCAGCCCCGGTCCCGATCCCGGTCCCGGTTCCAGCCCCANCCCGCCCCTCCCGCTCGGCTCCACCCGCCGCCCCCGCCGGCGGCCGCGGCGTTGGGGTACGGGGGGCTGAGACCCCCGGGGAAGGGAGGGGTCAGCAGCGCCCCTTCATCGGGCGGCCCAGGAGAACCCACCCCGGGGGGCACACAGCGATCCCCCTCAACCCGGGGTCACGCAGAGGTTCCCCCACGACGGCGGGTGATGCAGTCGTCCCTTCATCCCAGAAAGATGTCACAGGGTCCCCCCACTCCGGGGGTGACACAGGTGTCCCCCAATCCTAAGGCTGACAACAGGAGACCCCCCCACCCCGGGAGGGTCATGCAGGGCTGATCTTACCCCAGAGGGTTACAGAGATTCCCCCAGCCTAAGGGGTGACAAAGAGGTCCCCTACCCTGAGGGGCGACACAGATGACCCTCCAGCCCCTGTGGTCACACAGGGGTAACCCCCATACCAGGGGTCCCCAATACCAGGGTCAAGCCGGGGTTCCTCCACCCCAGGGGGTGACCCAGGCTTCCTCCACTTCAGGGATGATACAGGGTCCTCCATCCTGGACGGGGACACAGGTGACCGCCCCGCCCCAGCGAGGGTCACACAGGTGTCTCCCCATCCCAGAGGTCACCCAGGGGGTCGCCCACTCCGGAGGTGACACATGGGACTCCCCACCCCAGGAGGTCACACGGAGGCCACTCATCTCAGGGGTGACACAGAAGCTCCCCCACCCCGGGGGCGATGCAGCGTTCCCTCACTCCGAGGGTGACACAGGGGTCCCGCACTCCACGGGCAACACATGGGACCCCCAACCCTGGCGGGTCACGCAACGGTCCCTCCATCCCGGGGGTGATGCAGGGGGTCCCTACCCCAAGAGGGCCACACAGGGGTTGCCCATCTCGGGGGGGAGGACTCATCCCAACGAGGGGGTGACACAGCGAACCCCCCACCCCCGTAGGCAGCGCAGCCGGGACAGGGGGCGGAGCCAGCACCTCCAACCACGCCCACAAATAACGTCACTCGGTACAGACCCCGCCCCCTCCGAGACCCCGCCCCCTCCCGGTGCCAAGGGCGCCCTTGAGCGGCCCGGAGGACCCTACACCGCGTCCTACCAGAGCAGAGGAGAGCCTCCCATCCGCCTTCCATCCCTGTTTATCGGGGAACAGCAGGGGGACCCCCTCAGCACACGCCCCTTGTTCACTGGGGAACAGTGGGGGGACCCCCTCAAGACCCCTCCTTTGTTCATTGGGGAGCAGCTGGGGGGGCCCTCCCTCAGGACTCTTCCTTGGTCTGCTGTCGGATGAGCTCGGCGTAGAGCCCCCCCCGTCGCACCAGCTCCTCGTGGGTCCCTGCCTGTGGGGACAGCGGGGACAGCGTCACCCCCAGGTGCCCGCATGCTGCCCCCATGCCTACCCCGGTGCTGGTCTCACCTCGGCCACGCGGCCACGGGCCAGCACGGCGATGAGGTTGGCGGCACGGATGGTGCTGAGGCGGTGGGCGATGAGCAGCACGGTGCGGCCCGTGGCCGCCCGGTCCAGCGCCTCCTGCACCGCCCGCTCCGCCTGCGCGTCCAAGGCGCTCGTGGCCTCGTCCAGGATGAGCACGGCCGGGTCCTTGAGCAGCGCGCGGGCGATGGCGATGCGCTGCTTCTGCCCCCCGGACAGCGCTGTGCCGCGCTCGCCTAAGGGGCACCGGGGGACACCATGGGATGGGGGGACAGCACGGGATGGGGGAGACAACTGAGGGGATGGGAGAACAACTGCTGTACCATCCTGGGAGAAGCCCATACCCAGAGCCTGGGACCTCCTGTCCAGAGCCCGGCGTGGCCACGGCTCTCGCTGGGACAGCTGAGCACTGGCAGTGACCAGCAGACAGTGTCGCCGTGGGACCGGGGTCACCCCTGCCAGGGTCCCACACCCGCCTGGCCCCCTCCCGCCCCGGCCGTACCCACGACGGTGTCGTAGCCCTGGGGGAAACTGCGGATGAAGTCGTCGGCGTTGGCCTGCCGGGCAGCCTCATACACCTCGGCGTCAGAGGCTTCCGGCTTCCCGAAGCGGATGTTCTCCATGATGGTCGTCGCAAACAGCACTGGCTCCTGTGGCAGCGCCTGGGGCCTTAGTGCTGAGCCCTGGGGACAGCAAGCCCCACACCTGTCCCTCCTGTCCCCACCTGTCCCCACCTGGCTGATGAAGCCAATGACCTGCCCCCGCAGCCAGGAGGGGTCCAGGCCGGTGATGTCGTGCCCATCGAGGGTGATGGTTCCTGCCGTGGGCTCGTAGAACCGCTCCAGAAGTGCCGCCACCGTCGACTTCCCTATGGAGGGGACTCCTCAGCCCCTTGGCTCTGGCAGCACTGGAGGGGTCCCAGTCCCTGGCACCTACTGGGTGCACTGAACAGAGGACTGGGGTGCAGGAGGACATGCCCAGGGAGAGGCAAGGGGCTGGGACACCGAGGTCCCACAGGGCTGCAGAGTGGGGGTCCAGAGGGTCCCAGGGGGGCTGGTACCTCCTCCAGAGGATCCTACAATGGCTACGGTCTGACAGGGGGGCAGGGTGAGGCTGAAGTCCTGCAGGACTGGGTAGCCAGGCCGGGTGGGATAACTGCAGGCAGAGGAGAGGGAGGCTGTGGAGGCTGCAGGGACATGGTGCCAGCCCCACAGCCTACAGGGCAGCACAGGGAGTTGAGGGGGGCTGGGGGGGCTCACCTGAAGGAAACGTGGTGGAAGCAGATGTGGCCACGCAGGGAGTGGGCAGGGATGGAGCCCCCCCCCTGCAGAGGCACGAGGGGCTCCAGTGTCAGCAGCTCGAAGACACGGGCACCGGCGCTCAGACCCCGCACCACCTGCAGGGGGGTGCAGTGGGAGCACCCTCAGACCCCCAAACCCAGACCCCCAGCCCTGGGGGTGCTAGGAGCCCCTGCCCCACCTACCTGCCCCATCAGGATGGAGATGTTGGCCAAGGACCTGGGGTGCACAAGGGGAGAGGCTGTGCTCAGGGCGGTGCTATGGCAGGCTGTGGGGAATGGGGGGCACTGGGGTACTCAGGTTAATACCAGGCCCTGCTCTGACCTTTGCACTGTCTGCGAGGCCACCAGGAAGGACATGAGGTCACCTGGTGAGAGCTCATCCCCAGCCATCAGGGAGCCACCGACAAAGATGGTTCCCAGTACGATGCCTGTGGGGTGGGGGGCAGAGGTGATGTTTCACAGGGGCTCTGCCCCGCAGCCCCCCGGCTCCCATCCCACGGCCCCCACTCACCATTGAGCGCCAGGTTGGAGAGCCCCTGGAAGGCAGCGATGCCGAGCCCCAGCCGCTCGCTTAGCTGGCCAGAGCGGTCCACCTCGGCACAGAACAGCCTGGGACAGGGACAGGTTGGGGTCCCCACTGCCCCCCGTTGCCCCTTGCCACTCCCAAGCCCTCCACCCTTTCCCTTACCTCGCTTGCTGCTCCTCCATGGCAAAGGCACGTACGGTCCGCACATTACCCAGCGCTTCGTCTGCCACCACGGTGGCCTTGGCCACCTGCAGGGAGAGGGGGGACAGTGGGGACACACCCAGCTGTGGACCCTGGTCGTGGCAGGGCTGGGCTAGGGGGGCAGGTGATGGTTACCTGCTCCTGTGCCTGGCGGGAGAGGCTGCGGAGGAAGGCACCGATGAAGGCCCCGGAGCCCACCAGGACCGGCAGCGCCACGATCAAGAGCCCGGTGAGCTTGGGTGAGAGCAGGTACAGCGACACGAAGCAGCCAGCAGTCTGGGTGCCACTGCGCAGGCCCTGGGGCAGGGGGTGCGGTGGGTAGGGTTGCTGGGGGCCAGGGGGCTGCCAGGCTCACCCAGGACAGGCCTGGCCTCACCTGGGAGATGGCCAGCTTGAAGGAGGACTTGAACTCCTGGATGTCGGCCGTCAGCCGCGTCACCAACTGCCCCGTGCGTGTGGCGTCAAAGAAGGCCACGTCCTGCCTGCCAGGGGAGCGGTGGGTGGGCGTCCCTGCTCCCCCCCGCTCCTCCCCTGCCCCCGTCCTCCCGGTTACCTGAGCAGGGTGGTGAAGAGCGCCTTGCGCATGTCGCCAGCCACCTGCTCACCAACACGCGCCAGCAGCGCGATGTACCCGAAGGTCAGCAGCCCCTGTGGGAGGGGGGATCAGGAGGGGTGGGGGCACCCCTGGGCCCCCCCAGCACCTGCCCTTTAGGGAGATCAACACTCACCTGCAGGCAGTAGACGGCAAGGAGGCGCAGGGCTGGGCGCCGTACCTCCCGCAGGTACGTGGGGACGTGCCCGCGGGCACACCGGGCCACCACATTGACCAGCTGCCCCAGCAGCACCGGGATGCGCACATTGAGCAGGGCCGCACCCAGTGCCAGCTGCGGAGACACAGACAGGGAAAGCAGGTGCCAGGCCATAGCACTGGGACAGTGGCTGTCACACCATGGCACCAGGATGGTGGCTGTCACATTGTGGCATGGGGGCAGCAGGTGCAGTGCCAGTACACAAGGACCATGGCCATCACGCTGTGGCAGTGGGACAGCCAGGAAGGCAGGTGTCTCACCATGGCAATGGGACAGTGGCCATCATGCCCCAGCACCAGGACAGTGGCCATTGTGCTGTGGCAGCAGGACAGCATGTGCCACCCCCCAGCACAGCTGGGACACAGGGACAGTGGGGATGGGGGGACCGTGGCCACCCTCCCAACCCTGCTCACCACGACGGCAGCTGAGAGAGCCAGTAGCTGTGGGCGCAGGAAGGTCCAGAACAGCTGCCAGTTGAAGGGAGGCTCTGGGGGGTGCTCCGCAGGCTCGGGGACACCAGGGGGGACCGTGGGGCCAGCAGGGACAGTGGCCTTCTGGCAGTGCGCGGCTGTGCCCAGCAGCCCCAGCAGCACACAGCCTGTGGCTGAGCCAGCCAGGAGCAGGCGCTGGGGGGTCAGGGGGGCGGGAGGCACGGGGAGCAGCCGGGGGGGCCTGGCCAGACCCAGGCGGCCCCCCCCATACCTGAAACTGGGGAGAGGAGTGAGCATGGGATGTCCCAATGTCCCCAGGCAGCCCAGGGACCCCTGGCAGGGCCAGCACCCCCCCACTGCCTGGGGCTGTCGTACCTGCTTCTGGGGTGCTGGGAGCCCCAACCCTCCCAGAGCCTCCACAGACTACCACAGACCCCCCGGGACCCCGGAGTCCCAGCTCCCACCACAAAGACTTGTGTTCCCCCCTCCAAGGGACCCAGGAGTCCAGGACCCCCCCGGGACCCTCTGCAACCCCAGAATCCAGGCTCACCACACCCCACCAAGAGTTGGGATTCCCCCTTCAAGAGACCCAGGAGTTCAGACGCCCACCAGGACCCCTGGGGATCCTCAGGGACCCACCATGATCCGCGAGTCCCCGCTCCTCCCACCATCCCTG